>JAMAJW010000029.1:250697-333633 GCA_023628855.1 Coniochaeta sp. PK30-01 | reverse complement strand
TTTTTTTATTACTCACCCCCCCCCCCCCCCCCCCCCCCCCTTCCCCCCCACGAAGCTCAACCCCACGAAGCTCAACCCCGCTAAACCCGACACTAGGTTTCAGGCAATCCCGGGCGCCCCACAGAAATGTTATGGTCCATGCGCAGGGCTGAGAATGCGCAGATTAGTAAGGTGCCTTTCTTGCATTTCTTACGTATGTGCGCAGTACGTACAGTGCCTTGGCTGTGTTGAATGGTTGCCCTAAATGGAATATCAGAACCCGGCCAACACTCACACTACCGTAAAGCACACTCAAATGACAAGGCAGATGCTAATGCTCTCCACGGTTAGGCGCATCTGAAGAATGGGAAGAAATGAAGAGACACCGGTACTGACGAATAATCCGCATTAAACGAAGAGCAGATGTGCTGCATAGGAGAAGCAAGACCCAGCCAATGACTTCTCCTAGACACGCCGCAAGCTTATGTACAAATTTATATCCACATACGAGTCTATCTCGCCCCCCTGTCTTCACTGCGAGCTGCTTGATCCGCCCAACATTCTCTTCCTAAAGACGTGGATGCGACCCAGGGTAGTGACGACCACCTCTGCACCAGGCGTTTTGGAACAGCATCAGTAGTCCTCCTCCTCCTCCTCCTCCTCCTCCTCTTCGTCCTCCTCCACCTGCCGGCGGCTGAACTTCTGGAGGTTCAGCTCCGCGCGCTTCACCGCCAGCGCGAGGGCCCGGCGCGCGGCGGCGGGCGTCGTGGTGTTGGCCATCTGCACGGGCACCACGCCGCCGAACGGGCCGGCGCGGGCGGCGTTCTGGCAGCGCACGAGGCAGACGTTGTCCTGGCCCGCCACGGTGCCGGTGCAGCTCTGGTCGGCGGGGATCGCCGCGTTCAGCGGGAAGTCGGTCGCTGCGCCTGCCTGCATACTTGTGAGCACACACACACACACACACACACACACATATATATATATAGACAGGAAATATCAACAAGGGGCTGGAATGCGGTGAGAAACATACACGGTTGTTGGAGTTCTTCCCGGGCGCCTGCTGCGTGACGGTGATGTCCTCCCACGCCGTGCCCGTGCCGTCGGCGTTGATCATGCACGAGTAGGGGCCGCCGCCGTCGGCGTTGACCTGGTGCAGCGTCATCTGGATCTCGCCGCCCTGCGACACCTGCGGCAGCTGCGTGCCCGTCTCGGCCATGATGGCCTTGGTGCCGGCCTCGAGGTTGTTGGTGCCCGCGCCGACCGTCTCGCCGAACGTGTCGGCCGCGTCGCCCTTGAACCGCGTGCTGTCCTGCTGGAAGGGGTTGCGCCGCGTGCCGTCGCGGGGGGTCGACGTGTCGATGCCTAGCGCCATGCCCGAGCCGCCGGCGTCGCCGACGGCCTTGATGATGGCGCCGTGGCCGGCGACGAGCCTGGCGGCTGTGAGGAGGGTGAGGGCGAGGATGGCCTTGACGGATGACATGTTGGGGGAGTTGGAATTAGACCTGTCCGGCAGGAGAATATATATATAAAGTCTAGAGAATAATGTGGAGAGGAGGAAGGGAATATGACGCTGATGTCTGCCGAGTGATACTGCTGCTGATGCTGATGGTGGAAGAATGTGGTTATCAACAAGACGGGGCGAGCTCGTTATATAGACCTCGCCTGACGATGTTTCCGGGCTCTCACCTCGTGAAGATGCAGCTCGCAGTGTCAACCATCGTCACTGGTGACTGAGCCACGATGGAGTTTCGTGCTGAACTTCTAAACTGCCAAGCCAGATGTGCGGTGATAGTATTGAAGCTGTAATAGGACACCTCTTAGGACTCTTTTCGTCAACTGGTACTCGCCTTGGTCAAGCGCCGGATGGCCTTTCGCCAAGCATCACAGACAAGCCAATCGCATTCCTACCAGGGGTGAGAGGTCTGGTAGCGGACCGGGAGCTTAGCGGAGTTTGATGGCGCAGTTCCATGCTTGGTCCAGCACAAGCAGGCCTCGTCGCGAGATCTGTGCTAGGGATCAGGGTGATCCCCCATGAACGTTGCCGCCAGATCCTGCGCCCATCATGCGGATCGAGTTAGCGACCGTCTTGGGGCCGAGGCTCTTTGGCCGCGAATGTGCTGTTAGTAGAGCCAAGATACTTGGGCCATGTCCTGCACCTGCATAATGCTTCTTTGGGTTGAGGCACAGTGGTATACCTCGATTGTACGCGAATCGACCCAGACCCTTGTCCATGTCTTGGTCGATATAAGGTTGGAGCTCCGTGATACGGAGGCGCACGACCATGGAAGGCGAGCATGGATCTTCAAGCTATGATCACACTCTAATAGTGTCTCCACGGCCATCACTCGATGCCCAATGAGTGAACACACGACAAGGGTAAAGTTTCCCCAGTAGACCGTGGGATCTGTGTGGTTCCTATGCCACGAAACAAGAGAAGTTCGTATAAAGCTTGGCATACACTTCCGCCCCTGGCAAAGGAGTGGCCTCGTGGTGATGCACCCACCGTGTAGCCTTCCGGTTGGATCTTCACTGTCTGGCTGCTGAAGTGCCGTGGGCAGTGGCGTGCATTGCCGGAACGAAGCTTTTGATTTTCTCTTTGGCTGGGTGATCCCAAACGAAGGAGCCGAAACACGACCAAGTCTGTGCACCACAGCACTGCCACACACGAGTAAACCGCGTGCTTGCCTGTTTGTCAAGATAGCGTTCTGATGCGATGACCGGCTTGTATGCATATGAAAGTCCTGAGGAGAGGAGAGGCCGTTGGTGCTTGGCAACGCAACCAGTCCTATATGCCCTGTGGTCGGCGTTCTATGACTGCCAGACATGCGAATCTCAGACCAAAGGATAGGCAGTTCCACACCCGGAAAACAAATTACCTAGCTCAGGTAAGATACGAAGACAGACGAGAGAGCGTCAGGTAGTAAGAGCTGCAGGAGTGTACCTGGCCGTGGTCGATGTCGGTGGCAAGCGTCAGAGGCTGGACTCGGGGAGGTTGCCAAGATTGCCAAGCCGTATGCGAGGGAGATCTTATGAGCTTCTTCTTATAAGATTTCGAAGATCCGGATCCCTTTCACACGAATGAACCTTGTCGGAGTGTTTGATGGATGAAACGGTTGAAGCTTTGAACATGGGGAGAGTTCGGTGGACCAATCGCATCTCGAGCGCAAAACAGCAGCTGCGGGTTGTATGCACAGTTCGAAATACAGTGCTTTCTTTGGCCCCCACACTGTACTGTTTTGAACTTCATGTTCGCATTTGGCTTCAATGTCGCTGTGGATGTGACTTGCTTGGTACGATAATTCCATAACCCGCGGCATACAACATACCTGGAAGGACGGGAATGCACGGACAGTGAAGCGTGATACTCAACAGCGTTTACGGCACACTGCTCCTGCTGGTTAAGGTTGTCTATTCCATGTGATGCTGCTTTGACTCACAAACCACGACTCACTGACCATCCACTGACCCCGGCATGACGCACCAGCCGTGACCCGGTTTCTCATTGCCCGAACACAGCGAATGCTGAGAAGTATCTGCCGGCTCTCCAGGACCAAGGGACACACGGCTCCCCTCATGAAACGCAAGTTCGGCGCCATATCGATGGACTCGCACAGCGCCCAACTCGCGGCTCAGGCCGCAGCCGAGGCTCGCACCATCGAGCTCACCCCAAAGGAGACACAGCTCAAGAACCTCCTGGTAGACGTAGCACGTCGCATCGATGCCGCTCCGGCCGCGCCGGGCGAGGAGGAACGCACCGAGCCCCTCGTCCTCCGCTGGGCCGGCGGCTGGGTGCGCGACAAGCTGCTGGACATAGAGAGCCACGACATCGACACGGCCATCAACAACATGACAGGCGAGGCCTTCGCCCTGCGCATGGCCGAGATCTCCCGCCTGCCCGAGGCCCAGAAGGCCCACAGCCTGAGCCCGGACGACGTGGGCCGGCTGTACACGGTGGCCAAGAACCCGGAGAAGTCCAAGCACCTCGAGACGGCGAGCGTCAAGCTCTGCGGCCTGGACGTGGACTTTGTCAACCTGCGCAAGGAGACGTACACGGACGACAGCAGGAACCCGCAGGTGGAGTTTGGCACCGCCGAAGAGGACGCGCTGCGGAGAGATGCTACGGTCAACGCGCTGTTCTACAATCTCATGACGGAGAAGATTGAGGACTTCACCGGAGGCCTGCGGGATATGGAGGCCAAGCTGATCAGGACGCCCATGGAGCCGTTTCAGACGTTTACGGACGATCCTCTGCGGGTGCTGCGGCTGGTACGGTTTGCCAGCCGGCTGGAGTTCTCCATCGACCCGGAGGTGGAAGCGATGATGGGAGATACACGGGTCCTCGATGCGCTGCGGCACAAGATCAGTCGCGAGCGGGTTGGCATCGTGTTGGAGAAGATGCTCAAAGGTGCGGGACAGATCTCAAGCGACTGCGTGATAGACATGACACACTGACCGCCGCCTTAGGAAACCATCCAGCCGAGTCCCTCCGGCTGATCGACAGACTCGGCCTCTTCCACACAGTCTTTACAGATCCAGCGCGGACCGACATGCCCAAGCCCGACATCTCCAACTGGCACGCAGCCTACGAGGCCCTGGACGTCCTAGCAGCGAGGAAAACCCCCGGCTCAATCTACCACATCCTGGTGCGCTCGGAAGAGGCCGCGTACTTTGCCTGGCAGCTGGCGGCCGTGGCGCCGTACGAGCAGCTGCCGGACGAGGAACCCAAGAAGCCGGGCAAGCCCCCGATACCGTGGGCTACTCAAGCTAATCGCGGGGGGCTGATGACGCCCACCAAGCTGACCGACGTCATCACCGCCGCTCACCGGCATCGCCTAGCTATCCTGGAGCTGAAGGACGCGGTGCGCGACAAGGCGCCGTACGTCAAGCAGCGGGAGCGGTTCGGCATGGCCATCCGCGACTGGGACTTCAAGGGCGGCCACTGGAGGCTGCAGGTGCTGTACGCACTGCTCGTCGAGGTGATGGAGAGGACGAGGCCCGCCGCCAACGGGACCGAGGGACGAGCGAGCGACCGCGAGCAGGTCTTCGCGGACTGGCAAGCATTCATCGACCATCTGGAGGAGCTGGAAGTAATGGATGCGCCGGCTATCAAGAGGCTCATCGACGGCACGCAGCTGGCCAAGGCGCTTGGAGTGAAGCCTGGCAGGTGGATGACGGCTGCCCTCGACGTGGTCATGAGGTGGCAGCTCCAGCATGTCGGAGAGACGGATCCCGCCGGGGCGATAGAGGAGGTCAAGGCGAGGAAGGCCGAGCTGGGTATTCCATAGGTACGAGGAGGCACGGGCGTTCGGTCCAAGTCAGCGAAAAGGGGGAAGAATATGCGAGGGCATGATATAGAAGGATACCCTCTAATACCCGGATAGGAGTAGCATGAGTAAGATGGAGCTCAGAGATATCGTCTCTCTCATGACCTTACTTGATGAGCTTCCTGTGGCCTGCAGTGAGTGATGTGAGTGATTCGTTTCGGACGCTAAGCGCACCGCAAATGAGCAGCTTTGGCCGCTGCGAACATAGCGTTCAAGGGGCGATAACCCCACTATAACTCATGTTCTCCAGCGGCATCCGAGACTCCATCATTCAATTCAGGCTTCATCGCAATTAAATCGCCGATGTCTTCGCTGTACTACAATGATTTACCCTGGTAATTCCTTCAATTCAGCTGCAATGTGACTGGCATGTAATCTCATTGTCCCGATCGATGACTTCTCCCATCAATAGCGTCATGGCGGCCTTGGAAGACTTGAGACAGCAGGCATCGCGGCTAGGCGTCTCGCTTTCGACAGAAGAATGCTGTGCCAAGCTCTCGGAAGGCAGGTTTGCCATGGTCCACATCCATCAGTGCTGGCACATGCTGACAATAAATGCAGATGTGCCATCTACTTATTCGTTCGCGGACCTGTTAGGACTCGCTGAGACTGTGAAGCCTGAGCTAGTGAGACAACCCCGGCATCACCACCTTCACTGCCCAAGACGCTCTCTGACTCGGAACGCAGGACTCTCGCTCTACTCTGATTGCCATAGCGGCCTGTCTCGACCACATAGATCGGCTGAAGACGGACGCTGATGACGCGAGCACGGCCCGCCAGCTCGCGAACTGGATAGCCCGCTCCATAGCTCCGATCAACAAGCCAGAGAGACCGCAGGACGAGGATACAAGTTTTCTATCCGGATACGGAGGCACGACAGAGGACGATCCCTACGACGAGGTCACAAAGCGCTGTCTCAGTGTAGCGAGCATAGGCCTGACAGCCCTGACGCAACTCTGGGAGCGCTCCGCCAAGACCCAAAGCGACGTCCTCGACGACGACGGCCTAGTCACCCTCATCGCCCTGTCCGACACCTCGGAATCGTGGACAATGCCCGCAACAGCCAGCCTCACATCCAGCCTCCTGGCGGAGCAACTCTCAGCCCTAGACCCGACCGTCTTCCTCACCGAGACCATCCTCAGAGGCTACCTCAGAAAGCTCTTCTCCAAGTCCCGCCCGGCCGCCGTCACCGCGTCGGGGCGCAAGGCCGAGTTCCTAGCCGATGACCTCGACCGCAGGCAGGGCCTGCCCGACGACTCGACTCGGACCAAGCCGTGGAAATACGAGGATTTGCGGAGCATACCCGTCCTGGCCTGGGCCATCGCACAAGCAGACGTACGTAATTCCCCAAATCCCCGCCTCATCTTCCTGTCCCAACCTTCTCCTCCACGCTGCCCCAACCTCTGACCAATAGTACAAACTAACCTCACTCTTTCTCCTTACAAAACAACAGCCAGCATACATGAACTGGCCCCTCTACATCCCCCCCCTCCTAACCCTCCTCGACGACCCCCTGACCCGGATTCGGTCGCGAGGCCTACACCTTACGACCTCTTTTCTTCGTGCCTTCCCAGCAGCCAAGATGCGCACCACAGGCCTCGCCCCGCTCTTCCAAGACGCCATATTCCCCGCCCTCTCGTGCCTGCCCTCCCTCACGCCCGAGGACGAGAGCGTCGCTATTCTAGGTCCTGCGTTCGAAGCCCTGCTCGCGCTGGCCGGGAAGCTGGCCGAGGCGGAGCCAGACCCGACGGGGGTGGAGGACAGAGTAAAAGAGGGCGTGGGCGGAGGGGGGGGAGAAGCCAGGAAGCTCCTAGACCGCACCCTCCGCGACGGCGTGCTGGCGGCGCACGCGCACGTGTGGCCGGCCTACCCGGCCGTCGAGGCCGTGCTGCTGCGCGCCGCCGGGAAAGTGGTGAGCGCGCTGGGGCTCGCGGCCGTGCGGCACCTGAAGGACCTGGTGCCCGTGCTGGCGCAGGTGGTGGGCGATCCGTTCGCGCTGGGGGCCGCGCCGGGGACGGTAAGAGAGGCGGTCGGGATGTTGGAGGCGGTGGTGGAGAATTGTTGGCCTAGGCTTGTGAAGGGGATATGGGCCGATGAGGTGCTGGGGGTGGTGGTTGTAGGGTGGGTGCAGTTGCTTGATCAGGAGGGGGGTGAGAAGGGGGCCGGGGAGGGGGAGGTGGATGTTCAGGGGGTGAGGGAGGGGCTGAGGAGAACGGCGGCGATGCTGGCTGCTGTTGCAAGGGCGGGAGGCGTCGATATGGCTGAGAAGGTTGCGCCGCTGGTGGCTAGGGAACCTGCGCTGGCTGAGCTGTTTGGCGTGTTGTCGGAGGGTTCGGAGACGCAAGTGTCAGAGACGCGGTAGTCGTGCCTGTCGAATCATACAGAGAGGTGTCACAGCGGTGGCTAAAAGGGGACGACAAGTCCACAATCTTATGTGCGGTTGGACCGCGACTCTGGCTTAGAAGGATTCGGACTGGATACCTCAAGCCGCTTGGCTCGTCCATGGCAGTTGCCTTGTGGTAATAGCAAACTTCTACGGTACTTCACATTGCAGTAGTACTGGGCGTCTGTGAGGTGGAATGAGAGTCTAGACGGTCGAGGATGAAAGATAAATCGGTCATGTTCGACACGTCTAAGACTGGGGTATCATACTAGTTCCAACTCATCGAACCCGAATAGGGGCAAGCCACAACTCCATCACGGCTACCATGTCGACGACCCGGGCAACACCGCTCTATTCACAAGCCAAAAGGTAATATAATGCTCACACCGCAGTCCTTCACACCGCAGTCTCCCTCATCGCTCAGCGTTCAAAACCCCCACATCAACAGACCCATGCTCAGCCAGCCGGTCAGTCGACTCCTAGTCGACAGGCTGCTGCTTGAATAGGCTCTTGCCCCGCAGCCACTTCAGGTACGCCTTGTATCGCTTCTTATTTGCGTCCTCCTCCGTCACCGTGAGCGGGTTGTCGCCCACGCGCAGCAGCTCCTCGTACACGGCCATGTCCTCGCCGCCTATCCCACCACTCCCTGGGGCCCCGCCCAGCCCGTCCAGCTGCCACCCGCCGGCCACGTACTCGGCGTACTCGGCCTCGACCTCACCCGCCGCGGGAGTCTCGAGCGAGACCACGAGGGGCAGGTTCTGCGGGTGCCGCACGTACCGCGCGTAGTCCTCGGCCTCGGCCGCCGAGACGGTGGGGTTGAGCGACTCGTGCACCACCTTGGTGAAGGTCCACTGCGCCGCGCGCGACTTCTCCAGCGGCGTCGGCTTGGTGGTGGTGGTCTTGTGGTGGTCCTCGGGGATGGCGGTGCCGGCGCGCTGCTCTTTCATGATGGACTGTAGGGTGAAGCCGTTGGTGGCGGACGGCATCTTGTCCAGCGAGGGCTGGAGCCAGCGCTGCAGCGAGATGCCCCGCGACGTGGAGGCCGTCTTGTCGGTCCTGATGGACGCGGCGTCGTCGTCGTCTGCTGCTGCTGCTGCTAGGCGGGCGGCGTCGTTGTGGTCGAGGATGGTGACGCCCTTCTTTTGGGGCTGTTGTTGTTGTTGTTGCTGCTGTTGTTTCTTGGCCGGCACCTCGGCGTCCCCCTCGTTGCGCACGCGGAAGGGAGACAGGTCGTAGCGGCCGTCCTGGGTGGATTTGATGGGGATGTACTTGATGGTGGAGTTCATCTTGTACGAGAACATCTTGAGGAAGGAGGAGAGGGTCGAGGGGCGGTAGTACTCGAGCCAGTAGTCGTCAATGGCGGCGACGGGCATGGCGGTGACGTCGTTCTTGAGGGGCGGGTACGGCTGCAGCTTGCGCTCCTCGAGGAACTCGGGCGTGTACCAGTGGATGTAGTCTCGCTTGAGGTTGTCGAGCCAGGTGCGCGGGTCGGCGTGGTGGAGGTAGTAGTCGGTGGCCAGGTCCCACAGCATCGGCTGCCCCTGGGCGAAGATGTAGTTGCCCAGGAACAGGTTGTAGGCCTCCTGCCGCTGCCCGTCGAGGAAGGAGTTGTTGTAGTAGCGCTTGAAGCTCTCGATCATGTCGCGCGAGTGGCTGGTCCACTGGTTGATCTTGCGGTACGTCTCCATCGTGTTGACGAGCTGCGAGCCGCCGTACTGCACGGCGATCGTGTCGCCGTGGTCGTGGTACATATGAGTAAAAAGGTTCACCGCGTCCGTGTCGTAGTTGATCTGCGTGTCCTCCAGCATGCCCAGCGCGTGCAGCTGGTGCCCGAGAGCGCGCTTTCCGATGACGAACTGGGCGGCGTTGGTGCGGTCCAGGCAGTCGATGCAGTTCGTGCGGGCGACGCCGTTCTGGACGCGGATGGGGCTGGTGTGGCCGTCTCCGTTGTGGAAGAAGCCCGTCGTCGTGAGCACGTCCTCGGCGATGTGCTCCAGGGTGCCGATCACGTCCTGGTCGCGGCTCTTTGCGGCTCGGCTCATGTCCCAGGCACGGTGGATCAGCTTCTTCTCCTCGGGCAGGAACTGGTTCAGATAGTCGACCGCGCGGGTGTACTCCTCCAGCAGCTTGCTCTCGCGCGGGGTGCGCTCGCGCGCCTTGACGAGGTTCAGTATGTATATGGGCGCACCGTAGCGCTCGAACAGGTTGTCGAAGTGCAGAGCGGCGGCAGTGTAGAAGGGATCGACGAGGTTCAGCTCGATGGGCGGCTTGGGCGTGACGCCCGTGTTGTCCTGGGTCCAGTAGAGGGGGATGGAGCCGCGGTGCTGGACGTAGCTCGTGTAGGTAGGGCTCGCGTAGAACTTGGGACCGGGCGCGTGGAACGAGGTGGTCAGGGCCTCGGACACGATCTGCTCCGTCTCGACGTCGTTGGCGACGTATCCGAGGTCGTTGGCTCCGCGCTTGAGGAAGCGCGCGCCGGCAAAGAAGCGGCTGCGGCGGGCGATGATGGTGACGTGGGCGGTGCGGCCGTAGATGTCGATGGCTGCCTGGTCGATGTAGCCGTGGATGATGGGGCGACACCAGTCATAGGGCGTGTGCAGCGTCTTGGCGGCCGGCTGCAGGAGATGGTGGTTCCAGACAAACATGGGGTTGAAGTCGTCGGCGTGGGCTGGCAGCTCGCCCCTGATCAGGGCGTCGCGCTCCCTGATGATGTTGTACTGGAGGGTGCGGGTGGTGTCGTAGGAGTAGCTGTAGTAGAAGGACCTGGTCAGGTCGAGGTTGTTCAGGATGGCCAGGAAGCGCGACTCCTCGGTGTTGCGCTGGTCGGCCTTGAAGCTGCGGGGCGTCAGGGGGATGAGCTCGGTTCCGTCGATCTGGTAGATGTAGTGGCCGCCTATCATGGCGACGGTGCTCTTCTTGGTGATGAGGAGCATGTAGTAGGGGCCGGTGAACTTGATGAAGCCCAGCAGGCCCCAGGTGGTGCAGCGCAGCTTGAGGCCGCCGGTGCCCTTGTTGCCGTCGTCGATGGTGTCGAGCAGCTGGTTCATGTCCTTCTGGCTGTAGACGGTCCTGTCGTCGGTGAGGCTGGGCTCGGCGGCGTCGTCGGCGGTGCGGTCGATCTTGAGGATGCGGTAGCGCTTCTCGGTGATGTCGCCGCCGACGATGTAGAAGCGACTGGCCGTCTCGTACAGGCTGAACTTGTGCATCTTGTGCACCAGCCGGGCGGCGGGCACTCCCTTCTTCTTCTGGCCGTCGGGGGTGCCGAGTAGTTCCTCCTCGGACTCGTCCAAGATGGTGACCAGGCCGGGACGTGTGCCCGCCGGATCCGGGCTGGAAGTGCGCACAAAAGGCGTGGCTACGGCGGATTCGTCATCGTTGTTGTCGTCGAGGGCGCCTGAACGCGGCTGGGCGGGAGTAGCGGTGCCATTCGGCAGCATGGAGGCCCCGTCGGTGTCTGCGTTGTTCTTGAGGGAGGGGAAGATGGGCGCGGGCGCGGGCGCAGGCCCAGGCGCAGGCCCAGGCGCAGGCCCAGGCCCAGGCCCAGGCCCAGGCGCACGTTCACCGAAAGTGTTCTGTAAGGCGTCCTGATCGTCGTCATGATGGATGGTCGCACCGCTGCTGCCATTGGTCTTGCTGCTGTCGTCTCTGGCCGCCTGCTCTGTGCTGCCGTCGACGGCCATCTCCGCCGCCCATTTCCGAGTCGACGGTAGGTAGAGGTAGGGGTATCTATCTGGTGGTCCTGGTGGTGTATGAAAAGCAGATAAAGTGCTTTGTATAGGCGCAAGGTAGCTCTGGTAGTGTATGGTTGGAGGTGGTCGTCGTGGAAGACGGTGATGTCAATCCAGGTTGTGGTGGTACACCCATGTACATTTGGCGTGCAGTAAGGTACCTTTCTTTCGTTTGTCCACCTATCTTGGGCGTGGGGCAGCAAAGTCGGTACTTGGAAGATACACTCTCCTGCATCCCGGCGTCTGGTCACTCTGGTGTGTGCCTCGCATGACTTGGTGTCGGCTAGCGCACGACCAGGGAGGACTTCTCGGGAACTCCACAACAGCGCACAGTAGAGCCCACACTACAAGTACTCTCCGAGTACCTTCTGCTGCTCCCCCCTCTGGAAGCTCTGGCTGTTTCTGTCTCGGCGGTGGAAAACGTCATGTCAAGCAACAAAACCGCTGAGGTGAATGTGATTGATTGATGATTGCTATACGTCTGTCTGTCTATTCTACCTTTATTGTCTGGAGATTGAATCTCTTTTAACGTCGCCTTTCACTTGCTTGAGGCCAGCTTCTATCTTTTTGTCTTCTGTCTGGCAACCTACACAGCACTCCCTCCTGTATCAACGCCTCTGCAGTGAGTCGAGGTCTAGACTCACTCTACCTGCCCCTACTCCGTTATCAATCAGTGCATCTGCCGCTGCGGTACTTGCTGTGACTCTCCCCTGTTCAAGCAGAGCTTCCCGCCCTCGCAGTCACCAACTTGCAGCACACCTCCTCCTCCACCTACCACAGTACCTTGGATACACACACCCTCGTCTTTGCCGCCGACAGACACACCGCGATATACTGTAACGCAA
The DNA here is from genome assembly GCA_023628855.1 of Coniochaeta sp. PK30-01. Lineage (NCBI taxonomy): Eukaryota > Fungi > Ascomycota > Sordariomycetes > Coniochaetales > Coniochaetaceae > Coniochaeta > Coniochaeta sp. PK30-01. The sequence goes on along the minus strand of JAMAJW010000029.1, from coordinate 321,374 downwards.
GGGTAGACATCGCGAACCATCTCTCGGTGACATCGAGGCATCCCGCCAGCATCATCCTCCTCCACCTCGGGGCGCTGGATGATCGCCGCCACTCCCATCGGAAGCGAGGCACCTCTTCGCGACTAGCGACGACGGCGCCATGACTGTGAAAGACCAAGATGTGTACGTCATGTCTCGTGTCTCGCGTCTCCACCACTACGCTCCGTCCCTTATGCGGCTTGACTTGAGATCAAGTTGATGTACCTACTGCCTACTCTGCTAATACTGTTCGCGCCAGATACTACCCAACCGAAGCCCTCATCCTCGCAAACCCGCGCCGTCACTATCGCGCCACAATAGGAACAGTGTATGTCTAGCTACCCGCGCGAGACATTGCGTGCCAGTCGCGCATCCCCTTGTGCGACGACCCGAGATGTATAAATATTTACTGTGTGACAGACACTGGCAGCTCCGCTCCCTAATCAGCGCCGAGGGCAGCAACATCGTCTACTACCCCAGCGGCGCCGGCAACCTCCAGGTCCAGCGACTCGATACCGACACGCGCGAGACCGAGACCATCAACATCCTCCCCTTCCTCCCCCGCTGCCTCGTCGCCAAAAATGGCTGGATATGCTCCGGCGGCGAGACGGGCGAGTTCACCGCCATTGACCTGAACGAGGACGGCTTCGCGCCCGACATTGCGACAGACGATGCGGCCTTGGAACAAGCCCTCGAATCGAATCCCGACGCCTCGCAGCTGCTAGAACAATCCGGTGACCTGGTCAACACCCTCCGTGTGCGGCAGAGCATCCGCACCCTCGCACACGCGCGCAAGAACCTCGTCGGGAAGAGCAAGCAGTTCGGCAAGGAGAGGGTCAACTGCATCACCCTGTGGTTTCCGCCGTCGACGCTGCAGCCGTTCGAGGGCGCCTACGACGAGCCCGTCGCCGTGCTGGCCAACAACGACAAGTCGGTCGCCATGGTCAGCCTGCGCACCCAGGAGCTCCTGATCGAGATCGAGTACCCCGACTGCGTCAACCGCGCCGTGTGCTCGCCCGACGGACGGCTTCTGATCGCCATCAGCGACGACCCCTATCTGTACATATACGAGCAGGCTTGCATAAACGGACACACCAGGGATGCCCTCGGGTCGGCGGCCTTCAAGCCCATCTACCGCTGGACCCAGCGCAACAAGATCCATCTCATCAGCCAGAGGAAGGAGGACAGGTCGGACAACCGAGGCAGCTTTGCGGCCTGCTTCTCCAGTTCCGGGCGCTACCTGGCCGTCGGCACCCAATACGGCGCTATTTCCATCTTCGACACCACCACCATCACCGACCCCGAGGTCATCTCCCTGGTCACGTCGTTCACCACCTCGAGACCCGGCAACACCCTGGGCGCCGTACGGGCCATGGAATTCGCACCGGGACCCGTCGACCTGCTCGCCTGGACCGAGGACCGCGGCAGAGTGGGCGTCGCAGACATGCGGGACGGATGCATATCCCGCCAGGTCCTCCACCTCGACAAGGAGGACGACTACGACCACATCAGCCTCAGCGACAGAGCCTCCATCGACCCCCGACTCCTCGACAGCCGGAGGAGCAGCGACCTCTCCAGACCGACACCGACCAGCAACGCCGACCTGGCCGACATGTCCAGACACCTGGTAACGGGGACCGACGCCGACGTCGAGCGCCTGAACCAACCCCTCACCCCGGACGAGACGCGCGTCCTCGAAGCCCTCCAGGTGTACAGCCGCCGGCGGGAGGAGCGCGCCGCGCTTCGAGCCAGCGCCACGCAGCGCCTGCTGGGTGACCGCGAGCGCGACCGCAGCAGCAACCCGGACACGCGGCGCACAGCCACGGCCGACGCCGCCGCGCGGACGGAGCGCAGCGCCATCGTGTCGGCGGCCGTCAACGACGTGCTGGGCAGCATCCGCGACATCCGCGACCAGCGCGACCGCATCCGCGAGACCATGGAGCGCCAGGAGCGCATCCGCGGCTACGCGCGCGAGCGCGAACAGCAGGAGTCCTCGGCCGAGAACAACAACGACGACCTGCGCCCCCGCCGCGGCGCTAGTAGCAGCCGTCTCGCCCGCCCGTCCGTCGGCGGCAGTGGCGGCCGACGGCCCCCTCCCACCACGTCGACCACCACCCCTCCGACGGGCGGTGGCGGAGCAAACGAGGACAGCGCGCTCGCGGCGCGCCGGGCCCTGGCGTCGCGCCTGATGGGCGACCTGCCGCCCAGCACGAGCGCGTGGTCGGACCTCGAGGCGCTGTGGAACCTGTCGTTCGACAACCCGGACCCGGCGGGGCTCCTGGCCGAGCAGCGGCTGCACCCCGGAAACCCGAACCGGCACATCCCCGGTACGGCTGCGACGTCGGACATGGTGGCGACGGTGAACAACAACCTCCGGGACGCGGACGCGCGCCGCCGCGACAGGGCCGCGTTTCTCATCAGGGAGTGGGAGACGAACCCGGCGCGGCGGCTGGGGGGACTGGGGCTTGGGGGGCTGAGGCAATCGGTGGCTGATCCGTTTGATACGGCGGGTTTGGCGTGGAGTGATGATGGTCGGAAGCTGTGAGTTTTTTTCCTTCTCCCTCTTTTATTCCTCTGTCTTCGATGTTGAGGTTCCGTGATGGTTTGGTTGAAGTTATCAGGAGGTCTCAGAGCTGACAGAACACCCACGACAGATTCGTCGGCGCGGAAAAGGGCATCTACGAGTTTCACGTCAACATGCTCAACCGGAAGTTCGTGCCCACCAACGAGCCGCGTTGAGGTTTGCGGCGAGCAAAGAGGCCCCAAATTTAATCTGTCTGTCTGTTGTTGTCACGATATCACCGGCGTCACGCGCATGAGTTGGTGTTTCAGGAGTTTCAGGATTTCCTTTTCTTTATCCTTGTGTTTGTTGTATTTGGACCGGGACAGGGAAAGGGAGGGAGGTTATCATCGCGAAAGGGAAACACGGTCTGTTTTATGGAGGACAGGGCGGTTGCTATTCACACAAATTGCTCACATGCCAGGCGTTTGTCTTGCTTTTTCTTGCGTACCGCAGGGAAAGGAGGACATTGAGAAAGGAGGAGGACATCGAACGAACCCTCGCTTTTTGATAACTTGAAGAAGCCCGTAAACAGCTACGGAGGGAGCAAAATTGCCTGTCTATAACCGTTCGTCCAGCCCGTTTCCCACTTTGTGAAATCGTTGCAGTGAGCGACGTGACACCTCAACGACGCTGCTGCTGCCACCACAAGTCGTATAATCGTACAATCTCGGCGCGGCGCCGGTACATCGGCAGCCCCCGCAGCACGTCCCACAGCGGCCTCGCCACCGATCTCTACTCGGCGGCGGACGGCGGCATCGCCGCAGGGACCGCATCGGCAACGGTGACTTCGTGCTTGACAATAACGTCCTCCTCAACCTTAGCGACAGCATCTTCGTGCTTGACCAAGACGTCCTCCTGGCCCTCAGCCTCAACCACACCGGCTTCCTGCTTGACCACGACCCCCTCCTCCTCGGCCTTGACCTGCCGCTCCGCCGCTGCCGACTCCTACTCGGCAGCGTTGGTTGACGGCGCGTCTTCGGGCTTGACTGCCTCTCCGTCCTCGATCTTCGGCGCATCCTCGACCTTCTCTCCTTCGACCTTCTCAGTCTTCGCCTCCTCCTCTTCCCTCGCCTTCTTCGCCCCGTTGACCTGCGTAATGTTGATCAGCGGCGTGGTATCATTGAAGATCCTCAGCAGCATGGCCGCGCGGTCCTCCTTGGGCAGCATGAGGTTCAGGCTCTGGAAGCTCTTCCACAAGGGAAGCGCCATGCGCTCGGCAAAGTCCGGGTCGGACCCGTCGGGCTCGACCCGCAGCACGCAGCAGCCCATGCCGATGTCGCGCACGCGCTCGCCGATCTCGCCTAACCCCTGCCACAGCTCGCCCGAGATCTTGGGGAACATCTCGACCAGCAGCTTGCGCAGCGTCTCCTTGTCGGTGAGCGTCACGACGCGGTCCGCGCCCACGTACCCGTGCAGGATCGGCATGCCCTCGCTCTGGATCCGCCACCGGCACACCTCGGCGCTCGGCGCGTCCTGCTTGACGAACATCTTGACGCCGCCGTGGATGAACTTGCCGCCGCGCCCCTCGTTGAGGGTGAGCAGGTCGCGCACCAGCGCAGACGTGTAGTAGATGGCCTTGGCCGGCTCGCCCATGGCGTTGCGCACCATGTACCGGTCCGTCGGGAAGCGCGGCGAGATGCCGTAGAAGGCCGTCACGTCCTTGATCACCTCGTTGTCCGGTGAGAGGTACTTGAACGGCTCTTCGAACGGCCCGTCGGGCCGGCGCCTGGGCGGCGGAAGAGCAGCGGATGCGGTCGGAGTCGATGCTGCGGGGGTCTGCGCGGCCGTGGAGGTGCTGGGCGTGGCTTCCGCCGAGGCGTCGGGCATTGCCTCGTCGACCACGCTGGGCGCTGCTTCAACTTGGACTTCTTCAGTCTTGACCTCTTCCGCCGCGGCCTCGGGCTTGGTCTCCTCGACCGCCGGCGTGGAAATGGTAGGCTTGATCTCCTCCTCCTCGAGCTTGGTAGTCGTCTCCTGCTTTACAGTCTCGGTGACAACCTCACCGCCCTCGGTCTTGGGCCGCTTGGACTCCTGGTCCTCGGCCGCTGCATCCTCGCGCGGGCGCTTGACGCCGTTGGTGTGCACGGCCTGCTTAGCGCCGGCCTCGGGCTTGGCCTTGAACTCGGCCTTCTTGTGCAGGACCGTGATGAAGAAGCCGCCCGTGTCCTGCATGTGGCTGTAGATGCACATGCACCGCTCCAGGGGCAGGCCCACGCAGTCGCCCTCGGTGGGCGGGAACATGGTCTCGACGAGGCGGCCGGGCGCGACGCCGTCCTCGGTCGTCGCCGTGTACTCCTGCACCTCCTGCCACGTGTTCCACATGCGGCCGGACTTGTCCATGACCTTCCACTCCTTCATGCCGTCCTTCCGCTTGAGGAGCGGCAGCCGGTCGCTGCAGTCGACGATCTCGACCTTGTCCTGCCCGCAGCACCGCTCGATGGCGGCCGCGACGACCGACTCGTTCTCGACGGGGTTCATGCTGCAGGTCGAGTAGACGACGCGTCCGCCGACCTTGAGCAGCTGCAGGGCGCGCACCAGGATGCGCACCTGGGTGGTGTGCAGGCCGAGGGCGTTGCCGGGCGACCAGTCGTTCCACATGTTGACGTTCTTGCGGAGGGTGCCGTCTCCCGAGCAGGGCACGTCGGCCAGGATGCGGTCAAACTTGAGGTAGTTATTCTTAGTAGGGTCCTGCGGGTTCGGTATTCTGAGCTGGGGGAAGAGCGTGGCGTCGTGGTTCGTCACGATCAGGTTCGGCGATGACAGCCGCTTGAGCTGGTGGATGAGCATGTGGCTGCGCTTGTAGTCCATGTCGTTGGCGATCATGAGGCCGGTAGCGCGGCCGTCGTCGCTCGGGTCAGCCTCCAGCTTGGCGGCCTCCTCCTCCTCGGGGTCGTCCTTGGCTGCTCCCAGCGTGTCCTCGCCGGTCAGAGTCTGCATTACCTTGTGCAGCCGGGCCTCCTCGCCGCGGTGGACCATCTCGACGAGCTGGGCGGCCTTGCTTCCGGGGGCGGCGCACAGGTCGAGGGCGGTCATGCCGGGCTTGAGGTCCATCAGGAGCGGCGGGATCATGCTGACGACTTCCTGGCGGCTGATGTTGCCGACGCTGGTCTCGGACACGAGGAACTTCTGGAAGGAGGCAAAGGGAGGGAACTTGCGGATGACGTTCTTGGGGGTGGTCATCCACCAGGCGAGGTTGTCGGGGTACCATGGTACCGGCTCGGGAGGGGTGACGGGCTGGCCGTCGTGCTGGGCGATCTTGGTGATCTCGGGGATGTATCTTGATTGCAGGAGACGCTTGACGGCCAATGCGTGTCTGTGAATAGGTTAGTCAACGCCAATGGCAGGTTGGACGCGAAGAGAACGTGGATGGCAGGTGGTCGTTACCCTTTGGAACCGCAGAATCGGAAGCTGTTGGGGAGCTCGCGCTTGAGGGCGTCCCAGAAGGCCTTGCTCTCGTCCTCGTCGAACTGCAGCAGGGCGTTGTAGTAGGTCTCGAGCCTCTCGTTGGTCTTGACGACGTCCGGGTACTTTGTGTAGGGGCGGTGGCCTTGGCCCTGGGGGTTCGCGTCGCGGTCTTTGCGGTCTCTGCGCATGCCGCCGCCGCGGTTGCGATTCTGTGGCACATCACTGTCAGCTGTGAAATCAAGGCTGGGATAAACCAGTGCAGGAGATCCGTACCCTGAAGCCTCCGCGACCCATGATGCTGATTGATGGGGGATGAGTGAAGCGCTGGCTGTCACTCGAGATTTGCTGGGCGAGGCGGAAGGACCGATGCTAAACTTTTGAAAAATAAAACTTTACCCTATCTCAGCCTTCTCCTTCTGCGGACCCCGCCCCCGCATTGCACTAGCGCCATGACCATTATCACACCAATTGAAGGGTTAGGGTTACGCAATGCTTTGGATTAGGTTATTTCCCATGCCTTTCGTCCATTTGTACAGTTACAATACAAGTCCAGGAACACCTGCCATGACGTTGCTGTTGGTTTCAAAGCCGAAGCTTGATCACAACCTGCCATTTTTCTCGAGTTCTTCCGTCATACAGTGGCAGTAGAGGTACCGCGTGCATAGAGTCCGGACAGCATGTGACAGTGGTCACCGTAAACGGGCCGAAGGTGCGCTTCACCGTCGCCACCGACCTCGTGAGGGTGGAGAGGAGATCGTCGAGCAGTTCTAGGCAGCATTTGCCCAGTGGTTGATCACCGGAGACCACGGCAGTCGCGGCATTGTCGACGGACTGGCAGAAGAGTGATGAGCTTGTCCTGCCTGTGAGCTTGCTGTTGATGCGATGCGCGACAGTGTGACAGGACATCTCGACTCTGTGCAAGCTGCCATAGTGAGAGCCTTCAACGTGCTTCTATTCATTTGTGATTAGATTCCTGGAATTCTATTTATAGAGGATAGCTGGGGGGGTATATGTCAAATGATAATCGCAAAGCCATAAAAACCACATCCCCAGATGCTGCGATAGACACGATGCGTCATATCCAGCACAGCATTGCCATGCTGCCGTACGCCATCGTAAAACCCGAAACCAAGAGAGACGACCTGGTCTCTCGTTGTTTGTTCATCAATCCATAAAACCCGGGTCATTAAGGTATCCAGTCATAACCCCCAATCCTATACCCTGCCCGATATCTCCCCCCCAAAAGTCAAAGTGTGTGTGTTGTGTGGTGGTGGTCCTCGACACGCGACGCCTTGCTCTAGATAGCCCGATAAACTCCGTCTGGCGCCTTGCCATCTAGCGCAAGAAATGGAAGAAATAAAAAAAAAAAAAAAATTAAAAAAAAAGGCAAAATGTGAATATGGTGAACTCCGCGGAGTCCTGGTGTCTTATCAGCTCATGGCCGTGCAAGCACCGTTTTATTTGGTGTGAAGAAGTCCACCGGGGTCGGCCAAGGCGAGATCCTGCATCCCGCCGGTCGTGTGAGACGGCGATGACGCTGAGTATGGAGGCTCCCCCTCGGACCTGATGGGCTGCAACTCGGTAGCGGGTTTGAATCTTGGTGTAGTGGTGTGATTATGAGGCCTGTGGCCTGACGGGCTCAACAGCCCGCCAATATCTTGCAAGAAAGCGGTAGACCCTCGCCGGAAACCGCTGCCGCTCGCAGGCACCGACTGCGACGGCATGCTGTGCGGCGATACGGGCCCGCCGTCGCTCGATCTATGGCTATTCTGCCGGCTCAGGGGCTGGTCGTCTAGTAGTCCGCCGACGTCAAAGAACGACACCTTTCTCGGCGTCGCGTTCGAGTTGCTTCTCGAGGACGTGGGCGGCTGGTCTCGTGACAGCAGAGAGTCGTCGCTTCGCGCGGCGCTGGATCGCTTCTGGCTGGGGAAGTGCCAGTTGTTCATGTCGTTCGCCGAGGTCAGCACGGGAGCAGGCGTAAAGAGCCGGTCGTGCGTATCCGAGTCGCTTTCCCGCAGGTCGGGCTGCACGCCGTAGCCCGTGTCCCTGGCAAGATCCTCCAAGCTGCCCCAGTGCCTGTGCACTGTCGGTCGTCGCGAGTTCGAACCCGACGACCGCTCCATCGACCCTGCGGCAATCGACCCGTACTTGTACCTCCTCTTCTTCACGCCACGGTCGCGCACAAAGGAGCCGAGGACCAAGGCGTTGGCGGCCGTCGTAGCGAAGAGCAGTTCCACCGAGGCGTAGAGCGACCGACTCCTCTGACTTCCGTGCTCCTCGATGATGTGAGGCACACGGTACAACGTCACGGTTACGGGGGCTAGACTCAGCGAGAAGAGGAGGATGAGTTGCACCTTGCGCTTGACCGTCATGCCGCTACCCACGATGACCGGTATGGGGAAGATGACGAGCAGCAAGTCCGTAAGGATATTGCAGATGGCCATGGTCAGCAGCTGCGCATATCCCTGGCGGCACTGGGGGCCGGGATCTGGCAGCACCTGCCAGTTGTGTGACAACGGGCGACATTCGGACAGGTCGCTGATGATGACCGCTATGAAGGTTGCGACCAAGGTGCACCGGATGACCCTGAGCGTGATCTCGTAAGATCTCTCCCAGGTCACGTTTAGTCGTCTGAAAAACTCGAGGATGGTGTTTTTGAGGGTCCATAGCCTACCCGTCAAACTAGGGTTAGCCACGTCGCTGCCGCATTCCAGCTATTGAACTTCCTAGAAGAAGGGGGGAAAAAGCCACTTACGTCGCGGCATAGAGTATCCGACTCAAAAGTGTCAGGCCGCTCGCTATGCTCTTGTGGTGCAATTCCTCCTGCGACAGATTTGCGCCTTCCAGCTGCGCATTGTTGGTTCCGTATATCAGGATCACATGGACGCAGCCCATGCGCAAGTAGAGCGGTATCAGCGCCAATGCGGCGACCTTATCCTCTCTGAAGAGCTGCTCCGACCTCACAAACCGGCCGCCCACTCGCAGCAGGATAATAACCGTGCAGAACAAGGTGATCCACCAGCAGACAAGGAGAGTCGGTTTGTCTTCCTGGAACGGCCGGAGCGGTGGCGGCTCCGTGTAGAGTCCCATGGTGAAGCCGGCACGACGGTGCGACGGTGATGCCGCGCCCGTCAACCTCCGTGGAGGGACGAGCGGGGGAGACGGCGCTGCGCAGGCCTAGGCCGTGACCAATGCGATGCCTAGGGGTTCTTTCCTATGTTGTTGTTGTGTTGGGTACGGCGGTATTTGTGTAGACATTCGAGGATGTAGCGCGACGTCGGCCAGTTTTCCGTTACCTAAACGTGCTGTCCGGGGTGGTAATGGGAGCGGGTAGCGGCGTGAGATCATTGACAAAGTGATTGTGACGACTCGAAATGTTCGACATCAAGACCACCGAGTCGATGCATATTCCTCTGCCCGGCCTTTGTAATCGAATTCCCCTCCGGCGGTGAGTCTGGAGAAGGCTGAGAGTGCGTTTGAAGGAAGAGGAGGGTTGCAAGTGCAGCGAGACACAGCAGAGAAGGAGGCGAAGAGGTGCTGACAAGAAACGGGGACGGGATCCAGAGCTATCTAAGAATATGCAGCACTTTTCGAACTACCAAGAACTAAAAGGTACCTTGGTGAATTGCAGATACGCACAAGCGCAGGAGCACGGGACGGAGACCTGGATAGGCTGGCATGCTAGGATGCTGGGATGCAGGCGCTATCTAATAAGGTCCTGGTCCCCGGTTGTCGCAAAGTCTGGGTGTCCTTGGATGTCCCTCCCTGGACCCTAAAAAGAGACGTGTGAGGCGTGTGCATCAGCGGCAATCGTCCGGGATCTGCTGCTGCTCAGCAAAAGTGTCACGCAGAGCTCGGCTGGGGGGGGGGGGGGGGGCCAATGCTGGCAAATTTAGACGAGCTACGGATGGCTGGAGGATCTGCGACCCCCAAAAATCGTCGCTGGAGTGGTGCGACACATGCGCCTCCCAGCTGACATCCCGAGCCAATGGCGTGGCCACTGCGAAGGTCCTGCGCAGATACCAAGATACCACCGTAGTAGCATACGGTTGTTGGATATCAACTGCTTCGTATTAGCAGCTGCCAAAAGAGGTACAGTAGATTCCGTGATAGACCGGATAGACCTCGCTCTGCTCGCTCATAACGGTCAATGCTTGTTGCCGAATGTGCCGACATGCGGCGCCCTCATGAATCGCAAGGTTCGAAGATGGAGAAAAGTGGTGGCGTATCCATCATGATCCTCAGGTCCCGCCGTTTGGCCCTATTGCTGGCCCTAAAGCGAGTTGGGACTTCGGGACCGATAGTTGCTAGGCCTTTCGTACCTTAGCTCCCAGACTTCAAAGATCCAGAGATAAGAAGCCACCTCAAGCAAATGGGCAGGTTGTGCCGGCGATTGGTGGATGGTGCGGAATAGAAGCGAACGCCATGCCAAATCTTCCAATCATTTCGCTTCCCAAGAACTGTCAACCAGGATTGCGCGCAATGTGGTATCCTCTCCGGGGGACCATCGAAACTAGCGATCGGCCACCGCCAGAATGGGACCACGAGCGGTACTGTGTCTCAGCTTCGACAAAGGACATGTGAATATTCTCGCAGTCTCGACAGAGATGATCTGAGGAATACTGGATCCCTCAGGTACCTATGGGCCATGGCGAACGTCGACATCTCACGACTAAAGTCTACTTTGTAAAGCGATCTTGGCGTTCCAAAATACTCCGGGAAAGAGTTTTTCGTTTTGGTGTCTCTTCAAACGTCCCTGGCGTCTAAAAGATACAGTAGTACCATGTGGCAGTGGGGTTCTTATCACCACGTTGAAGGACGATCCTGCAACCCTGTATGAAAACTGTGTACTTGCTAAGTTGCTGCGCTAGGTACCTCCACCAACCTTACCCTAAGGTATCCCCCATTACGTCGCAGACTGTACCACAGTAGCGAGGAATCCCCATGCTCTAATTCAAACTCTAAGCTGCGGAACGTATATTATTAATGTCAGATCCACGTTCTTCAACAAGTGTCGCTCTCATGGAAGAGGGAAGTTCCAGGTTTGCTCCTGAAGATGAGACATCAATGTCGGGCCGAGGCGGGCGGGGGTTGACTGGAATGAACACACGCAAGAGTGTAGGTACCTACTAGCTACACTGAACAGTCCTGTGTACTGTGTAAAACCAACAGGTCACGCGACACTTGAAAGTCGAAACAATCGCTTTTCGCGGCTGCTCGATTGGGACAAGTTCTATCGCACCGATTTTGATAAAAGCAGCTTGGGGAAATTTGGTTAAGGCATCTTCCCTGGTGATGAATGAAGGTACGTACGTATCTGCCCCGTGGATTGATGTACGATCGGATGATAGCCATTGCCAAGGGTCGACGACGGCCTGATGAACTTCACTACCCAGAATGTCGTCTCCTTCGACTTCGGCTACCTGTTATCTCCTTCATTGGGAGCATGTCGTCTCGGCTTCAAAAAACGTCTGTACATGGCAGGTCTCTGACGGTCGCCTTGCCGTTCTGGGGCCTCGGTATCGGCTGCCACGTTGGAGTGGCGTCATTTCCTGGCCCGGGCTGCCACATAATGGTCAGCACGGCAGGCATGGCATACAAAGTACCACCAGTCCACCACAGAAATCCTCGAGGTGCTTCATATGATATTCGCGCAACCAACCCAACCCAACCCCCTCACAAGCTCATCGAGCTTCCCAAACGAGATATCATTCTTATAGATAGACACCTTATCAAATTCAAGCTTCGGAGAGTTCTGCGAATTGGCTGTACACCTGCCCCACGAAACGGTTATCGTCTTGTGACAGACATCTCGTGGCAGTCTAGAGGTACAGTACCTGAAGCACTTGAAGTGAACCTTTATCTTTAATCCATTCTCTCCTTTTCTGAATCACCGGATCTGTCTTGCGCCTGAAATCTGTGAGTGTTGTCACGGATGCAACAAGCGAGCCCAGCAGCACGGAAACACAAGGGTTTGCCATTCAGCATAAATCGAAAGGACCGATCTGATCGCGCTCCGCGGCTTGAGCCGTACTCGATACGTTTTGGCTACGCCTTGCACCCTTTTTAAGAGATAAAGTGCACCCACCCTTCTGTCTCGCACGGACTCGAGTGTAATCTGGGGGGGTGGGAGCGGCTAGGCCTACGCAAGGACACTACGCACTCCCATCTTCCCGGTAAGCTGAAGCCATCAACGCAATTTGGATATTGACGTTGCATCGTCAACCGCCCGCTGCGACGGATGACACTTGGGGTTGGACGGGCTGCTGTGTTGCCCTGCAGGTGATGTTCGACGCCGACATGAGATGCACGACTTTCCGACCGCTACCGTCGTCGTCCTTGCGCGTACTTCAAGCAATGGAAGTGCAGCAGAGTGAGACATGGTGTTACACTGCGGCTTCTGCTCAGCAGCCACAATACGCATACACTGGAATGCTAAACATTAACAGCTCAAGATCGGTAATCCTCTCACCCACAATCTTGGATGTCGTAGTGCAATTTCGATACCTTATGAACCGTGGTGTAGTAGCCCCAGATCAAGTCACCTACCCTCCCCATTGCAGTACACATCAGCCATATACATCTATGGCCAAAGCTCGACTTTCTCCCACTCCCCCAGGATTTCACCCCCGGGCTCCTTCGCCTCCCCCGACCGTCCGCGGTAGATATAAACCCACCTCCTGGGCTTCTTCGGGTCCAGGAACTCCACCTGGTCAACCTCGGTGGGAACAATCACCACCACCCTGAAGTTCTTCCTCGCAGTCTCGTCCTCCAAGTCGTGCACCTCCTGCCCCACGCGCTGCCCATGCTCAGGCGGCACGGCGATCGGTGTGCCCGGCGTCGGACCCTTGAAGCCACCCCTCATGGTAGGACTCATATTGCCAAAGTGCGCCGTGACCTCTCTGCTCCAGCTCCAGTCCTCCTCTTTCCCTCCATCCCTCCTCCTCATGCTAGCGAGTATAGCCTCCCTCGCCGCCCTGCCGTCCTCGCCCTCGACGTCCGGCCCCAGCACCCACGCCGTGCCCCTGACCCTCCACTGCGTGCCCGTGTCCTCGACCCACCACACGGCCTCGACCGGCCCGCCGCCGCCCGTCTGCCTGCCGGAGCTCGCGGGGTTGGCGGCGGTGTCCATCAGGTCGGCGGCCTTGGGCATGCGCGCGTCGGTGGTGAAGGTGGGGCAGTCGGACTCCCAGACTTCCGGGTTCGCGGGGGCCGGGTTGCTGTGGCCGTTGGGCGGCAAGGAGGCCCAGAGGCCGCGGTAGATGCAGATCCTCGCGCGCGGCAGGACGGGGATGGAGGGCGCCACGCGCTCCGAGGCGGGCACGGGGTGCAGGGTGGACAGGGCAAAGGTCGGCGTCTTCATCGACGAGACGTGCTCGAGGAATTGGGCGCGCCAGGGCGCTTCCGTCGAGGAGGTGGCTTGGGATGTCATGTTTGCTTTTCTGGTCTGGGCGAGATGTGAGACGAGACGGATGGGCGAGGCACGCCGTAACATGCCCTTCTACAGTGGTAAGCGAGGTAGGTATGGAAGCACCTTGGATATATGTCCTAAGCGGTATGAACGATTTTATTATTACTGACAATAAATCAGTCACCCGTGGTCGGACAATTGGATGGTGTGACGCAATCAAACTCTCGATCGTCTGACAGTCCCCCACTTGCGTCACGATCGTTTTTGAGCATTCATGGAACGCATGCAACCGTCTAAAATAGCACAATGATGCACGACATGCGGGAAGCTAAGGTACTGACTGGACAATGTACCTGGCTTTTTATGATGCCCAGCGTACCTTGACTCAATTGTCTTGATATCAAGGGTAAACCTGAACTCAGAGATTGTTTATTAGGACCTGGACTCAACGTCGGATGGACGTCTCAGACTCGGAGTCGGAGCTTTTGCCCCGCACTGGACCATTACCCTGTCTCCACCGGCTCATAAGCTGTGGCCAATCAAGACAGAGAAATACCTTTACCTCAAGTGGAGGCTTCAATAATGTGGAGACATGACTTCAACCCCGCAGTCACAATAAAGCGAATTGCGATGGCTGACTGAGGTCCCCTCTGCCCCCTCATCGCCCCCCGTGATGTATGTCGAAACGACATGCTGCTTTGGGGCGGTTATGGCTGCTGTACACAGTAAAGGGCTTCCTCGAGGGGCTTCGACATGGCCGGCGAGAAGGGCGAGTTCACTCGGATTGAGGGTATACTGCGGTACTTGGTGGCTGCAGCAAATTCTGGCTTGTCGTCGAAGTACCTTACCCCAACTTCACTCACGTTAGACATCGATTAGACATCGATCGGCCTGGCATTCCGCCTCTGCATCCTGAGCAGCAAGGGAACTCGACGCCCTTGCTGTCAGGATTTCGTAATAATACCTGGATACCTACTACGTACTCGAGGAATTCTGATGCTTGCATTCCTACTAACCTTGCCTGAGTGAATGTCATTCAAATCCCTTTCCCCTCATTTTCCCAAGGTTGATCTCTTTCTTACCTCCGTCTTCTTTCCATTTCAATCCTACTCCGTACTACGATCGGTGCTATTCTCCGATCCCACCAATATCCGGTCCAGTCGAACAGCACTGAGCAGTTCCACCCGAGGGTTTACGTCCGTCCGCACTTTTGCTGCCTCCTCGTTTAATTTTTTTATATTCTAAGTTAAGGCTTGTTGGAGCTGTCTGTCTTATTTCCAGCCACCAAAGCCGGTGCTGGCTGGGTCCTGCCAACCCGTGAAACGACCACAACAACACACCACTGACACCACAGGCGACAAAACCGTCTTGTCACCGCAACCGAGAGATTTTATTTCCGAGAGGCTCAATCTTTACCTTCCTGACGCCAAGGCCAGGGCAGTATCAGCCGCACCGTGTGCTGGCTGGCCTGCGCTTGCAGCTGAAAAAAAGTCACGGCATATTGGGGGCGTGGCTTTACCGTTTCATGTCGTCATGATGGAGCCGGCATCGTACATGCAGTCCGTCCTGTCGCCGAACCCGGCATCCACCATCTACGCCTCCACCGCCGCCGTCCCGGGCTATCAGGTCCAGGCGGCGCCGCAGCACCAGACGAGTAGCACTCTGATCAATGGAAATGTCGTGGCTGGCTCGAAACGGCCCTACGAGGCCGTGGTCAATGACGTCAATGGCAACGGCCAACACCAGTCCTTCCAGCAGCGCCCGCCGCCGTTAAATTTGAATTTGAACAAAAACAATAACAACGCCATTGTCAAGGGTGAGGAGACGCCGAGCCGCGACGAGTCGCATCCCCGCGATGGCGACAGCAGCACCGCGTCACCTGCCGGCGCCGGTGAGATGTACCCGAAGAAGAAGCAGAAGCGCAATAAGCCGACACTGTCTTGCTTCGAATGCGTTGAGAGGAAAACAAAGGTATGTTTTATTTATTCACTTGTTTATCCAGCTCGTCGTCCCTTCGGCTCGTCAACACCTGCAAGTGCAGCTGCCCTATGTCTGGCGTAACACGTTCAAGCAGCTTTGTCTCTGGGCTTTGCTTCACCAGATAACGGCTCCTTTGCGACATGCCATCTCTGTCTCTAGACGTGATGGTGGAGCTTGTGTTGGATGGGCACTCTGACGTCAAATTATCAATCGTCTCACGTCGAGTCGTGCTGACAATCAAAAAGTGTGACCGAGGACGACCACATTGTCTAGCATGTAGGTATTTCCCTGCCAATATCTCCCTAACTGTTAGAGTGCATGTGATTTATATATGTCTCCAGGCATCAAACGGCAAACAGAGTGCAAATATGCACATGTAGCCAACCTTCTCGAGTAAGTCTCACCACCGCAACCCAGCCGGAGCGCATGTGCTCACTTATTCCGCAGAGAGACATCGCGCAATGCAGCAAACGGACGGAGGATGACCAAGCCTCCCAAGAAGAGGGTGGGCGATGGCCCAGACTCGCCCATTCCCCCAAACTTTGCGGATCGCAGCCTCACCACCAGCCAAGGCGTGTCTCGCGGCGCGATAGCCCTCTCCACCGGCCTGCTCTCTAACGTCCCCTACTCCAGGCCCGGGGCATCGAACGTCTTCGGCATCGGGTCGGAGCACCCCTTCGCCAACTACTGGACGTGCGAGGGCGGCTTACCCGAGGTGATCTCCGTGCTGCCCGATAAGCTGCAGGCGGACATTCTGCTAGGACGCTACTTCGAGTGCGTCGACCCGGTCTATCCCATGCTCCACCGACAAACCTTCTACGCCGACTACGAGCACTTCTGGTCGCTGCCGCCGACGGAGAAGAACCGGACCGACGCCGCCTTCGTGGCCCTGCTGTTCGTCATGCTCGCCCTGGGCACGCAGTTCGTCACGTCCACGTCGCCGGTCGAGAGGAAGCAGACGGCCGAGTTCTACGCGTCGGCGAGCAACCAGGCGCTTAGGATGAACTCGTACCTCAGCACCGCGTCGATCCGGTCCATACAGGCCATGGTGCTCATCACCTACTTCCTCATCAACGACAACCACGCCTCGGACGGCTGGGCGTTCGGCGGCATCCTGATGCGGCAGGCCTACGCCATGGGCCTGCACCGCGACCCCAACATCGTCACGCCCACCGCGTCGACGTTCGAGAAGGACCAGCGCCGCAAGGTGTGGCAGGCCGTGCTCCTGCAGGACACCTTCCTCACCGTCCTCCTCTCCCTCCCGCCCTCGGCCACCCACACGGACGTCAGCGTCGACGACCTGATCGACGACTCGTCGTCCATCGCCAACAGCAACCCGACCGACACGGCCTACATCCGCGGGTCCTGGACGCTGGCCAACCTCGTGCAGGAGACCATCTGCTCCCCGCGGTCCTTGGACCTGCCCATCTGCACCACGCAGCGGCACAAGTCCAAGCTCATCGCCGACTTCCGCGCCGTGTACCGCTCCTTCCCGGACATCTTCCGCAGCTGGGACGCCGAGTCGCTGGCCGCCATGGCGCAGACCAACAAGCGCGCCGTGCGGCAGACGCTGTTCCTGACGAGCAACTACTTTCATAACTTGATGCTGGTGCACGCTTCGGAGAGCGCCGACGTGCCGCTCAACGTGCGGGGCACGCTGGAGGCGGCGCACGACGCCATCACGGCCTTCTTCGTGCTGTACGGCCTGTTCGAGGTCGAGGCCCGCGTGTGGTGGGTGTTCAACCACCGCGCCTTCCTCGAGGCGCTGTGCATCGGCACCGTGCTGCGCGAGGCCATGAAGGAGCCCGGCGGGCTGGAGGCCGTAGGCAAGGACCCGCTGTTTGTGAGGGCCAGGGCCGATATTAGTGAGTTTATATTACCCCCCTCCGCCCCATCCTCTCTAGTCTCTATCTCTGTGTTCCATTGGGAATGTAAAGGGGCGATTTGCTAACAGGTCACCAGCTCGGATGATTCAGATCATGCAGATCATGGGCGAGGGAGAGCAGGGATCGGAGACGGCGAGGACGAGGGTCGATGTTCTGCAGGAGTTCCTGATATAAGGCGTATGTGTGTGCATCCGCGATGGCTGAGTACGGTAGCAACCATGTCAAGGGGATATGGATGACAGTAACAACCATGTCGAGGGCGGTGGTGCGGGCAATAATTCCTGTCCCGAGGCTGGCCGGTGGTGTACATGGCTCCTGTGATGAGGGTTGGCAAGAGGAGCGAGCTGGTGGGAGTTATAGCAGGCGTAGTGTTGTTCATGCAGACACGGCCTGACCTCCCGGCCGTAGTGGGACTGGCGTCTATATATACCCTAATTCAGATAGGAGCGAGTCGTTAACATGGAGGTCTAATCACGGTGTCTATACCACGGTGGCTACTAGACAAGGGTTGCATTTTATCTCCGTACACGGCGGCAGTTCTGCCATCTTGACATGTGGCATACACTGACGATGTAAATATGCTCCCCCCCCCATATTATCGAAAAAGGTATTTATCTCGGCTATGAACAATGCCCCGAAGCATGAGTGCCCCCTCCCTCTCTTTTGTCTCCTAGCATCGAAGCACACTCAGAAACTCCAAAGCTCCTAAAACGCCAGCCCCAAAATCTCGGATTTCTCAAATGACCAACGCCGCTGTAAAGAGCACCCACAATCCTTGCCTTCCCCCTCATACGCACAGGCGATAACTAGCATACCGTCCAGCCGTCTCGCTGTCGCGGATGATCTTGACGACCTGGCCCCTCCTGAGACCGAGGTAGCGGGCGATGGGGTCCTTCTGCAGGATGCGGGGCAGCTGGGTCTCCTTGAGGTGGTAGCGCTTGAGCAGGGCGGCCTTCTCCTCGCGGCTGAGGGGGTTGTGGCGGGGCACGAGCTCGTGCTTGGTGATGTTGACGAGCAGGTCGTCCTCGAGGAAGGCCTCGAGGGTGGTGTACATTCCCGAACCGGCGGCCATGGTGCGGCGGGCGGCGGGGGAGAGGGCGGCGCGGGTGACGAAGACGCCGACCTTGTAGTTGTTGGCGCTGCAGAAGTGGGCGAACTTCTTCATGGTGCCCGTGCCGACGGAGCCCGTGTCGGTGCAGAACTCGACCCAGATGCTGCCGCATTCCGGCGCCGGGTCGGGGTTGGAGGGCGTGGGGGGCGGGGTGTACTTCTTGATCATGGACTCGGAGGGGCGGGCGGAGAACTGCATCTTTGCGCGGCTGCAGGAAGAAAGGGGTTGGTTAGCTTGCGGTGATCAGAGAAGCATAGGAGGAGATGAGGAGGAGGAGGAGGGGGGGCAGAAAAGAGTCAAAGCATACTTGGGGCTGCCGTCGTTGTTGGTGTAGTCTAGCCTGAACTTGTCGAGGGAGATGTGGATTTCATCTTCGGCCAGTTCGTATCCCTGGTTCTGTTAGAGCTGATATTTCGCGACGACGAGGTCTGTTGGAACAAAAAGCACGCGAAGGGGAGTAAGAGTGTCGACGTACTCGGTCGACGACCATCTCGTGGACCGTCTTCCATGCGCGCCACAGTCTGACGACTTCCTTGGAGAACACGTCGCCGTCCATCTTGCTGCTGTATGTGAGCCGCGGTGGTGTTGCGGGAGGGCGAGGTGGTGCTTCTGGAGGGCTTCTGGAGGGGTTGCTTTTGGGGTTGGCAGAAAACTGACGCTGAAATGGTGGATGAGGTTCCTGAAAGGCTGAAGGCGGCCAAGAACAAAAAAAGTTGCAGGGGTGAGAGAGATGGATGCGTGACCGGCTAAACACCGGGTGGAGCACAACGCTTCGTGGTTTGTCACTTGTGTACCTCGACTTCAAACCGATACAAGAGCTCCAATAATGTCCTGTCCTGACTTCACATTGACCTTCTTTCGTCTTGGAATATCAATGTCACCGTTCTTAGATGGATAATAATGTTACCGACTCTCGCTTCCTGATCTGTGCTGGCTGTTGAAGTTTAGTCTGATGTTGGGCACAACGAAGTGTCATCTTTTCACATTCCGAGGTGCATCTTGTTCCAGTGAGGAATGGCAAGAGCTCACGCGACTAGTTACCATCGACAGGCAGAGTAATCACTCTGATATTCTACGGTAGATGAAGCACGGGAATGCTTTCAACGATTCCGGTCGCTACCCCGTGTTGGTGTCTCAAAATGAGTAAACTTGAGCGCTACCTTTTGCCAACGTGTGTTGTAATATATAGATTTCCAGTCTTCGCTCCCTTACACAAAAGACAGGATGCCTTTTTACACGGACATTTGGTCTGATGTCAACACCTATAACACTCCCAAATTATGACAGAGCGATCAATATTCTTGGGCATGCGCCCTGTCATGAGCTCTGTCATGAGCTTAACACCTCCCCATAATCCTGAGTTCGCCTACGGCCTTCAGATTCAACGATGGCAATCTGATGCCAGGACCCATCGCCCTCACCTCGCGCGTTCTACTGATATCGGCACTATATCCATTTATTTTTGGAGATCTGAGGAACATAGCCTCCTTGGTTCCTTCCATCTCAAAGCCCATACGCCCAAGTACCACAACTTACAGTACCCCTAAGTACCTTCCCAACCTTATCTTCACTGCCCTACAATCATGTACCGCGCTGTACAGTACACAGTACGCTGCCGTGGCGCACGGACCAGAGATCGGAGCCGAGACCCCCAAGGAAGGCACGCACGGACACAGGAACAATGCTGGAAGTTTAATTCGGCACAAGGAAATCGGGGGAGACACGATTCAACTTTGGAAATTTGTCTGGTGGAGAAAATCACAAAGTCTCTCCAGTCAAGGGTCCCCGACTTCACATTCCCCATTTACCTCTGATCGGAAAAAGTCCATACAAATTCCTGGCTTCTCACCCTCGGCCGCTGTCTGACTCCCGTGTGCCTTCGCCCAACCGGCTTCTTGCCTGCCCCCCCTTGGATCTAACCGCGCCTGTCTCCGGTGACTTCTCTATCATGGCTGACTCCGAATCTACCACCACCGCACCGGCTCCGGCTGCGGCTACGAAACCTACCCGTCCTGACGAGGCCCTCTTCAATGAGAATCTCAAGAAGGCCCAGAAGGAGTACGATGATGCCATGGTCCGCTATGTAAGTCTCCGTCTCTCCAATGGCTTGCTATCTTGGCTGCTTGGCTGCAATGGGTAGATGCATTGCATGGGACAAGGCCCATGAAGACGCAATTTGTCCAGCTGCACGTCCTTCTTTTTGCTTCCCAGCAGGCCAAAAGGGAAGAAACCACTGTATATAAAAGAGCACTCGCTCATACACGAAACGCAACAGAACGCCATCAAGGCCAAGATCGAGCTCGCCCAGCCAAACAAGAACAAGGACTCGCAGAACCCGACCCAGAAGCGCCGCGCCGAGCTCATCGCCCAGGCCAACGAGATCCGCCAGAAGCAGGCCGGCGGTAAGAATGCCCGCACCTCCAAGCTGGACCAGATCAAGCGCCTCGACGACCAGCTGCGCAGCCGCGTCGCCGAGCAGAAGGCCGCCCGCTCCAAGATCGCCTTCAAGTCCACCGACGACGTCGACCGCGAGATCGCCCGCCTCGACGCCCAGGTCAACGGCGGCATGATGAAGCTGGTCGACGAGAAAAAGGCCCTGGCCGAGATCTCGTCCCTGCGCAAGACCCGCAAGAACTTCTCCCAGCTCGACGACGCCCAGAAGCAGATCGACGACCTGCGCGCCAAGATCAAGGAGATCAAGGACAGCATGGACGACCCCGAGGCCCGCGCCCTGAGCGATCAGTACACCAAGATCCAGGCCGAGCTCGACGCCATCAAGGCCGAGCAGGACGAGGCCTACAAGAGCCTGTCGTCCCTGCGCGACGAGCGCACCAAGCTGCAGGCCGAGCAGAACGAAAAGTTCCAGGCCGTCCGCAAGCTCAAGGACGACTACCACACCGCCCGCAAGGCCTTCGCCGAGTACGAGAAGGAGCGCCGCAACCGCGAGCGCGAGAGGCACCAGGCCGAGCGCGACCGCATCGCCAAGGAGCGCCGCATGGACCGCGCCCAGAAGATGCTGGCCGAGGCGAGCGACCCGGCCTACCTCGAGGAGATCCGCCGCGCCAACTCGCTGCTGCACTTCTTCGACCCCTCGCACGTGATCGAGAAGTCGGCCGGCCCCCTGTTAGCCAACAAGGGCCTGGGCGCCGAGGCCCAGCGCAAGGTCGACGAGTCCGGCATCAAGGGCACCAAGCTCGTCAGCAAGAAGGACCGCGAGGAGGACTTCTTCGCGCCCGCCAAGAAGGGCAAGAAGGGCAAGAAGGCCGCCCCTGCCGAGCCGGCCGCCTCCAAGTCGTTCAACGTCCCGCCCTCCGTCATCGAGGACTGCGCCTTCATCGGCGTCGACCCGCCCATGAGCCCCGCCGACGTCCCCGCCGTCACCGAGAAGGTCAAGGCCAAGCTCGAGAACTGGAAGAAGGAGCAGCCCGAGCAGACCAAGCGGGTACGTTTTTCTTGTCTCTCCCCCTTTGGCAGTAGTGTGTGGCTAACGAGGTTTCACAGAACATCGAGAAGGCAAAGAAGGAGATCGAGCGCATCGAGGCCGAGGAGTCCGGCGCCGCTTCCGGCACCGCCACTCCCAACGGCGTGAACGGCAAGAAGACCGAGGACAAGGCCGTGGCCGAGGTCACCGACGGCGTCAAGGAGGTGTCGGTCGAGGACAAGAAGGAGAAGACCGAGGAGGTCAAGGCATAGGAGCCTTCGCCCCCTCAAGAGTCCTCCTGCTGGCTGCCTCAGCTCTAGCATATCCTTCCTCTGTGCTGTGCTGTACGTGGAACAAAATATTGGGACACAAATGGGGCCAGTTTCATACATTGAGCGGGTACACTGGACTGGACTGGACTGGACTGGGACTGGACGGACGGCACACTCCTCAACTCATCATTTATCGTTGTTCGAAAAGGGGGAAGCGTTTTATCGCCGGCATTAGCTTGTCATTATATTAACAAAAACTTGCATAGCGGGGACCGCAGATGTCCTCGGGGCTTATAATTCCAAGGGCATTTTTCTGAGATGGACATGACTCTCTCCTGTGTCACACATGCTTTCTTTCCTCGCCCGACTGACCTGCATATGGTCGGCATCTTTTACCGGTACGTAAGCCAGTCGAACGAGCGGCTTCTGTTCGACAGTGCTCCTTACCACTGATGTTGTGAGGTCGCCTCGTCCGGCGGACGTTTGCCGACTGGAGGTAGGCAGCGCATGGGTTTGGGCAGACATACCGCACGTTGGGCGATGGTGCAGGTGCCAGATACGCCGACGGAGGCTATCCGACTGACCACCACTGGCAACACACCATCAGGTCACATCTGTTCACTTTTCACTTTCACCTGATAGATAGCGAGTGATTCGTAGTCGAGAGCGGAACAAGTTCTGTATTGTGTCTGTATGTGTGCAAGGGAGGCCAAGGTGACTGGTAATCTGGACCTGCTTTCAGGATACCATAGCCTGGCAAGGGCGGGACGGAGCTACAAGTCCAGGCATCGCCGTGGTTACAGTAGTGTTCTCTGCTCAGTAGCAAGGTTGATCGAGCAAGAAGGGCACAGGTTATTTTTGTTAGTTCGTGGTCATTCCCGTCTCATTTGCTTCTATCGCGTTTTGCCCTATTTCCAGAGATAGATGCTCGTCAGATTTTCTTTCCTTTGGCAGTCTCTCGTAAATGTTGCGTGTCGTAGCGTTACCAACCCAGTTTAGACCGTCCGCGAGGGCAAATAACGAAGGCATTCATCCTCTCCTTAAGTTCGTTCGTTTCCATCCATCCATTCCTCGTCGTCTGTCCGCCCAAAGTCCACATAGATGCACAACCCCAAGTGTCGAATTAGATGGCAAGATAGAAAACCCGTCCGACTCCCATCGTAGACACCGCTAGAGGAGGGAGAAGAAGAAAAAAAAGGACCCCCCGACTCCTGTCCAGTCTGATCCGTTCCGTCAGCCGGTCCCTGGCAGGATAAATCGTGTAATTGCTGCCCAGAAAAGAGAAGAAAAATAAAAGTTCCAAGGAGGAGAAATATGGGCATTAGCAAGTAAAAACGTAATCTCTCTAGAATGGTAAACCATGCCGCAACCTGCGCTATGCAAAAAAAAAAAAAAAAAAAAAAAAAAAAAGGAAATGGCGGCGCCATACTCCAGAATGCCCCAGCATGTCATGCATACTCTGTCGTGGTCTCATAGCGGTCGTCCATTCCAAAAAGTCCTCCGGCCGACAAAAGAAGATATCCATCGGAAAAGGATGTTATCCATGTTTTACCGTATTTGCTGCGGAGAGCGGTGTTAAAAGAGATCTCGGAGGTCAAGATTAGTGTGCTACGGTCCGTACGGGGGGGCATAGTACGTCGGCGGCGCGGGTGGCGGTGGTGGCGCCCACCGCCTGCCCCCCCTCGGAGCCGGGGTCCTCCTCGCCTCGAGCGACGGCGGCGGCGTCCTCCTCGGGAGCGCCTCCCTCTCGTGGATGCTAGGCCCGCTGGCGATCGTGGCCGAGCCGCCACCGCCACCTCTCCGCCCGGCCTTGCGCGAGCCGCTCAGCGCGCTCAGGGGCGGGTCCTTGACGGCGGGCTCGTTGTCGTCCGGCAGCGTCAGCTCGACCAGGCTGTAGAAGTACTCGAGCACCTCCGGGTACCGCTGCACCGACGCCTGCCAGTCCTCGTCGATGCCGCGCTTCAGCTGGGCCTGGGCGGCGACGATCTCGTTCGGGTGCGGCGGCGCGTGGAAGTAGTGGAACGCGTGGCGGTTGATGCGGTCCAGGTGCGCGGCGTGGGCGGCCTTCCGCCGCTCGGTGAGGAGGCGGAAGTACTCCAGGATGTAGTCCTGGGCGTGTGCTCGTACCCAGCTCCTGTGTAGGGCGTTAGCGAGCGGAGATTTCATTGTAGTTAGATGTAGATAAATATATATTCCCGGACAATGTAAACAGAACCGACGGCCTAGATCCTCGCTACTCACCTAATGTCGTTGTAGATCGACTGCATCATCCTGGCCTCGGCCTGGCGTACGGCAGTCTCCAGGCCCTTTGCCTCGCAATCGCATGCCATGGTCGCCGGAGCCCGGCATATAGCACAGTCCGGGTCCATCCTGATGACGGACTTCCTGGGCTTCTGGTATTGATAGTCTGTGGCGTACATGGTCTTAGCGGGGCGCGGGGTGATGGTGATGGAGACGTTGGAGGACGTCATGAGCGGATATGGCAATGGTAAAACAAGCTAATAATACAACAAGGTGCGCTGCATCTGTAAAGTTCATGTCTTCATGTCTTTCACATGACCCGGAGGGTCCTGCCCCAAGAAAGAAGACCGTATGACAAGGAGAGCAGCAGTGAAGAGGCGCTCCTGGTGTAAAGACAAAACCGAGGAGGGCTTGGGCGAAAAGCAACAGTCCGGCAGGTGGAGGAGTATCAGAGGAAGAAGGAGACCGAAACTGACCTACGGAGCGGAGAGATATGTATCACGCTTGGCGAGGACAATGTGCTGCCGCGGTAAGAAAGGGAAACCGAAGAGAGTGACCAGCAGCAGTAATGCAGAATGTTGCTGGCACACGCACATGCAGCAGTGTCGTTGCGCAGCGAGGGTCAAGCAGCGAACGAGCAGTGGTGGGCAGAAGTTCTGTGGTATATCCGCGTACTGTGTAGAGGAAGATTGGGAGCCCACGACGAACTCAACAGACGGATCGTCGAGTCAGGGCCGAGCAGTGGGCGGGAGCAAGATCTCCTTGGTCGAGAGGTGCAGCAGCACGAGCTTCTGGAGAGATGGCGAGATATGAGAAACAGTGGCTAGTCGTGGATCTTGCACTCGTGAGGGTTGGCTGTCACCACAATTCCAGCCCGACTTAACCACGTTGAGAGTAGAGTCTGTGTCGTGGCTCGAATGCGGGCCAGGACTAGAGGCCGGTTTGCAGCTTGCAGCAACCCAATCGACGGCTCCTCGATGACCTGGCAGACCCCGTCTTCTACCCAATGAACTGTCAATTGCTTTCCGGCTCCGCTTCAACGCACCATTAAGAGTCCGGGGGGGGGCGTTGGAAACTCGGGGATGCAGTGAGAAGAGCGGCGTGAAACACCGCTGGAGGGCCGGAAGGTCGGATGTAGGTGTTGATGGAAAAAGTCGAGGAAGCACGCAGTATTGCAGATGGGAGGAGACGACTTTGGTGAGGCAAAAAAATACGGTGGATAAGCTCAGAAATATGTGATCTATCTTCTGTTGATGCGGTAACCGGCCAAAAAAAGGTATACTGGTACGTAGGATGGAATGTTTTGCAGAAGCGCAAGCAACGAGAGCCACCAAGGAAGGAAGAGGTCGTAGGTTAAAAGAACGGGAACAGCACAAGTTTCTCGACTGTGCTACCTCACCAGCGGCAGCGAAGGGAAAACTACTGCTGGCGTCCGGGCAATACACAGTATGCGTGACGACCTCTCGAGCTGGAAGCTAAGATAGCCGGCGGGGAAGAATGAGGAGAAAATGGACGAATGTGGAGGTGGGCGAGGGAGGAACGAATGATCTCCAATTGCAATGGCGATGCTGCAGCTCCCTTTGGAGCCATTTCTCCCAGCCATGCATCAAACTCGCATTAAACCACACCGCACTTTCATACACGTGTCGTCTTCTCGCAAAAAAAGGAATCTCAATAAAATCCCCGACTGAGCGCACACTTGCTGAAAGAGAGAACACACAGAATGCAATGCCACTGGCCATCCAATTGCTAAATAAACATGCGAGCAATGATTTGCAGCCTCTTTTTATCATCGAGGTTGGACTGAAGGTGACCAAAGGGTGTCACTGAGCCCCACTTCTTTCTGACCCCTTGCCCATTGGAGATTGAGGCTCGATCAACCAGCACCTTCCCTTACCGAATTGGGATTAGGCGATCTGGACCCACTGCGGATGTGGATTGAGGAGCCTTATCTTATCGCTTGGAACTTTTTGTGTCGCCTCTCCTTGCCAGAGCTTCATAGTCGTGATGGAAGTCGTCCATGTTCTGCATTCTCTCGCTGTCGCACTATTCTGTCTTTAGGTTTTCTGTGTGTGTGTGTGTATAGAACTTCGAGCTGAAGCGGGCCAACGAACGCATTCGCAGGCAACATGCCCCCTAGGTGCCCCTCAACCTCTACGCTCTTTCTGCCATTCCTGTACCCGTCCCTCTCCTCTGCCCGTACGACTGTCCCACGCCTCCTCTCTCGACCATGCGATCACAGATCGAGTAGCACCGACACCGCAGAGCACTCAACCGCTGCTGAGTTTGGATCCAGGCTCAACCCGGCGCCAGATGACTTCTCTATGCCCAACTTCGCCGACAAGGCAAAGTTGACGCTCTATGCTGGAGGTGGCGGTCATGGATGCATATCGTTTTTACGGGAGGCTTACATGGCAGACGGGCCAGCGAATGGTGGAGACGGCGGCCACGGGGGTAATATATACATCCAAGCCGTGCACGGCGAGACATCGTTGCACAAGCTGGCACGGAGACGCTTCATTCGCGCCGGAAAGGGGAAATCGGGACAGGGCGACAACCAAGGAGGACGGAAGGGCGACGACTTCATCATTGTCGTCCCTGTTGGAACGAT
This sequence comes from Coniochaeta sp. PK30-01, assembly GCA_023628855.1. Taxonomy (NCBI): domain Eukaryota; kingdom Fungi; phylum Ascomycota; class Sordariomycetes; order Coniochaetales; family Coniochaetaceae; genus Coniochaeta; species Coniochaeta sp. PK30-01. The sequence goes on along the minus strand of JAMAJW010000029.1, from coordinate 294,455 downwards.
TGTCAAGGAACTGGAGCGCAACGATCCGGTAGCCGAGGAGAGGTTCTTGTCGCGGAGGCAGAAGTGGCAGAAAGACAAGAAGAAGCGACAAGCTGCGGCTGCAAAACTCGAAGCTGCCGAGGCTGCGGCTGAAGAAGGCAGGGACGAGGCCTTCGGCGAACCGGAGGAGCCTGACGATCCCGACAGGGACCAGTGGCTGCTTTACCCTGGCTGCTCAGCATCAGAAGCGAAACGGATTATCCTCCCGCGACTACCACATCGCGAGAGGCTATACGCCCAGCCACCGGGACCAATACATCTGGACCTATCAAGACCCACACCTCGGCCGATTCTGCTAGCTGCTGGTGGTATTGGCGGTCTCGGAAACCCTCACTTTGTGTCGCGAGAGCGACCTAAGCCGCTCTTTGCTACCAAGGGTGAAGATGCCATATCGCTGCAGATAGAACTGGAACTCAAGCTGCTGGCCGATGTGGGCCTGGTAGGTCTGCCGAATGCGGGCAAGAGTACGCTTCTCCGCGCCATGACCAACAGCCGGACGAGGGTTGGCAACTGGGCTTTCACCACGCTGCAGCCCAACGTCGGCACGGTGGTGCTGGACAACAACAAGGGGCGGCCCTTGGTCACCAGCTTCCGACGCGAGCCGCAAGCAGAGAATGACGACCCGTACGCAGTCTCGGACAACGCAGAAACCGAGCTGCGGGTAAGGACTAGATTCACAGTCGCCGATATCCCCGGTCTCATCGAAGGAGCCCACATGGACAAGGGGCTCGGGATAGCGTTTCTGCGGCACGTCGAGCGCGCCGGCGTGCTCGCCTTCGTCATCGACCTGAATGCCGGAAACGCGGTGGAGGCGCTGAAGGCTCTCTGGAACGAGGTCGGCCTGTACGCCAAGATGCGCGAGGAGGAGGAAGCGGAGCGCGAGCGCGAGGCCAGGATCGAATGGGACCCGGAAGCCGGCACCGACATGCCGCGGGACGCCGACGGGGACCAGATGATCTTCTCGGATACCTTCGCGCCGCCGCCGAGCCCTACGGGACTGCACATTGCCGGTAAGCCGTGGTTCGTGATTGCCAGCAAGGGCGACCTGCCGAATACGCAGGAGAACTTTGCCGAGTTGCGAGACTATCTGGCCAGTGTTACGCGGGGTGACACGCCGCATCCGAGTGGGGTCGAGGGAGCGTGGACCGAGAACTGCACGGTCATACCGGTGAGTGCCATCAATGGGCATGGCGTTGACCGGGTCGTGCATTGGACAGTCGGGTTGCTTGATGGCTGAGCGGTTCAGTGCCGGGGGGGGGGAGAGGGGGGTTGTTGTATGATAGTTGACCGTTTAGAACAAGGTCTTGTAAGATGTATATGCTCATTTCAGAGAAGCGAGATAATTCAACCCATGTATCTTCTGCTGCCATCCACATGGACTCCATGAAGATAGAGAGCTGGCCATCGTGGTGGGGGTGCTCTCGCACTTGACGAGAGTAGAGAATCATCCTGATTGTGTCTGATCGAGAGAACCCTGCACCCTTGCTACCATCATGAGGCTCAGGGGAAGCCTCTGCGAGGCTAGGTCAGCGTAGCAGCGCACGGAGGAGGTCTCAGCGTCTGGCGTCCATGACGGGTCTTCTTGAGGGTCTAAGGTCGGTCCAAGAACGAAATACTATGCAGTACAACGAGACAAGGAGCGAACCCTAGACGGACTGACGGAGGATCTAGACCATCCATGCATCCATGGATGAGACGGAATACCCCGAGGTAGCGTCACCTGATAAGACGAGAGCGGAAGCCAAGCGGGTCGAGCAAGGGTCGGAGCCTTACGCGGCGACGCTAGGTCCAGCGCCATCCCGGTCATCACATCTGTGTTCCAACTCTATCACCATTTCCGGTCCTGGGTTTCAGGGGAAAACCATGGAGGTGACCTGAAGTCAGCTTGCATTTGTCCACAGTGGCTCCGCTTGGTCATTTTGTTAAGATGATCGCTAATGATAGGAAAAATATGATGTACGTTAGGTCTAGCTTATTTGTAGAGGTGACCAGTCGTGTGTAGGGGCACTGTGAATCATTGGAAATTCCCAAGGTACCTTGGGTCCCGAGGTAAATGATATTCATCCTTTGTAGCAGCTTTGGGGGCCACAACCGACACTGAGCACATATAATCCCACTTGTATTCACTTGCATCAGCTATCTCTACCGTACTTGCCGAAAAAGTAGCCGAATGATCGTCCTTTCCACGACGGCCGGGCCGGAGATTCCACACAATGTACCGCTTCGTACCTTCCCAACGACGGACATCGACTGCAGAGCTCCCGCCCGTCCTTACGTCTCTGCTTCGGTTTCACCCACCAATCAATCTCAAGGGCCAACTGCCTCCCTTGTCTAGGGTGCCGGGACTCCTTCGACCAAACTTTCGGAGACATCTCCGGTCCTCGCCAAGAACACCAACCTGGAACCGCCGAGCCGCTTTCGTCCAGCATCCTCGTCTGCCGTGTAACAAGGCATCAACGTATGAGATGATGTGAATAGAGAGGCCTTCCATTGCCTGAGTGGGGGCCGGGCTTCACGCTTTCGTGGGGGTTAAAACAAGCTTTCAACATTTCCCAAGTGCAGCCCAACGACAGCCGGCACATCCCGCAGCCTCCAGGATCCCAAAGTGAAGCTAAAAAAATGCGAAAAGTTTTCCCGTTGTACCTACCCTATGCAATTGACATCATCACGTCGTTCATGGTACCCGATCACGGTTATACACTGCTGCCCAACTTGGGCTTCAACCATGATACCGAAACCAACACCAGGGTCACCCACGCTATGCTGCGATCAAACAAACAACCAATCAATGTCGAGCTCGCTTCCTGCTGGTAGAGCTGCTTGCTCTGCCGCTCTTGTGGTGGTAGTGGTGGCTGCCTTTGGAATGGCTACTTCCGCCAGGCTTGCGACCTATGCACACATACCTGCCGGTTCAATGGTGTCAGCCTGCAAGACCTGGAACACGAGAACAGCAGCCGTTTGACGCGCTTTGATCACTTACACTGGAAAATAAGCCTAGTGGACCAGCGTGCCGGGTCAGTCTCCGCAGTACGACGAATAGAAATCAAAGCATTCCACAGCGTCCTGAACAACACCACTTACCTTGAACGATGGGTTATCAGCCTCCATCCGCGCTTGTGCGGCAAGAATCTGAACATCAGTCGAAGTCATTCTAGACATTGAAGTTAGTTCATGTGGGATCAAGAGCTTTATTGGACTTGGGCGTTACCGGCCACAGCACGAACATACCCCAAGCCTTCAGTGAACGGATATATTGCCAGCGACGACAGCAGCCGGTGTATATTCGGGCGATTCGCGACTCCGATCTCCCGGTCTCGTGGATCTGTTGGGGTTCAGACACATCTTCGCCGTGCTTCTGGAGCGGGAACAAAATACCATTTGACCAACCACTCAGGGGTAAGGTGAGAAGTCGTCCTTCCACCTCAGTGAAACCGGCCTGCGTCATCAAGTTCTGCAGTTGTATAGGTGCCCTCGGATCCTTGTACGGCTGCAGACTCTGCAAGTATGTCCTGGACCACACGCGGAGGGCGTGGTCTTTGCACATCGCCCACCCAGTCAGCCATAACCAGTAACTTCAGCCGCGCGCCCAGAGATGACATACTATCGGTCAATGTGCCGTTGTCCGATTGTGCGTTGTAGTATATTTCCACCATTTGACACCATCCGCCTGGGCGCAGAACACGGAGAATGTCGGCCATATATGTTGCCCATCGATCCGCGTTGATTCCGCCAGCCATCAGTCGACTATGCACCAAGTCGAAGTGGTTCGGGCTGAACGTGAATCTTTTCGCGCCTGTCAGTGATTATCCCGCCCTCGACCTTCTCTTGTGGATTGCTCACGGACTGTTCAGGTCGTCTACCTGAAGGTTGAGATTTGGAGGCAAGTCTTCCGGTGCCATGTTGGGGTATATATCGATGCCGGTGACCTGAAAATATCGTTTGCAGTCAGACAAGAGCGCAAAAAGCAGCTGATTTCCGAGGGTCGCTGGCGGCGGATCAAGGATCATGTCCGCTTCTACCGAGTTGGATGCCAGCTTTGATACAGCTTGCCTCTCTAGCCGGGCCTGTCATCTGTGCCTGCACGACTCTGCGACTCTCGAACCAACCAGGGGCGGGAAATGGCATTCGATGGCACCGCTTCAACGTCGACGTCTGGGATGTTGCCCATTTCAAGTACGCGGCTATTCGGAGCAAAATAAGGGATAGTAACGACGAACCTCGCAAGTCGGGAACTGTTCCGCGACGTCGATAGCCCAAGATGCCGAGCCGAAACCACAATCTAGGATTCTCCGCGGCGTTGGAAGCGGGGGGAAAATCAGTCTATTGTCGAAGACTCTATTGAAAACCTCGTGTACGACACGATGGCGGTCCGCTTCGTCCTATCGAAAGCATCTGATCAGTCTACCCGACCGCCGAGACAGGCGAAGCGGCGGAGACTGCATGCCGTCGTACTCACCTCGTCGACAGGGCCGTAGTAGACGCCGTTTTCGAGCGCATATCGTTGGAAGTCGCGACCGTGGTATGTGACCAGCTCGATAAGAGTGGTATCGAGAGGAATCGTCTCAAGGTCGCTATTGTCTGCTTAGTGACCCCTGCCCCTCGGAACCGGCAAACGACTACGGGAGGGTTCGGTACCCGTCATCCATGGATATAGACACACAGCTGTGCTCGAGGTCAACCGACAAAAAACAAACAGCATATAATCAAAGTCGGCTCGAAAACAAAAAGATAGCAGAGTTGAAACGAGAGTGGTTAATATCGCAAGCGGTATCTCGAGTCTTTGGCTTCAATATCTCGAGAACTTCATCTCGTGAGGGGATATGGGTGCCTGGGCACTATGCGCTTTAAGCCAGGCGTGGCCGCTTGATAGCCGCGAAAGAGGACAATGCTGGGACCCATCCTTTTCTCTAAACGACAGCAAACGTTTTGGCACACTTTGCTGAAATGAGAAAAGCTGGCTAGGAACCACGAGTTGTGGATCCTCTTGCTGGGCCAGATAATCAGATTTGGCCGGCTGGGAACTTTTGCACCCCACGATGCTGTTGTCGATCATGGGCAGTTCGGTACATTCAGACACCATCAGGGCTGCCATGGCCAGCCTCTTGTCAAGGGGGGGCGTGTTGCAGCTGTAAAAAAAATCCCAGCATACTGGCTAAGAGGGTCGGACAAGATGCACACACGGACATTGAAGAACCAACTGCCCACCCCCCTCTTCGTTCCACTTCCGTGATTCCTTACACGCCTGGGACAAGCACATGCGACGACAGGGCAGAGCGGCCAGGAGTAGGAGCAGAGGGTGGTGCAGCCGACATCCTCGACAAGTCGACATACAGTACCAGCGTGAGGAATGGTGCCGATCCCGAGCGGTCGACATTGCTGCCCAAGGCCAGCACTCCTCCAATGCAGGCACCGCTGATGGCGACTGGCTCGATCCATTCGTGGAAACAAAGCAGTCATGGGTGGGATTCTGTGGATATGGCCTGTCCAGCTTTCCCATACGATGGCTATTAGCCCCGTCGACAGATTCTGGCAGCGGTTTGATTGGAGAGTAATGGCCGTGACTCAAAGTGCTCACAACAACTGTGCTGCTTCAGAATGCTCTTAGCCTGATGCAAACCCCTTGAACCACCACTACTTTAGGTCCTTCCTGGTTCCGTCTGCGGGTCTTGGTTTCGTCAGGTCAGCGACCGTGAAGCGGGCGGGCACCTCAGCTTCGCCAAAGCCGCCGATAGCGTACGTCGATAATAGCACGGCTGTTAAGGAACGCGCGCGCGCATCAGACCCAAGCACAAGATTCGTTCCAAGACCGGATGGCGCCACACGAGGGTCAAAACCGGGTCTTACGGAGGCAATCATATCCTGAACGGTCAAACCTGGAGCAACGATAACCACTAATAACAATGTCGCAGTCCCACAAGCTGCAGTGCACGTAAAGTCGGGAGTCCAGGGCGTCCTACAACGGCAACTGGGTGCACTAGAGTTGACGCTACGAGGTGCGCAGCCCTTGTGCTTCAACAGAGACTGACGTCAAACCCGACACCGTCTCGAAGGATGCAAAAGTACGTACCTTTTGCGGGCGCCCGTCCGGAGGGGAAGAACGGCGAATCCCAAGGACGTGGGCTTGGGTCTTCAGCGCACAGGATGGGTTAAAGCCCGCCACGGGCCCCCGCTAGGGCACCCGCTCTGAAACACGTTTAGGCGGATTAGGAATCGAAGTCGAATAATCTGGAAATTGTGGAAAAGCTTCCACAGCAGGCCCTGGGTAATGGGGACCTGGTTCCTTCAACGGTCGTCCCTGTTCCCGGGAGACTAGACGTTTTCGACATCCGAGGCTTATTACACTTGAATCAATGACCCTGTCTTTACTTGCCTCGAGAACAACACACACCACGCCACGGCATGCCACGCATTAAAGGGGCGAGTATGTCGGAGGCCTCACGAAGAACTCTGCGGCAGTGAGAGTAGAATTACGATCATGATATTGCCCCTAACACCTGAGCTGGATGCTTGCTTGGCCTTTCACAAGTTGTGCGCCGCTTGTCCGGAAGGCCAGGATGGTGGCCGGACGAAGCATAACTAGTGCGACAGGGGGGCCTCCGGCGACTGCCAGTCATAGTGATCAAGCACATACGTCACGGATATTGGGGCACATATCAATGCACAACATGCCGGCAATATTCGACGAGAAAGTAACGATGCTCATCAACCGAAATTGCACTGCCAGCCATTCTCACGTCAGTGCTTGAATATATGCGGGCGGTCAACACGCGGTCGTGGAGTTACTGTTCGAGGAATCCCGGCGATCGTCACAACGGCCCGTTGCAGTGGCCAGGTATCGTTTCGTGCCGTTTACTATCGTATCAACGGATCTGTGGAGCATCCGGACTCGGGATGATCACAGATCCTCCCAGGAAGACAAAATCGCAAAAGGGACCGACAACTCTCATGGTGCGAGTCAGCTACTAGCCAGCGACGGGTTGCGCCAGTCTTACCGATCCCCACGCTTTCCCCCTTCAAGAGTATGGCGTATGTAATTTGAGCCGAAGTGGGAAGGAGCAGAAGCCAACGAAAGAATGACGGGAAGCATCTGAACGCTATCCGACTGACGGTAGCTGCATCCGTCGCTGCTGACGGGGGTGGCCACAGCGGCCTGATGCTGACCATGCTTTCGCAGGCAGACAGGCAGGATTTATCTAACAGACGAACCGTGGCATTACTAAAAACGCCGACGTGTTCTGCCAAACTCATGAAGATATGAGATTGGATCTACCGGTACCGTATATCGAGAAGCCCGAAATGCCGATATTTGATATTCATTGGACTGCAGATTCGGGACGGGAATCAGAACCTCTGATCCCGGCTCGAGGGATTTTGTCTCACAATCTGCAGGTCATGATGGTGGGTGAGTTGTTTGGGCGATTCCCGTCCAGGGAGTCATGTCCGAGCTAAGCACTGGGATGCTCCAGCACGGGTGGGTGGGCCGCAATGGAACCCAGCGGGAGGGAACTCCAGGGATGCCGTCTGTTGCGTGCTCGAGGGCTCGGCGCAATGGACAGGGGTCTTCCACTGTCCTGGGACGAGAGACAAACCCGAATTACGTGCTAAAATCAACGTTACACGAACCAAATTGCTCAAGTACCGGCGACATGATGCAAAGCAGCCAAGGGCACAATGATACACCCACAAAAGCTACAGCTGCATCGGAGCAATATGAAGACGACGCTGCCGTACATAGTATAGGATGAGCAACACCATCGCCAATGGCAACTCGGAACGGTGCTTTTTTGGCCCCAGACCGAGTGACGGATACACACCACACCAGAAGATGCACCACGCCTGTTTCGACCACACGGCCGGAAACGATGATCGGCTCAAAAGGCGCATCATCAATATCAACCGGGCTCAAATCTCCGCCTGGCCCCTTAACTCAATACGGCCGGAAGGGGCTCCTAGGGGGCTTGGCCGTCAAGATTCGGAGCGTCTTCGAGTCTCTCATTTCGCCTCTGCCTTGGTGCTGTCGGATCTGACATCTCATCTTGGCACCGCATCAGCAGCTCTGCCATCTGTCACAAGTCACAAAACGCCCGTCATACTGTGGGAGCCCGACATCCTATCCTGTCATCGACGAGGCAGTACAGGACTACAGGTCAAATGCGAGCAGGCGCTGCCTTCAATCGTTGATGCAAACAAAGTCTTACATATCTCCCTCGGAGTGCATTGAATATCTCGTACAGATGGCCTCTCGGGAGACGACAAAAGGGCAAAAACACTCTATTTCACATCTTACCAGTCATGTCGGAATGCTTGTACCACCTGACATATCACATAATTTCTCCTTTCTCACCTCCCATTCTCATCTATCATACTCGGTGAGGCCAAGCTACCGGCGAATCTGGCCGACCGGTCAACAGCGCACCAACTCAAGCTCTATTCCTCGTCATCCGAGATGCGGAAACAAAACCCAAGCACCCGAAACGCACACACCATAAGTGCATTTCTCCAATTGTCTTGCGCACGCCCCATCGAGCTGCTGGATTGAGACAGCCTGTCGAGCAATTCTCTCCCGAGGCTCCGGTACGGGGGTGGGGGATGGGCATCTGCTACGTGGAACGGGGCCTTGCACATGCAGGCCCAATATCACCCCCCTCATGCTTGTGGACGGTGTCCAAACATTCTGCTTTGCTTCCCACCACCAGCACAGAGGGGATGTATGCATGTGGCTGGCTCGAAAAAGGTCTCGGTAGCCACTCGTTTTGCAGGTTTGCTGGCGCTTCCAAGACTCTCGTTCCTAGAGAGGAACCAACAACACCCATTTACGTCCGACCATCATCGAAGGTCCAATGCGATTTTTTCCAGTTTTCTCTTTCTCTTGCCAGCCCAAGCACCGCCAACCCGTCCGCCCGTTTCGCCTGCGCAGTCTCATTTCGAGTCTAGTGGCTCCTGCAGCCGATCGATCAACCGGGACGATTTTGGATGCTTTCCCCCCTCTTACAATACTCCAGTAGCAGTAGTTGGCAGATTTGTCGTAGCAGCGGCCGATCCGGATTGCATGCTCAATTCCTCCCCCATCGCCTGCCGACTGAGTGCTGGCCATGCCTGTCGACGAGCATCCCCCAATCTTCTACCTCCTTCCTTTTTATCATGGCGATAACATTTTTGCCCGCGTGCCGTCTTATTCCACCATGCAGATGATGCCGCCCCCCGCCAGTAGCCCGTGAAGGGGAAGAAGCCAAAAGTGATCCCGTAAACGAGAAAAATGTAGTTGAGCAGGGAAGAAAATGCCGTAGAACAAAATCCCCAGGAAGTACACTTGAGATAGAAAAGGAAACAAAGGCAAATTATGGAAAACACTACCCAAGCATGCAAATGTGGATCAACAACAATAACAAACAACAATAAAAAGCTCGTACGTAAGTGCTTTAGGTTAACACCAAGTAAAAACCGGATTCCTCGTCTTGACCGGCTCCAGGCGCTCGACGATGACCTTGCGCTGGTTGCCCTCCATACCCTCGGCGGCCGCGTACCCGAGGTCACCCTCGAGCCCGTCGTCGTCCCCGAAGTCGTCATCGTCGTTGTTGCCGTTGCCGACATGCTGCTGCTGCGGCCGGTACAGCTGCTGCGCGATGGTGTTGCTGTTGCGCCTCCCTGCCGGCGTGGCGAAGCTGAACCGCCGCTGGTGGTGGTCACCCCTCCTCACCGCAGACTGCTGTCCGCGCTCCCGCTCGGGGGAGTACATGTTCAGGCTCCTGTGGTGCTGCGGCGCGGCGGGCAGCAGCGCGGGCTGGCTGAGCGAGTGGCGCGGCGGGTTGGGCCGGGGGCCACCGTCGGCGGCGGCCTTGTCGTCGCTGGTCTGGGAGGCGGGGTGGTCCTCGTCCGAGGATCTCACGCCGGGGCTCGGCGTGGGCGTCAGCTCGAACCGGCCCGGGTGGGGCAGCTCCGCCGGACCGCCCAGGGCCGGGGGGCCCGACAGGCCCAGCAGATCAGCCTCCCCACCTCCTCCGACGGGGGCGCTCGAGCTGGCGTTGCCGACGCCGATGTCCATCTCCTCCTCTATCGTGTTGTCCCGCCCGAAGTAGTCGACCGCCTCGCTCGCGGCGGCGGCGGCGGCGGCGGACCGCCGCATCTCGGCGCTCGTGACCCTCATGGGGATGGCGACGGGGACGTCGACGAGGTCGTCCCACACGCAGACCTTGGCGCGGCGGGTCAGCTCGAGGGGCCCGTGGTCCGGGGTCTTGAGCGTCTCGACCACGTTCCAGGCCTGGCCCTTCATGACGGCTATCTGGCGCGCGAACATGCGCTCCTGGAAGTCCGAGTCGATCTGGAAGACGCGGCGGAGGGCGAGCTGGGTCTGGCTCCACCAGGCCGTGGAGGTGAGGAGCGGGAGGAAGTGCTCGCGCGTCCGCTTGGAGAAGGGCCGCCCGATGAGGTCGACGGGGAGGAAGAGCCAGCCGAAGGGGAAGCTGGGACGAAGCGTTAGCTAAAGGAGGGGGATGAAACGCGGGAGTTAGTGGGGAAGAAAATAACTGACCTGCGCCACGCGTCAGGGTGCTTCCACGGCCACGATAAGGAGTTGTCGATTGCGCCGATGGTGATCTTTGGCTCTCGCGTGCCGCTGCCGGTGCCGGGGGTGGTGGCCTCCATGGGCTGTTGGGTCCTGTAGGGGTATGATGCTCTTGGCTCAGCCGGTCGCGGATGCGAGGCCAGGTCGACCGGCCGCGGACCGAGTTCGTGGTTTTGCTCTTCTGTGTTCAGGTGTATCGGCTCAGATACTATCGACACCTCTTCGGTCTGCCAATCGACCTTGATCATCCAGTTGTCGAGGCCTCTGTCGGTATTCCGCATGATGTAGTCCAGGATCACGAGCTTTTCCAACTCCTCGCGGAAGGCCTGCTTTAGTTTCTCGGTCCACACAAAGTTACCCGGACCGGGGGTGAGCGAGGCCGGGCTGTCCTGCCCGTCGTCGCTTTCGTCGTCCTCTCCTCGTCTCGTCGGTCTGCAGTTGTCTGCCCATCTCCTCCTCTTCTTCTTGCGGTGTGGGTCGTTTGTCCTGAAGCCTGAGAGATACTGGTCTGGCCACGGGTGTTCGCGGAGGAAGATGTTGGCGTCCTTGAAGCCTTTGAGGAAGACCTGGAAGCTGCCTGGCTTCGCAGGCAGAGGCTTCTTGTTGCGCGAGAAGTTGTATCTGTCCCAGAAGGGATAGTGGAAGGATTTGGAGGAGAGGTACACGACGTCGGTGTACGGGACCAGGTGGGTTCGGAGCTGAGCGTCGAGGACGTATGCTGCTGCTTCGCTGACGTAGGACAAGTTGGGGATCAAACTATGCCAACGGTTAGATTGACGGGACGGAAAACAAGAATACCTGCCCGAGGGTTGACATGACATACCAAGCACGGCCAAAGCAACACGGAAACAAGTTCCTATGGATCCATTTGTTCCACTTGGGATTGCCGGCGGCGTAGGGCTCCTCGTCCTTGGGCTTGAAGACGCCCACAACCTTGCCGTCGGGATTCCGGGCAAAGTAGCTCCCCGAACTGCCCTGCGATATCATCCTCGGATGCACGCCCTGCTCGATGGCTATCCTCACGCTCTCGATGATGACCTCAAACTCTGGCTTGGTCATGTACCCCGGTTCCGGCACAGAGAGCTGCTCAGTCGTCACCGGGCGCACGCCCTCGGGCGGCTGGAATACGGAGTGGTGTATTTCGAGCTGTTCCTCCTCGCCGGTCTTCTTTCCCTTCCGCTTGAACTTGCTCGCTATCTCGTCGGCCCACCGTTCGAGCCGGGCGTTGATGGCTTTCAGGTCCACGCCGGAGTTGCTCCTGACACGACCGCCTCGACCTGAGCGGCCTGAGCTCTTGTAAGGGGGTTTGGTGTTGGGGTTGCTGTATGTCCGGACGTGTTTTGGACTGCTCATGCCAGAGTGCGGCCGTGGCTGGGTGATCGGGGCATACCGCGGTGCCGAGGCCGGCTGCAGCGAGGCTGTGCTATAGGCGAGGGGATCATCGTCGGAATCGTCGCTGTACTGGTCGGCCTGCGCAAGACGCTCGTAGCCTGTTGTGTGTGGTCTGTTGGCGCGAGGCATGATGGTGAGTGCTCACGCCTGTGGCTTCTGAAAGCTGACTGTGGAGAGGAAAGGTCGAGGGTGATCAGTTCGCGTCTATGCCATCGTTCGAAAAGGAGCGAGTGTCGAAGCCGTTGAGAGGGATGAATGTGGTCAACTCTATATCAACAATGCGTGTCTAATACCGGCCAAGAAACACGTAATAACACAAGTGATGAAGATGGAGAGACCGTCACAGCAAGCGTAGAGAAGAGAAGAAGTGCCAATGTCACTCGTGGTGATGGTGACCTGTGGCCAGGTTTGCTTGCTCGAAACCTTGAAGCTTTGCTTTCGCCTGGTGCCAGAAGTTGAGATGTCGCCAATGGTGACGTGACGTGCCATCCATTAGCCGTTTACAGAAGGTACCTAGGTACCTACAGTAATCAGGGGTATTGAACCCAGGATTGCACAGCGGTAGAACGCTGTCCGGATCATCCCGACTTCCGAAAGTGTACTGTGGTAAGCGGAAGGAGGCAACCCACCTGTCAGGCTTGTCACTGTCGGCCAGCTGGTCCGCTCCAACGGCCTCCCCAATCTTGAAAAGGCGGGTCGCTCTTCTAGGTTTCAACTTCTCACACCTTCACATGTTCAATATATTGTCCAACCATCAGCTGGCGAGAGCCATGATCCTACCATGGTGCAAATGAGCTGGCACCGAAGTGTCCAAAGGCAAACTCATCGGCTCGGGACTCGTTACACAGCCGTGGTGGTGTCGACGGCCGGCTAGGCGCTGCAGAAACCCTGCAGGACGCTTGATTTGGCAGGGCTGTCACCTCTTATTCCTGTGGTACTGTTCTTACTGTACTTTGCAGGCAGCAAACCAGAGGGCAAAAAGTTCCCGGCTGTGGCCTGGGGAACGATGATATCTTATCAGTCATGCATGGCCACCGTCGCCGTTACCCCAATGGGCTTGTCCAATGCTCACGCGACCTTCCAATAGCAGCACAGGCTCTGAGCTTGGGAGGGGGGTCTGACAAGTGTCTGTTCGTTGGCGCCTTATTTAAGTACACTTCCGGTTGGAGAGGAGACCTGATGGTTCCCTCCCGGAAACAGGACATCACTGCACCACGTACACGCGACGGAGCAGTTCAGAGCCTCGTTCCAGCGATTTCTCAACCCTTCATCTCATTCGCCCGTTTCTCTGGCATTTACCGTGTTGTATTCTTTCGGCTCATTCTTTCGGCTCATTCTTTCCTCTTCCACTTTTCATTTGTTCCGTCAAAGCGCAAAAAGCTCTGCCGGCCTCACTCGTTCATGCGCGCGCCCGACTTGCAAGCACGGAGCTCCGCAGACGCAAGATTCAGCTTCGCTACCACCAAAAGCCCTTTCTATACTACTTGTCTGCAGTCTCGGCCTGATTTTAATTCGCAATGACGGCAAAGGTGTGGTGCTGGAAGGTCAAAGTGACATATCGCTGTGGCTGCAACGTCACCGGCAACACAATCCACAACTGCGACAGCACCATGTCCAACTGCAGTACCTGGCTCACTAGTAAGAAATACAACAGAGAGTGCGAAGACTGCATGTTGGAGGAACACAGCGGCAGGAACCTGAGCCGCAACGCCATGTCGTCGAGCAACAACGTGGAATCGGTCGTTGAAGGCGCGTCAGTGGTATCCAGCGCCAGACAACCGTACGAGGCGGTGGAGCCAGTCTACTACACCGAGTCTGCTCGGAAGGCTGTCATTTCATGATTGATTACGGCTTGATGTTGGATTGCTCTGGTGCGAGGATACCTGCTGTCTCCTTGCCTTTCAGAAATGTATACTAATAAGGCCAGGTACTATTGGGTATAGTTACTATACTCCTCTTTTCGCTGTATGATTCGAACCCAACCCACGAGAATAATGTCACTTGGGAGTGGTGACATGGGACTATCTCCGTTCAAACTTTACGGCCTTAATACCATGGGGTTTCCAGAATGTACAACCGTTTCTTTCTGTTTTCTCATAGCGAAATTGGAGAGGCATCTGGCCACGCAATGAATCAGGATACGTTGAATGCTCGTGTATATACATGTATGTACCTTATCGTGTGTAGTCTTTGAGCATGCCTGGGACTCTCCTTAGTTCATCTCTATCTCCTTGGTAAAATTCTAAACTGATACTCCTACAGGAGCTGTTGTATGCTGAATGCTGACGCCATGATGTGCCGTGAATACCGTGCGAAAGCAAGGAGCACTCAGTGTGGATAAGGATTGTACAAATCGTCACAGTTGACACGAGGAAACTTGGGGATGATGTCGCCGCGTCGGAGCACGTCTTGGTCGGTAGGGGCAGGATCCTCAGGCTGGGCGGGATCCTCGTTGCCATCCGAGTCGTCGGAAGACTCGTCTGAGGAGGTGTCAGAGTCGTGACTAGCCAGTCCGGGGTTCCAGGAGCTTCGAGCCTTCAGCCATTCTTTCATAATTATCATGTCCACCTCCATTCTCTCCAGATCTTGTTTCATCTGAATCTCGGCAGAGATCTCGCGATTCGCACCCGTTGTATTCAAGCTTTAGCGACTCAGAGCGGCGTCAGGGTCCGGTGCTATGGCTTCCCGTAAGCGCGAGTGGCGCCAGGACGAGAGTACTGCCGCCCTTGTATGCCTTCCAGGTCGGACTCCCCAATGCTGGTGACGATGTGAGATCGAAAAGTATTAATCTTAGCCTTAATACTGGCGGCAGAGGCCTCGGTCCTTGTACTTCTGGCAAAGGTAGACCCAGACAAACGCAGCTTTAACGTCGGCTACTAGGCTCTTCTGCAAAATGCTCGCAGATATCCTTTTGGCGGACCTTCCGGCTCGCCACGAGCTCTAGAGTCCACGCTGGTCTGATTAGGTGTTTGTCGCAGTCCCAAATGACCAAGTGCTTGGCCGTTTGGGTATCCTTATAGATCGTGGCTGCTCAGATGTAGAGTTCCGCGTTTTTCCAATGGTTTTCCTTAGACTGATGCTTAACCCAGTTCAGCGGTAAGTTATTCAAAAGGGCGAGCTTCCCAACCTGACTACCAGTCGACCTCGTCCTTATACCTAATAAGGACAGGGTGGATATAAGGGCCATTCGGGTTCTTGCTGGCGAGGCTAACCAAGCGCTGGTTGATAACGGCAACCGTATCGTCCGGCTTAGGCGTATTATCTATTGTTAGGTAAGAAGAACTTTCCAAAATGAAGAAGTGACTCGATTAGGTATGATGAGGAAAGAAAGTGTTGCGCCGCACACCTTTTCATCAAGCTTCTGACGTACAGAGTATTCCCTTGCTGAAACTGTTCTTCCTCCTGCGCCATCTCGATGTCCATGGCATGGAATCACTGATCTCCTTCTCGACAGCAGCCCAACATTTGAGGACTCCATTTTCAACCAAGTGACAGAGCGTACCTTGGGTGCAAACTATCCTTGGATACGGCCGGTGTACTCGTCATCCTCATCGTCCGCAGCCTCCAGAGCCAGTGTATCGTGGGTGCGTCACAACCACGCGGGTCGGCGGCCTGTCTAGGTGCAGGTATATCGGGCGGCCCTCCCCGCCGGCGTCGTTGAACAGGTGTGGGTATTTCTCGTACAGGTCGGCATAGCCGTCGGCCGTGCGTTGGCCGGCGAGGACGTGGAACCACCTCTGGCCGGGGTCAGAAATCAAATTAATACGGACAAGAGCTGAGATATACTGTCACGGTGCGTATCACGATATAGTACTGAGGCAGGGTTGCAGCTTCGCGAATACCGTAGTTGGTATTTCAGCTACCGAAAATAAGAGGTAAAACCAAAGGAGACGGCAGAATGCTGCGTGTAGGAATAGTTCAGATGGACGTCTATTTATATATGTGCCAAACAGTTCGCCCAGTGAAGATACTAGTACCCGAGGATGAGTTCTCAATAGAACAGAGAATCTTTCATCGAGTAATGCTGGTCTATTGTTGATGAGTCACTCATCGAGGAGCGAACACTATACTAGTACTGATTGATCTTATCTTCGGTCTGAAAGTATGTGACATATTCGAGTACGGTCATGGTGACGGTGAGATGAGGTACGCTCTGAAGGCATCCATAATTGTGTCTCAAATAGTGTTGAGTTTCTTCGCTCGGCGGAGCTTACAGACTACAGTAGACTCTTTTTTCTCTTCTCCCCGCCTAAGGAGTTATACTTCGGATCTTGAACTGCCTAAGGTACACATATGATGTACTCAGATACTCTTGGACTGTAGGCAGGTTGGGAGAACCACTGATATCTTTGAGAAGTTCATAGGGAAACTTGGATTGGCACTGGTGTCACAACGGGCTTCAGCAGAATAGGGCATGCGGACGACCCTTTAAATAAAGAAAACTGTGTTCTCATTTCTCCTTGGCTCTGCCTCCTCCTCTATATCCGATGGACATGGTTGTTATTTGCGGCGGCATCCCAGATTGTCCACTGTGTGTTTGCATTTGCCAGCATGAAAGCTGTCTCATCCTTGAAAACCAGTGCGTGCAAGTGAGAGTGTCTCTTGGATACACCGTAGCAAGTGGCAAGTGATCTATTTATTTGTGCATGTCAATCACAAACGAGACTCAATAACTTCGACGTCGGAGTATGTTACATCGAAACCATCAAGCACGAGTTGGAGAAGACACAGCCGTATGGCATACCGCAGGCGGTCCTCCAGTTGAGACGTGTGCTAATGGTCCTGGGACAGGGCCTGGCCTTGGGCACTACATGCCGACTAATTGGTTGGACAGAGATACTATGTATCTCTGGGGTACCTAGGAATTGAGCCTTGAATAATTGAAAAGGGGTCTGATCCACTGGAAAAGGGATAGGCTTGTGCTTGTCTGTCAAACTTGTCGTCGCGGAATCAGGTGAAAATGCTACGTTGTAGACATAGTCCCTGTGGCCACGGAAAACCGCAACGGCGCCGCCTTAACGCTGCTCCTTTCGGTTCCGCTGGCGGCTTTGCCGTTGGGTGTGCCACTCGGAGTGATAGTGTCCGCTGTGGCTCCGCCATCGATGTTCCAAATCCGCATCGTCTTGACTTTTGTCGTCAGACGCCGTCGCCACAAGCCGCCTGTTCCGAACTGCATGAACATGAATCAAATCGCCAAGAAGAAACTTACCTTACTCGTCAGTGCAATATCGAGCTTGACCATGGCGTTTAGTGCTTCCGGCAACAGACCTTGGAGTCGAGAAGTTCCAACCACTCTATGAAATGGTCCTTGAGAAATAGGTTGGCCGCCGCTATGGATTCATTGTCGTCTTCGCCAGGCTCGCACAAGAGCTTAATCCGGAAAAGCGTTGCGTGCTAGTAGTGTACAACCGCAGTCCGGTCTGCATGATGTGTGGTTTATTATGAAGGTCTTCCTGCAGCATTTCCAAAACACCTTTGCGTCAGTTTGAAGTGCTCATGCACCAGCACCTCATTATTCATGTCCCCCTCGAATAATAAGATTTGTAGCAGAGAGGTGCCGGAAACACAATCAGCCGTCGCGTGTTTCGAGAAACAAGTGCAGCATCGAACGCGCAATAATGGATGGCTTAACCTTCACTGGCAGCTGGATGAATCTCACGAGCTCCGAGACGCGGAAAGGTCGGTAAGCCACGGCTGCAATTCTGGGGATGTCTGTGTGGTGTGTCTCGTCACTCTCCCTCAGCTTGTCAATACTCTCAACGCCCGGTGTCTTGCCGTTCAGTTCTTCAAGAATGAGCCATACTGCGTCTGCAGTCCCAGTTTGGCTACCTCTCCACCCCTTATTTCTGCCACCCCCGTGAAATAATATATGCCTTGCATTTCCATTGTTAATTTCTCATATAATTTTGGTGGTGTGCAGTCCGAGAGTATGTGTAAGTCTGTCCTGGGCACAAGGGCCAAACTGGCACCCTCGCAAGTGTTGCAGTATGTGTTTTCCACCCATTTAACAGTATTTTAGCCACTCGAACAGTATTCTGGCTACCTGAAGAGGCGTATTACTATCGTCCAGAACCCCCTGCATCGTCAATGACAGCCACCCATACAAAATAGGTCGGCTCCAGTCCATGACTATGTCCCCTCCCTATAGTGCTTAGAAATAGGCCTCTCCCCGTCTCTTGGCAGCGAGCTTCCTTGCCGGCTTGACTCTTCGACCGCTCCAGGTCTTCCGGAGAGTCTGAACCTCCGGCTGCTCCTGAATGCGCCTCGGCTGCCTCCTGAACCTGTGCCTCCGGCACATTTTGCCTCTGAACGACCGGCTCTTCAACGACCGAGTTCTCCGGCACATCCTGCCCCCTGAGATCCCTGCCTCTGAGCTCTGCTCCGAGTACCAGCCCTTGTAGCAGCCCTGCCGCGGTTAGTGGCCGCTTTCTCTACCGGGTAGGAGCGTTGAGACTGCTCCAGCATGTCAGCTGCCTCCTCGAAGCTCGACGGGGCTCGTGCAGCGCTCGGAGAAAGCCACCCTGTAGTCTACCAGCTTTGTCGCCTCTTCTTGCGCGTGGGCGAGGGCGGCGAGGCTCGCGGTTGGTTTTCTGGGCTCGGCGCCGAGACTGCCGCGGGTCGCCAGTTCTTGACCAGCGAACGAGAACACCATTCCGCACATCTGATCGCCATTGACAGCGATCTCGCATCTGTAGTGCGGTTAGCATATGCCAAGCATGTGTGCAAGTAATACATACACCAAGCTGTTAATACCTGACAGCAGGGATGCCGGGCAGGGACGCTGAGCTGGGCGTCACGTCCGGCCTCGCAGCCGTCCCAGTACTCCAGTACCATTGGCTCCTTGTCGTTCCAAAGCGACGCCTCGTGCGCGGGGTGTTGTTTGTACGGTGACGGCATGGGTCGATAAGCGGTGCCCGCACCCGCAAACATGTCTCATACTCGGCCTGCGTGTGGAAAGGGTACCAGGGCGACGACTGTGGCACCTTTGACGCGGCCGTCTCGTGCTGCATCAGTTAAGATACTGATGCTTCTCAATTTCGATTTTATTCGATTTTATATATAGTGAAAACTTCTTCACTTGCGGGGTCAGCGGCCCAGCGGGCAATCGCGCGGCGGACTCTCCCCCGGCTAGAGGCCCTGGGTGGTGGTGCTGGAGGAGGCACCACCATCCGGAGTGCGCTAATGTCCGCGACCGGTAGGTAGGAGGCAATATCGAGGATTCACACGGCGGTGGCGGCGGCGGAAGTAGCGGCGACCCCACCCGTCTTGCTCGCACCGACGTCGCCATCGGTGGAGGCCGATGCGGCAGCGAGTCTTGAAGAAAACTTGCGGAGCTATTCCATAGTGTCGGCCACAGCTTTGAAGAAAATGTCCTCGAGATGCCCGACAGCAACAAAGAACATCAAGAGTCTGCTTGGCAGGGGTTTCCGTAGTGGAGACTGGCGATGGTAGAGAGGCGTCACCGGTTTAGTATTGCTCGTTCGTTGGGCACGACGGGCGCGCCGAAGTCGTCGTCAATGGCGACAGACATGGACTTGTTGGTCTCGCAAACCATGGTTGCGGTTGTTGATTGGAATTGGTGGATAAAAGTTGACCACGGTATGTGATTAAGTTGAGAACATCATGACTGTAACAGTAGCCGTCGTGATGAGGTCTGCGCGAATTCCGTGTCGGTAAAAGAGCTGAGGAGATTCGACGCATTCCAACACATCTTTATTGTACGTTGCGTGGTCGGTTTTGAGACATTAACATGTCCGTCCCTTCGCGTTTTTCTTCGGCCTCGGTGACCTGTGTCAAAATTCTGCCAGAGATACTTGGTGGACAAGAAGAGCAATGGGTGGTAGAGGGCCGTGAAGGGCTTTGGGAGGATGAGGAGCAAACGAGATGTTGCTGAGGGAGGAACGACCCAAGAAATAGTCCCTCTTAAAGCGGATAACGCAAAGATTCATCAGAGAGGTTCGAAAGAATGCGGGTATGCATTAGCAAGGGTCTCTCACAAGGTAAGAGAAGTTGACCCGGTAGACTTGGGTAAGTGGAAGGCCAGGATGCCAACGAGACAATGTTAGCGAATACATGTTCAAGGAAGCCAAATCCCACGACCAGTGGTCGTTCGACTGCACCTGCGGCGCGCTGATTATGGCCGAGCAGGGCGACGGTTGCAACTTGATGGAGGAGTTTGAAGAGAGTCCTATTTCGTATATATAGCTCTACACATGGATCTGTAAACTAGCTTGTGTATAGGATTCAGTGATTTCAACGAAGAGGACAATAGTTGTGATTCACCTTATTGAGATGGGAATAAGGTGCAGCGTTGACAACTTGTGGTGCGGAAGGTGAAGGATATATAAATACCTATTCTAAGCAGACTTCCAGCGGGGTCATCCAGGGGGAGGGGTACATGTGTTTATTGTGTTGTACATGTAACAACACAATAGCAAAGGTTAGGGGACAATGAACAATTGAGAATGATCTGCTTTGATTGCTTCCAGAGCCTATCTACGGTTTCCCTGGCAAGCTGCCTCTATAGGTGTCTAATGAAATCTGCTCTATATCTCTAAGTCTAGTCTATGCACACGTGGTAACATGAAACCCGTAAAGAAAACCACCTAAGGATACTAGTACGTAATTGCGATACCGGTAAATGCTGATCCCTCGTACACGACCTTCTTGTTGCTGCCATCTTTGTCGAACCTGTACACGGAGCCGCCCAGATCAGTAGCGTAGATGTGCTGGTTCTTGGTGTCCAGCTTAAGACCAATGGCCTCATGCAGACCGCGGACCACAATCTCGTAGTCCTTGCCCGGCAGGCTGGTAGTAGCCTTGTCCTTGACGGCGCGGAGGGTGTCCAGCTTGGCACGGTTGATGGTGTTGCCGAGAGGCAGCTCGCCGCGGTCAGTCCAGTAGAGGACCTTCTCGGCCTCGTCGATCTCCAGATCAATGGGCTCGGGCAGGTTGTTGAAGACGACCTCGACGTCTGTGCGGTTCTTGTAGTTCTGGCCGGGGAGGAAGTCGATGTTTGCGGAGAAGATGCGGCCCACGTTTCCCTTGGAAAATCCCTTCTGGGTCCAGTAGAACTTCTTGGTTGACGGGGATACCGTGACGCCGACGCACCACTTCGTCTGGTCGGCCTGGTCGGCGGCGACCTTGAAGTCACCGTTTTCGATCAGGATCTCCAGCTCGGAGCCGTCGAAGTTGCAACGCCACACCCTGAGGCCCTCGCGGTCTCCGAAGTAGATCTTCTTGTTTTCGTGATCCACGGTCAGTTGCTTGGGGGTGTGGACGGCTCCTGCCGGGACAATCTCCTTGGCGTCGGTTCCGTCAAGGTTGGCGCTAGTAATGGATCCATCATTCTTCGACGGGACTCCCATGCTCGTGAAGAAAAACTTTCCGGCGGACGGAGAGATGTCGATGCCATCCGGCATGCGCTGGCCTGACAGCAGAGTCTTCAGGGGCTTTGCGTCTGATGAGCCCAAAAGGACACGTCCTGACGTCAGGGCGTCCTTGATATTGGGCGCGGAAAGGCCGATATCCAGCACGTAGATTTGAGCGACATCTGCCGCCTGGGCGGCAGGACGGGGCGGGAGAAGTCCACCCTTGGGAGACTTGTTGCCCAGCTTGTTCTGGTCGATATAACTCTGGAGGAACTCGATGGGCTTGGTGGGGAAGCCGAACTCGGCAATGTAGTGCTGCTCAATGAACGAAACGGTATCCAGGCCAACCTGGTCCATCAGAACGATCGGTCCGATCTTGCTGCCCCACATCTCCTTCCATATGCTCTCGATTTCTTCAGGTGTCGAGACCTCCTCAGCGAGGATGTTGAGAGTTTCGCGCTTGATAGCAGCCCAGAGGCGGTTGAAGATGAAACCCGTCGACTCTTTGCGAGCGACATACGGAGACATGCCGGTCTCCCGGAGCTTGTCGGCCATAAAGGGGAAAATGGCCTCCTCGGTGAACCCGCAGGTCATCAGCTCAACGGTCCGGGCTGCAGGAGGCATGTAGTAGTGCATGTTAAAAACACGGCTCTTGGTGCTTTCTTTGAGCTCTCCGAGCATCTCTCTGGACTTGTAGGAGGACGAGTTGCTGGCGAGGAGGGCATCCTTAGGGGCATACTTTTCCAGATCGGCGAAGGTAGAGATCTTGAGGGAGATCTTCTCTGGCACGGCCTCGATGACGAGCCATGCCTTGGCGACGACTTCGGGCAGGGATTCGAGGGCCTTTACCGTACCGCGCTTCGTCGAGTCCGAGTATTCTGAAAAGCTGGTCTCGCAGTACTGGACGGCGGCCTTCCTTTGCTCCTCGCTTGGGTCACGGATGACGACATCGTATCCGACGGCTGCCCACGAGCAGGCAATGCGACGGCCGAGGACACCGCCGCCGAGCACGGCGACGACACGGTTGTCGGTAGAAGGTAATGTGAAAGAGCCCATGATGGCAGGTCTGGCTATTGACTGGCGATAGTAAGCGTGTAGATAGGGTGGTTAGACTGTGCGATACATGGGTATAAAATGTTTAATGCGGTAATCTTCTATTGCGTCCGGCCTGTGTTCGAGGAGCTTCAACCGCATGTTATAAGGGGCCACCCACCTAAAACAGTAGGGCCGCGAACAGCCCTGCTGTCGAGAATGCCGGTGGCCCCGTGCGCGTCATCGTCAAGACAGCGAATGACCTCTCCATTTTTTGTTCCCGCCGTATCCATGATATATGGAGAGGCCGAGGTTTTGTCGGTGTTGCGGCCGGCCGACGACTCGCGGAACTTGGAGACCAAGCGGCCGACCAATTCGCGAGCTTCTGGAGCAAGGGGCCGAGCGGGCTCGCGATTCGAGATCGCACTCCAGATAACTGAGATAAGCCTGAGACCGCTGGCATTTAGACTATGCGCAGCGACGAGCCTCGGCTTGATGATCCACAATGTCGGTGTCGCTGGTTCGGACGGCCGAAGCATCACGGAGAATTATCGCGTTGTTTTATTTTTTTTCTACCCCCACTGTAATTGCGAATCGTTATCTTCCCGAACGCTTATCACACGGGACTACCCGGGCGACCCGGACACGATAAGTGCGTCACCGCCTGCTAGAGTCGTGGTAAAGTGGGGGTTTTCATGGGTCTGGTGCCGAGGGGTGGGTCGCACAAGGCGACAAATGCCGAGCGCTAGCCGTTGAGGCTCAAGTATCCCCTGCTAGCGGAATGCAGTGATCACCATACCCCTGCCTAAACCTCCCAATGCGTGCACGTGCTACAGGGATCCGTGTTGGTGCAGGGTTAGGTGCAACACCGGAAATTGCCGGTCATGCAAACAACCTACCAATTACAGTCTGGATATTGCATCACAACATCTCAAACTGTCGTCAGAAGAAAGATAAGGTGTCTTACCTAAGGGATATTAGCTCAGGGACCTTACCACAGTAGCCGCGGGAAGTGAGTAGCAGAAGTTACCCTACCTAGTCACGTATCAAGGCAACGCCTGTAACAACGACGCAGACGTGGAACACGAAAGGGTAGAAGATATCAGCATGAGCATTTCAGGTGAAGTGACATGAGCATTCCAGGTTAAGTTTGCAATGGCATGAGGCATGTAGGATCAACATGGCTGAACAATGAATAGAAGGTAACGCAAGGTATAATTGACGAGAATACAAAATATCTAAGTCTATATCTAAGTCTACAGAACTGTATCTATCCAAACTGACTGACCGACACCCCACCCCCCACCCTGTGACCAGTAAATGCAACAAACACCAGAATACTCCTCTCCTTAGAAGCAGAAAATCTCATCCGTCGCCTTGGCCGATGCACCGGGCTGCTTGAATCCCAAGTTCACGAGCGCCTTCTTGGCCGCGTTCACCATGCCAGGCGGTCCGCAAACCATGATCTTGCTGTCCTTGCTCGGCTTAGGGAGCCTCTCAGCCATGAGGCCCTGGGTGACAAAGCCGGAGCCGTAGGCCCACTTCGCGGGAGGCTTGTCCAGCATGTAGTAGACCTTCAGGTTCTTGGGATAGCGCTTGGCAAACCTGTCAAGCTCCGCCCTCAGGAGGATATCATCCTCGGTCCGGTTGGCGTAGATCAGGCTGATCTCGGTCGTGTCGCGCTCGTCCTCGCAGATGGCGCGGATGACCTGGTACATGGGGGTGATGCCGGTGCCACCAGCGATCATGCCAATCTTCTTGCAGAGACCAGGGCGATACCGCATCGCACCCTTGGGGCCTCTGAACAGGACCTCGGCGCCGGGCTCGAGGCCGGCAAGGTAGGTGGTGAGCTTGCCGTTCTCGTACGCCTTGATGACGAGTTCGAGAACACCGCGGTCGGAGTTGTTGGAAACGGGTGTGTAGGAACGGGCGACGGACTCGCCCTTG
Organism: Coniochaeta sp. PK30-01; assembly: GCA_023628855.1. Taxonomy (NCBI): domain Eukaryota; kingdom Fungi; phylum Ascomycota; class Sordariomycetes; order Coniochaetales; family Coniochaetaceae; genus Coniochaeta; species Coniochaeta sp. PK30-01. The sequence continues at coordinate 270,113 of JAMAJW010000029.1, read as the reverse complement.
ATGTCGGCTTTTATGGTGACGTGCTGGCCGATCGGCAGGCCCAGGACGGTCTGTGTCGTCGGGAGAGCGAACGTGAAGCGGTACACGTTCGGGGCGATGACGGTCTTGGTCTTGAGAGGCAGCGGCTTGTATGAGACCGGGTCCAGCAACCCTCTCGCCAGAAGGGTGTCTTCCTCGACGCGCTTGGGCATCTTGACGTGCGCGGGGTAGCTCGTGAAGGACTTGTTGTTCCAAATCTTTTTGGACAGACGGTTTGCCGCCACCACGACAGCGATCACAGATACACCGCCTCCAATAAGCGCACCCTTGATGAAGCCGAACTCGTTACTTGATGACGACGACGGTCCGCTCTGGAGATACGAGACCAACCAGCCGGGCAGCGCGAATGGCAGGCGTATGTTCTGGTGGTTGCGGTTGACGTGGTAGGCAGCTGCGACGGCAAGGCCAAGGGCGCTGACGCTGACGATCTTAGACACAGCCGACGACCCCTTCTTCGATAAGCTTTCTGCTGGTATCTTGGGCTGCACGACTGGCGCGAGGGGCTTGGGTGCTGGCTTCTTCTTGTCGAAGCCCTTGATCTTGCCCACGCGGAATTCGTGCATAACCTCGAAGGCGTCCTCAGAATGGCCGGCATTGTCGAACTCCTCGCTAGCATCGGTGCCGGCCGTTTCTGCGAGCACTTCGGCGCCACCAGGGTGGTCGTTCAGATACTTGGTCACATCGTACACTATTGAACAGTGGTGTCAGTCGAATCATTCTTGCCCGGGCAGCGCTCCATAGAGCGAAGACGTGCAAACATACCCACGCCGTGGACGATGATCCACGCGTCCTTGGGCTTGTTGTGCTCCAGCACCTGGATGGCGGAGAACTCCTCCAAGGAACCCATTGTAGCGGAAATGATAAGAGATATGTGTTAAGGTAGGAGATGGATGTGAGATCTGAGGTCGAGAGAGTCCTGAGCAAGTCTATAGACTAGTGATAGTTGGCACTCGTGTTGATCGCGATGGGTGTTGTCGGAGCCGTGATGAGCCTTCTTGTAGTCTCGTCTACTCCTGAGGAAATGAGCGAGCATTTTGTCTGTATATGAGCAATAAGGAGGCGAGAGCTCCAAGTACCCATGTACCTCGAGATGGCCGAGTAGAGTTTGCTGCCGAGGCGGTAGGGCTGAAGGACCCGTCCGGCAGGGATCCACCTCAAGGCCGGGCACCGATTTGCGGTACCCACAGCGGCCAAAACGCGGGGCCCACAACGGCGTTCGAAAGCGCGAAGCACCGGTTAGCCAATCAGCGGCCGCCAATTTCTGGAAGCCGAGGCTTCTTGGCTGACTCGGATCGGCAGCATCAACGCAACCAGCGCCTACATGTTCCGCGAAGCCAGGATATCAACACGGGTCTGATTCAGATAGACCGTCGCAGCAATGCAACACGGCGATAATGCGGCATTTGAGTGCAATTCTGACGACGAAATCTTGGACAGTTGGACAAGGATCGACGAGTCGCACCCCCGGGACAGGCAGCGAACAACGCGAACGACGGGCGTATTCATTCCGATAACATGGCTCCAATGTTATTATGGAGGCTGCCTCGGCTTTTTGCCTGCGATACAGACCTATATGATGCTCTCGAACCTCGAGTCCTTCACCTAAATGTTCAACTGACTTCAATCACTCCATAGTCCATACTCATAGTGCATCATCACTTTGTTCCAACATGGCCTCGAAACAGTTTTATCTTTCGGGCGAGGCTCCCTCAACAGCCAGAACCATCGACATCCCACAGTCGACCAACTTTGAGGATCTGCGCAACCTCGTGGGTTCGCATTTCGCCGTCGTCGACTCCAATGGTAAGAACGATTTAGTGCCTCTTGTCACCCACCATGACTATGTGCCAAGGCTAACTGGCTCCAGGCATCGGTCTCGTCTCCAATGATTCTAGGCTCACGGCTGTGTCCGAAGTACTGGAAGCCGCTGACCCCATCGCCATCACCATCGATGGCAAGGATGTCCGCGAGGTGCCAGGACCTACCGGCATCCCCTACTTCGGCAACTATCTCGAGATCTACCCCGACCATCTCGGCAATCACCAGAGACTCTTTGAGAAGTACGGTCCCCTGATTGTGACCAACAACATGGGAAGCAAGGTCTACCAGACGAACGACCCCAAGCTCTCCCAGATCTTCCTGGCCGAGGGCCACTATTTCAGCAAGAACATCGTCCCCGGCCACCCTCTGTACCCCATCAAGATTCCTGAGGCCGGTGTCTTCCTCGGCGACACCGACACGGAGGAATGGCGCCAGGCGCACAAGTTTCTGCCACCGGCTCTGGGACCCAAGGCCGTCAGGCATTATGCCCCGACAATGCAGAAGTCGGTCGAGGACGCGTTCAAGGTCTTGGACAAGCTGGACGAGGACAACGAGGGATTTAACGTCTACCAGTACATGTTGAAGCTCGGATCGCAAGCTGTCGGAAAGCTCGTTCTTGGAATGGACTTTGAGCATTTCACCTCGACCGATGCTCCCCTGCACGAGATGGTTTACCTGATTGCCCACATGCTGGAGCTCAACAAGCGGATTTCGTCCATGGGTGCATGGTATGCAAACATGCCTTTCGGCGACCCCAAGGCCCTGCGCCAGACCAGGGCCAGGATTGACGAGTTGCTGGACGAGTCTATCGCCAGAGCGGCGAAGGGCAACGACGGAGACTTGGAGCTCCAAGATGCCGCCCTCAAGGCCGAGAACGTTGTCGGTATGTCACCTCGCATTTGCAAATCGATTTTCACGATTTGGAGGCTAACAATGTAATCAGACTACTTCCTCCGTGCAACGGACAACAAGGGCAACAAGCTGGCTCCCGCGCAGTTCGCTCCCGCACTGCTGGTGGCCACCGGTGCCGGCTTCACAACCACATCCTCCCTGCTCTCGTGGCTGATTTACAGCATGGTCAAGTACCCCGGCAACCAGGAGCGCCTCCTCCAGGAGCTGGTTGACCACGACTGGGACGAGAACACCCAGGTCACCGCTGACCTCACCAACGAACTCACCTTCCTTGACAAGTTCATCAAGGAGACCCAGCGCCGCCACAACCCGTCCTACCAGCCTGGCCGGACCGCCAAGTGCGACATGATCCTGCCCGGCGGCTACAAGCTCGCCAAGGGCTCCATCGTGATCCCCGCCCTGCACCACATTCACAACAACCCTGCGGTATGGGAGAACCCTGCCCGTTTCGACCCTGACCGCTGGGACACCGACGCGGTCAAGAACAGGGCCCCTGGCGCATACATCCCATTCGCCATGGGACAGCGTATGTGCGTCGGCTTCAACTTCGCTCTCCAGGAGATCAAGGTGTTCCTGCCCAAGCTCGTCTACCGGTACAAGTTCACGCTGGCTCAGGAGGGTCCGATTGAGTACGACCCCTACTTCCAGCTGATCCGCCCGAACAACCTTTACGTCCGGGCTGAGAGGAGAGTCAAGTGGCCCCCTAAGTCGGAGTAGAGCAGGCGGAACGGGACACTGGGTGGATTTACTTTTGAATTAGACATAGATGTATAGATTATAGAATAGTGAGGTGCCTCTTTAGGTAACCAACCAATCATTAGATGCGCTAGTCGCCTGTCACTCCCTATAAATATTATATTTCTTCCAAGATTTAGAGTCTATTTTTATCTTAGTTGATCTTCAAACATGCTAAGAGCGCTCTGCCAGAACTAGACGGCAGCTAATATATAGGGAACAGGACTAAGGTGGACTAGGTAAGGTCGTTTAGCTCTCCAATGCCCCGTACAATTTGGACTGGAAAGAACTCACGTGTCTCACGTGTCCTTCGTATTCATACTGTCCATCCATTCCTCAAAACTATATTTGTCTGAAATTCTGAATCTCGTGCAGTTCGTGATTCCGGTGCTCAAAGCAATACTTCAACTACTATTCCATGTCTCGATCTTTCACGACAACCGTATTAGGTCGCCATGACCCGTGTTTAAACGGTATTTCAGAGATTTCGCTGGTCGTAAGCTAAAATAAATCTGATATCCTAAGGCTTGCAGAATGACATTTTCAGAATCTAAATTGGCTGCATACTGAATTCAAAGAAGCCAAGAATTGGAAGCCGTGCCAGCCCATCGCCAAGCGTGGCTGAGCATGTGCTTCGGGAGACCGCATCTCAATTCCGGAAAGTCATACTCTGGAGGATGCAGAAGCTTTATTCAAGATAGTATGTGACATAGGCTCACAAGTATCACTCTCAACTACGCTTCATTCACGCAAGGATGGATGTTATGCCGCACATGAGCGCCTCAAGTCGTCTCAAGACATACCAAGGCGATTCTGGCGACAACCTGAACTGAGGACATTAGAGGTCAGCAGATCTTAAATCACGGATCGGAACTCAGGGCTGTCATGCACCAGCTCCGATATGGCGCCTCGGCGCAAAGTCGAGATCTTTTCCTGGTCTTGATTGGACGCCGCTTGGGCAGTGTCCATCCAACGGGAAAATAACGAGACAGCCTCAACTCCGAACCTATTCCGACTTGGTAGGGCTGGGGTTCAGAGTCTCTCGCCCAATCATAGACAGATCATAGACACGATCATACTCTTCATGGCTTATAAAGAGTCCATCTACCTCTGCTCCGATGAGCAAGGTAGCTTCGTGTTGTACCATCGGAGTTATAACCTTGATCGCTTGCACGGTCACTTGCCCTGACTTCAGAGAAAACTATCTGCGTCTACTAGTAGCACACTGCCACTCATCTCAATCTCTCTTCACCACGTCCGAGACCTAGGCCTGTCGGCAAAATGGTTCAAACCTCTCTTGCGCTCGGCCGAGGATGGTTCTGTACTGTATTTGCCGCAATCTGCCTGCAGCTCGCTCTGTGGTCCAGCCCAGTTGTCGCAGATCCTGACCATGTTGTCGATACAGCAAACTGGCTCCAGCTGCCTGTCTCGTCCATTGACGGCTTCTTCCCAACGCCGTGGACATGCGGTGATGCGGCACCGAACCCGCAGAGCATGCTACAGTTTCACAGAAACTGGCATTGCACCAACCCTGACCGGGGAACCAGCGACTGGGGCCGGCGCTTCTTTGGCTTCCACCGGCAGTTCCTGCAGGGATATGACAGGTACCTCGCGTCGATAGGCGAGCCTTATGTCCAGACCTGGGTCGCCGCTCAGGGCGCGCAGATTCCAGTGCAACACGGAACTCGGCCCAAGAATGCGCCATGCTCGACGTGCTTGAATCTTGACAATAGCTTCAAGGTCCCAGCCATCGGGGGAACGCTCAACACATTCAGCTCCGTCGCAGATATCGGGGCAGCGATTGTCGGCTGGCACAACTCCAATCATGGACGCATCGCTACCTCTAGCTGCGGCGGCGCATGCGGATCCGACAGCAGCTTGCAATGCGGTGACATGAACTGCCCCCGGACTTCTCCCCGAGATCCAATCTTCTACCGTTACCACCACATCTTCGACGATGTGCAGAATGCTTGGTACACGCTGCAGCCCGTCGACATTGCTATTGTCTTGGACCGCTCTGGCAGCATGGCAGCTCCGTCCACCGCCAGCGGCCCCATAAGCAAGCTAGACGCTGCCAAAGCAGCCGCCAGTCTGTTTGCTGATTTGCTTGAAGATGGGTCCTCTCACAAGCTGGGGATGGTCTCTTTCTCTACCACGGCCACCAACCCGCCCGATTTGCCCCTGACAGACATCTCGGGTGCTCCGGCAGCTCTCTCGGCAGCTCTCGCTGGTGTTCAAGCTGGTGGTCAAACAAGCATTGGAGATGGGTTGAAGAAAGCCCAAACTCTAATCAGCAGCGGTCAAGAGCAGAGAAAGGCGATCCTCCTCTTGACGGACGGAATGGAGAACACTGGTCCGTTTATCGCAGATGTAAAGCCGACTTTGGGTGATACCCACGTCTGCTCAGTCGGCTTTGGAGCCCCGTGGGACCTGGACGGTGCAAAGCTGCAGGACCTGAGTGAGAGCCAGGGCGGTATTTATAGCAGTACGGTAAATGACCTGGAGCTGAAGAAGTTCTTCGTGTTCTGCTTCGCCAACATTTTCGACACTTTTGTCGGAGAGGACCCCTTCCACACGCTGCCAGCACACGAGCTGTCCTCAGCTCCGCTGGTTCACCACGCCTTGCTGGACGAGAAGATTACCTTTGTGCTGAGCTGGAACAGCACGGATCCGGCGGCAAACCTGCGGCTCGCGATCACCACCCCATCAGGCAGCACTCTCCACCTGGACTCCCCAGGAGTGCAGAGCAAATTCGGGCCCTCGTGGCATGTCGTGAAGGTGACCAAGCTACCCGTATATAGCGAACGAGACGGTGACTGGACCGTTCGCGCTGTCCGGCCCCTCGACACTTATGTCAACGGCTTCACGTCTCGGTCGTTCGCGAACGCGTCGCAAGGCGTCAAGCTGGTGCAGAACGAGATTGCTACTCTCTGCCCCCAGGGATGCAACCGGACACTGTACTATGAGGACTATTGCGAGAGCGACGACACTTTCGAGGCAATGACGTCCATCTATGCGTCTGCCATCTTCGGACAGACGAATCTGGGCAACATCACCCGTCCGGCCAATGCCACCGCCTTTGTCGAGGCCCTGGACCGCGGCAACTTCGATCTCTTAGTGTACAGCTCCCAGTACAACAACAGCGTGCAGCCGTATGATGGCATCTTGGCTAGCCTGCTGTGCGGCGGAGGGTTCAAGTCTATCGTCAGCGACAGTCGCACCGTCAGCAGTGCGTCGTCGATCCTGCGCTGCGCCGGCGCGGTGAAAAGCGGAGGTTACAGCGGGAACTTCACCGGCAACTTCACCCGAGCTTTCCCCTCGACATCGCAGCTGTTCGACGATCCGGCTAGCCTGCAAGCTCCGTCATGCGTCATAGCGCCATACTATGCCCTCCAACCAGCCAAGCAGGCCAACGCCTCCGTCGAAGCGACGTTCGACAACGGAACGCCGGCCGTGATCGCCACCGGCAAGGCAGGCGTCGCCGAGGACTACTTCATCACAGTCCTAGCTCGCTCGGCGGGGTACCTCAAGCCGTTCCTGTACCGCAACAACACCTACACGCTCGAGCCGCTCGTGCCGACCTTCCACATCCCGTCCACGCACTGGCCCGACTGCGGCTACTCCCGCATCAACGCGACCGTCGACGTGACGCGGCCCGTCACGAGCCTCGCCAAGATCATCTCTGAGCCACCACCCCAAGAGTACGGCGCGAACACCACCACGTCGGTCGTCGACCCGGACGCCGGACCCCGCGCACGCCTCGTCGCCGGCGGCGGCGCGGTCCCCGTTATCGCGACCGAGACGGCCACCTTCCCGCTGTACGATGACGGCACGCACGGCGACGCGGCGGCGGACGACCACTACTGGAGCGTCGCGCTGCCGGCGGACTACACGGCCGCCGACGGCGAGTACCAGCTGCACGCGCACTTCACGCTGTGCCGGGCGAGCCCGTGCGGGAAGGCGGAGACGTGCGTCCGGCGCGAGGCGCGGCAGACCATCACTGTCCTAGCGTCGGTGGATGGCGGGGCTGCCACGAGCGTGGCGGTGGTGGACGACGTCGCGGACGGTGGTGGGTACGGGTACTACCCGGAGGGGCGGCGGACGAGGCTGGTCAGGATCCGGCCGGCGGATGCGAAGGGGACGCCGCTGGGGCCCGGGATGGCGGGGTACCTGGTTGTGGTGCCCGAGGGCGGCGCGGTGGTCGAGGGCGGCGTGGTAGACTATGATGACAGGGGCACGTACGAGATCAAGGTCAGCTTTGATGCGGCGGCTGGGTATAGAGGTCCGGCGGTGACGGTTGGTCTGTATGGGCGACCGGGCAAGGGGGTGAGGGTGCCACTGGCTTGATGGTCCTTAGTCTCTTGACTTTGCTCCGGTTTGCCATCCGTACGTTTCATCACCAAGATCGTGAATGTCGGAGTATCGGCACACACGATTCTCTACGATGCTTTAATGTGGCAGACACCAGCCTGCTGTCGTGCTGACGCGGTCAACGGCCTAGGGGCGTGTTTCGCGTGACAATCTCCGTTAGCCTGCGCTTAGTTTCTTGTCGATAGGGGGCTATTCAACCACTATTGATTGGCCCCACTGATGCCAGCGAAAGTGGTTGGCTCGTCCCTGGACACTTGATGGTGCTAGACCAGAAGAAAACGATAGATCTAAATGGGTTGAATGGATCGTCAAAACAACAGCTGAGTTGTCGAAAATTTGTGTCTTCTAGAACAGTGAGATTACGTGGGCTGCACTCGAGTATATGAATCGATGGCACACCGCTCTCATACGGGGTTCGGTTGCGTGATTGTTGAGTTTGTGTACTCCGATTGTCTCTGATTGACGTTGCATTCCTTGATTAATTTTCAGTTATATATCCTATTTTATGTTTAATATGTATCTTAGGCGTCTTTTTTCCGCATTCGGAGTGGCAGCGATCATTTCGGCTGCCCATGCCGGAAGCTGTAACGCGGATAACTGCTTGAGAGGTACGTATTGACTCAAGACGAGACTACAACCGACAGGATACTTCAAAGACACATTGAAATGGACATATCACTCACTAATTGCCCTAGCCATCCGCGCGACCACACGCCTCCCACAGGCATCCACTGACTGTGCCGCTATCCTCGACGTCACCGTCACGCCCAGCACGGTGTAAGTGGTTATCACCCTTCTGAGTGCTGAAAACCCAATACAGCCAGATAAGTGGTGACTAACTCAGTATGTAGCACCATAACGGAATACTCAACAGTACTGGAAACGGACACAGCCACGATCCCGACCACTATTGTCCAGACTCTTCACGACACGTTGACTACCGTGATCCGCGTCACTTCGACCGTGGAAGCGTCAGAGACCGTGACCCTGCAGCCAGCAAAGAGAGCCGTCTTGAGCGATGCCCCAGCATACGCATCGCCATGCTCCGGCCTCGTACGCTTCTCCAGCGCGTGCTCGTGCATCGGCGTTACGGCCAAGACAGTGACTGCCGCTGCACCCTCGATGACCCTGACCCTTCCGGCCACAAACACCATCTTCACGAGCGTCACCGAGCCCGTCGAGACGGAATTCCCAGTCGTGGAAGATGCCACTGTCACCGAGACGACCACTGCCGCCACCGTGACGAGCACGGTCCTGACCACGGTGACACCCACACCGCAGTCCATTACTAGCTACATGCAGTTTACTGTCGGCGGGGTGGCCTACTATGTCACCCATTACGACTCCAGCGGCATCTCGTACGGTACCGCGTCGACAAACATCGCCGACGCCATTCAAGTCACCCTCGACGCAAGCGGCCAGCTCTGGTACGGGGGAAAGGTAGCCAAGGGCGCTCCAAATAGCGCCGCCCTGCAGTTCTTCTTCGTCACTCCGGAGACTGCTGCCACAACCAGGACGCCTTACATCTGCAGCAGGGATTCCAACAGCCGCGTCCTGTCGTGCGGGTTCGGCGACCCGACCGCGGACTTTGTCTTCACGCTTCGACCGAATAACTTCATTTATGCCGGAACGCGGGCCTATGCGGTGTCCACAGGATATCCGATAGTCAGTCTGGTGCTGGTTTGAATCGCTGAGCTCGATAAATAGACTATAGAATGGCACCTTCCGATTCATTAATTATGGAGTCTTTTCTGCTCTACGACAAGTCGTTATATGCGAATCTGATTCTCTTCCTTCGCTACCTAGTCAAATCTAGTCACAGACGAAAAGCAGCCTCTCCATGTGCTATTTCCGTCTTAGGACCTGTGCCACGTACACTTTGACGTGAAACACGACTGAGTATCGGGCACATGCTTCCCTTTCTCGCCGATTGGCGGCCATGCAACTTGCAATCTCTGAAAGACTTTCCGGGATGTGACATGAAATGCCGCTTCATTAGAGGTCTATTGACTACCCAGTTCGCAGATGTACATGTTAAAGGAGCTACAGCCACTCATGAACGGTGTAAGTACGAGCACTTGTCGTACTACTATAGGGCGAAAAAGTACCAGTTGCCATTCTTAGTACATGCCCCCAGCAAGATATTCCAAGCGTATTCACAGTGGCAAAGCACTTAGGGATCGTCCTTCACACCAAGACATCGCCAAACCTCTCAAGCTCATCCTGACACAATGCCCGTTTCTCGGTTTGTCGTGGCTGAGTCCATCTCCTTCTCTTCGTTGGTTCACTCGCGCCCACTCCGTGCATTGCGTGGCACCCCTTCCCTTGTCCCCTTCCACGCTCCAATACCAGCGGTGTTGTACCTTGCCAACTCTGCCACTTGCAAGTAAATATGACGTCCTCCTTCAAGCACCACCTCTAGGCTTCCGTGATACGAGTAGTGAAGGAAGACCCACTATTCGGCTAACATCGTCCGCCGACGTCGAAGCCTTCAAGGCCTCGCTGACGTCCCTATTTACGGCGAGAATACCGCAACCTGGTCAGATATCAGGTAGTCGGAGTCGAGCGTTTGTGGTGTCGTGTCGACGGCATCGAATGCGGGAGATATCGAGATCAATAATGTGAGAGGTTTGAGTTGATGGGTATCTGAGCTTTGAAGAAGTGACTCGTTTCCGATGGCATCGAGAATAGCATCTTCATAGAAGAGAGATGTAGGATAATGACTCTGCAAGCCTTCTCGATTGTCATCAGATTGACCCAGTTGCACTCCCTGCTCATCCTGCCCTGCCACGCCAGCGCCTATCTGTCCGGCTTGGGTAGCTGAAAGTGTCTTGCGGTCTCCGAGACTGGGAATCGGTCGTGGCTCTCAGCAGAGGCGTCCCCGTTTGACCCGAAGAGTGACCGACGATGTCTTTTAGAGTCAGCTTGCGAATGTGAGAAAGAGACAGATCGAGTCTCTGAACTGCAAAGTCCATGTACTCAGTAGCACGGCTTGTGACGCGAAGCAACCAACGATAACTGTCCAAGGTCTTCATGTAGAATTCGGCTTCGTCGGTAGACTGTGACGTGATGAACAATAATGCTGTGAAGGTGCCGATCGTGACAAAACAGTAACCGCTAGCTTAGGGATGTCGGTAAGTGGACTTTTATGTTCATCAGAAGATGATGCAGGCTCTTATACGTACACAAGTACCAGAATGCTTGCAAATGCTGTGGTTTCAGGCTTTCCACGAGGTCGACCGCCGACGCGACTCGTTCTTTGGCAGCGCCGCGACATATCTGCACAATGTACGGATCGCAGGGGTGGCGTAGCAGCGACGACAAAATGACACGGTGCAGCGTGATTTCTACCGCGAAGTAGGCGAGATGCAAAGACGCACTGGGCGATAATCTTCGACTCTTTGTTGCATCTAGTCGGAGTGAAGCAGGCAAATCCCGATGTCACTCCCTCAATGTGACTTGGATTGGTTTGATCTGCTCGAGCACGGTCCTGATATTCGGGGATGTGTAAATGTTCACCGACAGACTTGCGCAGTGGCAAACTTGCACGTTCCGGCCGTATAAGTATGTATCAAAGTCTTGTCTAACTCAATACTTCTAAGAAAGAAAATCTACTTAAACAGACTCTGGCTTTATAGAGGCTGTGTCCCACTTCTTCTCCTCCGGCGCCGATAGTCCATCTTTGACATAAGCAATACCTTCTACAACGGTGAGTTCCTCGGTAACGGTCGAGTCGATGAGCGTCTCCGTTGCCGGCCAGAAATAGTTGAGGAAGCAATATATTATGAAGCCGCTGGTAAACCCCCACATAAAGCTGATGTCATAGATGTGCTCAATCCCGCCGACTGGAATTGAGGGGGTCACGGCATGGACCATGCCCGGTAGATTGGGAGCAACAGAGATGAGGAAGGCAACGGCTGCGCGCCAGTTCACTCCCGCCTGATATCGATAGATGCCATGAGGCCGATAAAGGGATGGAATGTCGATGTGTCGCTTCTTGACAATCCAGAAGTCGGCTCCTATGATAGCTGCAATAGGTGCGAGGAAGATGGCCAGCGCAGACATAAAAGTCAGCAAAGAGGAGGCGGAGGAAATGATCTTCCACGGAACCATAACCCAGCCTCCGATGACAGTTGTGATAATGGCGGCGCGCCGAATGTTGATATATTTCGGGAACAGGGTTGCCTGCGGAACATTGGTCAGCAGGAGTGACGAAAGGAGGGCTCCAAAGCTTGCAACACATACCATGTCGTTTGAACAGGATATCACGTTGGCTGAGACATTAGTGCCAATCTGCGCGACAACCCAGCAGAGACCAAGGAAGAAGGCGCCACAGCGACCACCTGGTCCAGTCCATTGGGCACCTATCTGAAGAGGATCCCAGATATATTCGCCATAGAGTGTCTTGCTGGCGCTCGCGGCGATGATGCCGAAAATTCCGATCAAGGATGCGATAAAAGGCATGAACAGAGCCTGCCAATATACCCCCTGGGACTGTTTCAGGTATCGTGTGAAGTCGGGAATATTAGTACCCATGGTAACCCTATATCCATTGCAATCTGTCAACGAGGCCCCTCCAGGCATTTGGATGGAAACGGAATGCAAGGAAAAACGCACCAGCCTCCGGTGATACTTGACATAGACGAGAGAATCAACCAGGACTTCTCTGATCCTGAAACGGTAGCCTTTTGATCCCAGATGTCGCCGGCGCCGCCAGCTTGGACGCATAGCGAGATGACCACCGCGAGTGAAACAACCAGAACGATGACCGTCTTGAAGACGAAGAACCAACGGAGCTTGTGGGTCGGGATCAGGAGGAAGGGGAATTGGAGACTCCAGAACAAGACATGAGAGCACATTTGCTGACTCGTAATGCCCACGGACGCAGGAATGGTGTTGGGGATGTCGAGGTAGGATGGCCAGATGGCGCGAATAATTTGCGTCATGGCGGTCGATCCGGTATACGTTTGGATAGCTGGGACGGAAATGTAAGTCAGTGCCTCGCAGATAAAGGAATGGTTCGACATGACATACCATGCCAGAAAAGGGCTGTGATCATGCGGATGACCACCGCCGCACGGGAAAGGTAGAAGCCAAAGGAAGATCGCGAAGCCACGGCAAAGTTGACATGAAGGTGTGCGCCAATGGCTCCGTTGAGGACGAGGGGGAAAATAACCATGGAGTAGCCGATGATAAGACAGTACACCGCTTCTCTCCTGTTGGCTATGTCAGCCCAAGGAACTTCTGAATCGCAGTGTCGAGACTAACCATGTGAGCCCTACGGCCACGATAGAGGCGGCCCCCTCCCAGCCCTGGGCATTGAGGGCATCACTGAACCAGAAACCCAAGATAGTCCATGTCGACCAGGTGCGTCGCTCGAGAGGAGTCACATCAGAGTCGATGTTAGACCAAGTGCCTTCCTCCGCAAAGGTAGACGGCTGCTTGGGGAGTTTCCAACCCGAAAGCGTCCTCTTCTGTCCGACCTCTGTTTTGACCTTCTGGACTCGGTGATGCAGGTACGCAGAGAGCTTCGAGGTTGCCGTAGTCGACGCCATGATGCCAAGAAATAGGTATGAATTACTGGTCAACGAGGCTGCGCTGCATCTCGTAAAAGTGGCATGCGGGCACCGGGCAACTAGGGCCTCTGATATAACCCCGACCTGGTATGCTCAATAGATGTGCAGGCTGCGATAAAGGATTCGCCGCCAGTGGCCCGCCGGTCGCCCGCCGGTCGCCCGCCTTAGGGTTAGGCTTAAATGATAAGAAGGAGAGAGGAAAGGTGATTACTACGCAGTAGCAAATGTCGGCAAAAATCTGCCGGGTTGTTCACAACTGATCTACACAGTCTACTACCTCGAATTATGTCCAAGGTGAGCACGCCGATATCATCGCGGTTAGCCGTGCAACTGTAATCTCTGGGTACCTCTTATAAGTCTCACACGTGTTTTCCCCCTTCTTTGTCGCCCCCGGAACTTTGGACTTCTCCCTTTCATACTCAGTGTTATTGTAAGACAGTAAGAGACAGTCAGAACGATATACTGTTCCACCATAATCTCGCCTCACACATCATGGCTGCTCAGAACTGGGCCGTCGAAGCGCAAATCTGCAAAGATATCCTTGACAAGTCGATCCAGAAGCAATGGCTACTTCCCGAGGACTTGCTGCCGTCCCCGGAGCAAACAAACGTGCTCCACGTACCGCGGGAGTCGGGAATGTTAACCGAGACAGAGTTGCAGATCACAGAGACTGATGCAACGGGCTTGGTAGAAGCCATGGCCAAAGGCGCCTGGACAGCAGAGGAGGTTACTATTGCCTTCTTGAAACGGGCGACCATTGGACACCAACTGGTAGGTCCCCTGTGCCACTTGCCAAATGCACAGCAGATGCTAACTATCCCAGCTTAACTACGCCACTGAGTTTATGGCCCAAGAAGCGCTGGACCAGGCGCGCGTGCTGGACGCCCACTTCCGCAGCACTGGCAGCATCATCGGCCCCTTGCACGGGGTGCCCATCTCCGCAAAGGAAATGGTTTCATTCAAAGACCGCATCACTCATACGGGCTATGTTTGCAGGATATCGAATGTAGCGAAGCAGGACGCCTTGATGGTGAGGACATTGCGCGACGCCGGCGCTGTGTTCCAAGTGCGTACAAACCTGCCACAAACATGCATGGTATGGATCTTCTCCTCCAATTATCTAAACGATGCCCTCTGTCTATTTTATCTGACGCTTTAATCAAGCACCTGGACTGTGACAACAATATCACCGGCCGGACGCGCAACCCCCATAACGTCCATCTCTCGCCTGGCGGCTCGTCTGGCGGAGAGGGCGCATCCATCGGCTTCCGATGTGCGGCCATTGGCATCGCCAGCGATATTGGTGGCTCGATCCGTCTCCCTGCTGCGTTCTGTGGGAGTTACGGACTCCGCCCAACCACGCTCCGCACCCCGTGGAGCGGTGTGGGACTCGCTGGAGAAGGTCAAGAGGCCATCCGCTGCACCTTGGGGCCGATCACCAACTCGCTACGTGACGTGGACCTGTTTATGAAAGCCGTTTTAGGTGGGAAGCCATGGGAAGAAGAGACGTCGTTAGTGCCTCTTCCATGGAGAGAGGTTAGCCCGACGAGAGACTTCACCATTGGCATCCTCTGGGACGACCTGATTGTACACCCGCATCCACCGGTTCAGCGAGCCATAAAGACGGCGGTGGATAAGTTGAAGGCAGCCGGGATCAAGACCAAGGATTGGAAGCCATACAAGCACGAGCACGGCATGCGTATCATCAACGACCTCTTCTATCCGGACGGCGCAGCAACGCAGATCTCCGCCCTCGAGGCTTCAGGAGAACCTTGGCTTCCTCTGACAAAGGAAGCGTTCCTCCAAGCACGCAAAATGACGGTGGAGGAGACGTGGGTGGTCAATCTCGAGCGCGAGGCGTACCGAACTGAACACCGGCGATTGATGCAGGAACGGGGGGTTGACCTTATCCTCTGTCCGGCATACGTCGGCGTCGCTGCCGAGCCTCACGAAGCCCGGTATTCTGCCTACACAGCCATCTGGAACATTCTGGACATGCCCGGCGTCGTGTTCCCATCTGGTCTCAAAGTCGATCCGGAGCTGGATGCTGTAGAAAGCGGCTATCACCCACGAGGTCCCCAAGATGAGGCCGAGCATAGATCGTACTCACCAGACAAGTTTGTCGCGGCTCCCATAGCCCTTCAATTGGTAAGGTCGCCCGCGCTGTCCTCTAGGTATTACCGCTAACAAGGTACGTTCGATAGGTGGGCAACCGGTTTCACGACGAAGAGACCGTCGCTGCGGCAAAAGTTCTCGAACAAATTATCCTGGCATGAGATCACCAACATTGACCGGTTCCATATGGGTAATTCAACATGTTTAAAGTCCAAGAAAAGAAGTAAAAGTTAATATGCGTCCTTGTTGTTGAGAGGCCCATGACCGTGACTGTAGCACAGCGGTCAAGGACGTGGCGATGGCCGTCGTATCCAAAGTGCTGTGACTCGTATCCAAAAAAAAAAAGATTGGTGTTATTGGCATTGAAGGATCTTCAGATCTGCTTACTCCGGAGCAGCTTCTCATTTCCTTCTCTCTCCTTGTAATGTGTGATTCATGAAATAGAATGCTAATTCTGTGGCCCTTTTGAAGTCGAGGCCAATGAGGCCAAATTGTATTTTCTTTTTCTATGGGGAGACCCTTGGCATACTCGATATGTTGACCTCACATCTTAGACTCCATCTCTCTATATGCCGATTCGCATAGCGCTGCAATGTCAAGGATCTTGGCGTCATATCCACTGCCGCCCAACAAAGTAACGCCAAACGGCAGCCTCGCTCCGCTGCCATCCTTGGTCTGATAGTCGCCTGCGGGAACATTGATTCCACAGAGGTCAACCACATTTCCAAAATGCGTGAAAGTACCTAGTTCCGAGTTCAACGAAATAGGATCCGCCTCCATCTCCTTAAATGTAGGGTGTCGGGTGGTTGTCGGCACCACAAGTGTGTCAATGCCGCCGTTGACCACATCGAACGTTTGCTGGGCCTTCCAGGTGAGGATCCTCTGTTTGATCTGGTCCTGGAAGACTTGATGCGCGGTAGGAGCGGCAGCTAGGGCTCGCGAAAACAGTTCCTTTGTGACTGGGTGCAAGCTGTCCAGGTTCGCTTCCAGAAACCCCATGCCAATGCACGCCAGTCTCTCGTGTAGAAGCGACCCATTGTACAGTAGCTCGCCGGCTTCGTCGAAGATGGCATAGTCGACCTCGACTAACCGGCCGCCACACGACCGTAGAGTCTGTATAGCTTTGGCGAATAGGTCCCTATACTCGCTGGAGCAGGTCTTCAGATACTGCGCTGGAGGCACGGCAAAAGTGAAGCCACCTGCCTTCACGCCACGGAAATCGGCATGCCAGGTAGGCAGGGATTGAGGCGGCTTCGCGAATGGATCATGACGATCGTGGCGGTCGAGTATTTGCCAGATCTTGCGCGCCTCACGCACGCTCGGTGCCACGACGGTGACGGTGTCGAGCGTCTTGCACGCCGGGACCACTCCCCTGGCAGAGATCGTGCCCTTTGTCGGCTTCAGGCCGACGACGCCGTTAAAACAGGCCGGTACGCGACCGCTTCCCGCAGTATCTGTTCCCAGAGCGAACGACACCAATCCAGCCCCAACTGAGACGGCCGATCCGGAAGAAGATCCGCCCGAGATATGGCGACTACTGTAGACGGAACGCGGCACCCCATATGGTGACCGATAGCCGGACAGGCCTGTGGCCAGCTGGTCCAGGTTTACCTTTCCGATGTAGATGGCACCAGCATCGAGAAGATGTTGGATGACCGGTGCATTGGCGAGTGGTGTGTACGCAAAACTGGGACAGGCGGCTGATGTTTGGACACCGGCAACATCGATCGAGTCCTTGACCGAGAAGGGAACGCCGTAAAGCGGAGGCAAGGGCTTGTCTGCGTACTTGTCCATAAGCTCCTTGGCGGATTTAAGACAAGCCTCTCTGGTTTCGCGGGTAATCCAAACTGACTGATCTACATCTTCGTACTTGCGAATGATATCATGAACAAGATTGACGACATCGACAGGTGTGATGGCTTTGCGCTTGTATAGGTGCGCGAGCTCATCAATTGGGGGGAGCTTCTCAAGGGGGACCGGTACTGTTGACGGCACCTTGGGCAGCTCTGCTAGAGCAGGTAAAAGGTCAGAGCTGTGACTGACGAATCCAAACAATCCATCTTGACTGCAGATTATGTCCATTGATGTGGTCACATGCTCGGCGTTGAACCCGGTGGTGCAGTCTGACAATATGCAGGATTCATATCCCCGATCATTGCACTCTCGTACGGTAGTAGCCACGCAGCACCTAGTCGGCCTCACGTTAAAACAAGTCTTTGTAGGCTCTCCGGTCCCAAAAGAGTAGGGGGGGGAAGACTTACTCGGTCGTGACCCCCGTGAAAAGTAAATGGGTAATGCCTCTGGATAGCAGTACCCGGTGCAGATCCGTGCCCCAGAAGCTTCCCTTGCCGGGTTTGTCGATGACCGCCTCGCCAGGCCACGGGGTCAGCTCGTCGATGATGTCGTGGCCGTACTCGCCTCGCACAAGCAGCCGCCCATTGGGGCCTTTGTCGCTAATGCCGAGATCATGGTGACCATTTGGGGCGCTAATCTGGCGAAGGCGCTTGGCCGCCGGCAGATCGGCCAGGTCGGGTCGGTGACCTTCTCGGGTGTAAATTACATGAGCGCCAATGGATCGGAATGCCCTAAGGACCTCTTGCACAGCTGGAACAATGGCCCGCGCCCGTGAAAGCACCTCCGGATTGCCACACTGGATAGACCCGAAGCCGCCCGGATCGACGAAGTCCCGTTGCATGTCAATGATGATGAGCGCCGTCGTCTCAATAGGGAACTTGAACTCATAGGGCCGCGCGCTAGGCAGTGATAGTAGAGACGCCATGGTCGTGGCTCGTCGACCTTGCGTCCTTGCCTAGGAGAGGAGGAGGAGGAGGGGGAGGAGGAGAAGGATATCCCTTCCGGGCCGGGAGACTGTAGGAATTGAGGTCTGAAGGCCCTTGCGGATAGATAATAACAGCTCGCCGGCGTCGGCGGCGGACGGCCGGCGGCTTATCTCCATGGCCGCCCGCTGAGAATTTTAGCACAATTACGTAGGATAATGAAACCTGTAGTAATAGTCGGTAAGACAAAAGCCGGCGGTACTTAGTAGGTTGATTAGTTAGTATTGCTATCTAGGCTCCTACCTCTCCGTGTTAGAGAGAAAGCACTTGCCGGCGGGCACTCGCCGGCGGGCAGTCGCAGGGGGCCCGCAAGTTCCGGCTAGTCGGCAGCGTGTCTAGGGCGGGCCGCCGTACTAGAGACTCTTATCAGATACGGAGTTCTCCCGGGGACCATCCTGTGATGGATGAATGGCATGTTTGGGGTCAAATGAGTAACACGTAATCTCATCGCTAGTGCTATTTAGCTCGCGTCGCACGCCGGTTGGGATGTACGAACTAGATGGACCCGAGGGCTTACCAGTGTGGTTATGAACTCAGAGCGACCAAGTGAATGAGCCAAGCCCAATCCCAGAGCAATAAGTCAGGGAGTCAAGTCGGTCATCTTCTGTTTTCGTTGAGCTAACCCTTATGTGCAGGTTTGGCTGCTGGCTCACACTCCCCCACGGGTTCAAAATCTCGACGATATGCCCACGAGAGCCACCTGCCCAGACGGCACCAACATTGGATCGCTACCACGCATACCTAGCCTAGTATACCAGGGATTGATTCCACAAAGACATTGCTCCTGTGCTCGTGGCTGGGCAGGTGAGCCGGATCCTGCAGCTACAGCATTGGCTACAGTGTTGAGTGGAGCGCTGGCTGGAGCGCTGGCTCGAGCGGCTGCTTGGGATCCGGCTCGTGGGACTGCTTGTAGTACTGGTGGAAGACCTGCTCCAAGGCTGGGTGCAAGGCTGCAGTCTGGCGTGGGGGATCGCGTGGAGGACTGCTCGGAGGACTGCTCGGAGGACTGC
>JAMAJW010000029.1:0-250641 GCA_023628855.1 Coniochaeta sp. PK30-01 | reverse complement strand
AGGACTGCTCGGAGGACTGCTCGGAGGACTGCTCGGAGGACTGCTCGGAGGACTGCTCGGAGGACTGCTCGGAGGACTGCTCGGAGGACTGCTCGGAGGACTGCTTACGCGACTGCTTATGATACTGTGATGTAGAAGGCCAAAAAATCACATGAAGTCCTCAGACCAGTGTACGGCGAATTTGGAGCCACTGAGACTAAGGATGTTATGTTCCATGTAGCCGTAACTGACGACGTGTCAAGCGACAAACACGCTCGTTTTATAGCTAGAAATGGAGGCTTGGTTGCTCCCACATATGGTAAGAACGGGACAACCAACAACTCAAGACAAGTCGAGCCTTGCGGAGCGAGGGGAGCCGGCTGAAGAGTTGTAATGGTATTTGAGGTCGCCACCTTGGAGTTTGCTGGTTCCAAGGGCCCAGTTGGAGATCCTGATTGACCGTCACTCGAGTATTGAACGCGAACGAACAAGCAAGAGATCTAGCGACTGATCAGGCGGGCCGGTCGCCCTACGGAGTATTGCAGAGGTTGAGATATGGTAGAATGGGAAGAGGGTTCAGTCCATTCTCGCGTCTAAGTCTCTCTGGCGAACTCGGGTTTGAACTACAATTGCGAGTGAACAGCTTGTCGTATAGAAATACAGATAGGGGCGCTAGACTGATTAGAAGAATACGAATCGAACAATATGTGCAAAAAGAGAGTAGTGATTGATTAAAAGTAAAAACTGAAAACTGTCTACTGCCTTGAGTGGTCTCCTTGATGCCCGAGTTGAGATGTCCCCCCCTCCCTGGCCTTTTTCTCTGCCGAATTTCAGCCCCCTGGCCGCGATCACATGACTACCATACAAGAAAGAGATCCCTACGTCAATGGCTCTACCAGTGTCGTGCGGACAGTCTTTCCCCGGTAGGAGTAAGGATTCCTGGCACCGCCAGTGTAAAGAGTGGATTGTGGTCTGAGAGCTATCAGCCAGAGACGGATCTCGTACATACAAGTATAGGCAGGTCCGAGTCGGTTGAAGTTAAGTTGACATGTTAGATTAAGATTCTGCGTAACCGGGCTGAGTCAGAAGCTCAGGAGAGGGAGCAGGTGAGCAGCCTGAGCCGGACCTGAACTAAGTGGTAACTTGGACTAACTACGTTTAGACATCTGCGATGTCTTGCTTCGTCTGTGACTGCCCTGACAATTCGTGGCGACTTCCCAGGCGGAAAGCCACCGAGAGTGTTCACCTGGCGTCGTCTCAAGAACCTTCCTTTGTCTCAAGCGCGATTTTACGAGACTCAAGTACCTATTCCATAATAGATTCCATGGTCCTCATACTGAAAAGTAGTGTCTGAATATCATAAACTCTGTTAAAGTTCCACAACACACTTATACGGTTGCTGACCCGGGACTTAGAAAATCTAAACGATCATTTGATAAAACGAACCGTTTTTGGCTGATGAGAGAGTGATATGGACGGCATATTCACCCGCCGTGACGGAGATTCCGCCGAGCATAACGAGGGTAGTGTTGGCTTCTGTACTCGTCCGAGTCTCATGTGGTAAATACCTAGTATATACCTAAGGATGAAGCCTTTACCAGTCCACATGTAGGCCTACACTCGAACACAAGCCGATCTTATAGACGAGATGAACATAGACTTCTGAGCAGTTAATTGGTACACAACTAATCGCTGCTATCTGCCTATGAAGTCAGTCCGTTAAGCTGACCAATAGTCTTGCTTATCAAAGTAAGGTATCCAATGAAACCGCCAGCGTAGGTCAGGCAGTTAGGCACTCATGCATTGGGCACCACGCATCTCGATGAGGCTCCCGCCCGCAGCCTCGGTTCTCTCTGTTTCTCCACCAGCCCCGACGACGATACAATCTACAGGAGAGCTATTCAGCAACTCAAGCTTTAAAAACAACGACGGGAAGAGTGCTGAAGAGACTATACAACACATCAAATCCATCACCATGTCCGCCTCTGACGACAACAGGCTCACCACAACCGGTCAAGTGGACTGGACAAGCCTCTCCCGATCTACCATCACCATGTCGCTTGATGTGGCTGCGCGGTTTGCAAATGCGGGAGTCGACGCCATCACTGTTGGCGTGGGCCGTGCCCTGGGCTCCTGGTTCTCGTTCCCTCCCGAGGGACAGCAAGAGCTCATGTCGTCGCTGAACCAAATGAAAGGCGTGTCGTCTTTCTCTAACACGATTTGGTTTGGTTTCGGCGTCAAGCATGTCGTCCGCGCACTGGTCGAGACCGAGCAAGGTGCCATGTTTGTCGCGCTCTGTGCTGCCCTCGCCGATAGTCGATCGAAGCTCTGGGACGTTGGATGTGTCTTTCGAGAGATGTGCCTCGTGCTGGACGCTCCGCCTGAGCTGATTCCGTCAATCCACCAATGGAAGACATTTGCAAGTGTCTGCGAGGGAAGCCTTCGGCGATCACACTTCCCCAACGTGTACCATCACTTCTTTCGGCTGTTTGTGCCACAGGGTCATTCATCCCCACCATCAGGCCCAGAAGCCATGGCAAAAGCACTGCATGCCCTAGGCAAACTCAGCAAGAAAGAGGCTGTCAATGTTGTATTTGCTGGCACAGGAGAATGTGCCCTGCTTGCAGCCATTGCCCAATGTCTACTCAGACTGTCGGTACAGATACAGGACGAGGACGGTGTCACTCTTTATGCCAGCCAGGATTCTCTCAGCCCTAGGGCGCTCTTTATTCGCAAGACTTTGAGTTCTCAAACGCCCGGGAACTGGCACCATGGTCCAGCCAACGAGATTGTACAAAAAACATACTACGAAGTCATACCCTCCGAGCTTCTACTTCTAGAAGACTTCTACGGGCCAACCACCTGGTCATCTGTCCTGTCAGACACCTTTGGCCAAACATGGAAGGCTTTCAGTAAACCGCATTTGGCCCAGGCACTCCACGACTTACTTCAACTCGACGGAACATGCGCACTTTCGGAGTACGCTGCAGGGTCTCCGATCAATAACATGCTCCTGCATCAAATGTCCGACCCGATCCTGCACTGTGAGTGTTCAAGCCAGGGACACAGAACCGGTAACATGGCGTATGCATGGCTCCCAGAACTGAAAGTGCTCGCCCACTTGAGCAACGGCAAAGGTTATACAAGTCGTAAGGCATGTCTCAAGAAAATTGAGACGGAGTGCACAGCCCACGGGAGCCGTCGGGAAACCTATACTCCTGGATACAGGTCTATGCCGGCCGGATGTCTGGCCAAAACTGCTACCTGTATCACGATGTTGACCTGGGCATTGAGGACCACAGGGAATGTCCACCCGGCCGTTACACCGTCTGTCCGAGGGCTGCGAGACTTGGACAGGTACTTAGAGGGCACTGCCATTGCTTTCCTCCCAAAAATTACAACCGGCTTTGAGTTTATGAAGTTTCTTCTCTTCCTGTTTACAGGCGAGGGAGATCTGGTGAGGCACACGGACTTGCTCTCCGCCTTCTCTTTCAGGGGAATATGTATCATCTACCCCATCCTGAGAAATCCGTCGCTCCCAGTTTTCCACGCAGTAAGCCCAGAGGTGTTCCCAGGACATATCATGTTGCAAGGTCGAAAGTACACAAGAGTGGCTGACAGCAGGGGCGGTCGATCTCAGGACTGGGAATTGAGCGACCTTCAGCACCCGAGCGCCATAAAGTTACAATTGATTGCGAGCGAATCCCAAGACCCGACAACACTGGAAGTTGAGTTCCGGGGGACTTCGCCGTTCGGCAGAGAGATGCACTTCACCCCTGCCGAATCGGCCTTTCAGTGCATGGAGATGTTCTGCTTTGCCAATCAGCCTCGTACCAGGTTTTGCGAATCTCAGGTCATCTCTTGTGGCAACGCTATGAGGCGCTTGTCACTGATTATAGAAGTGGATGATCGTATTATGATGGGCGGAGATTGTGGCAGTGACCAAAGCCAGGCCCAGATCTACCTTATCGTCGGCGAGGGGTCAAGGGTCAATGTGCTCGAGTTCAGCACTCCCGCGGCTCACTTTGTCCTCAGTTACTGCATCAAAGACAACAAGTACGTGGCTGGATCTCGTGTGTTGACTGTCCGAAAACTATCGAATCCATCTCCTTGCTGTTTCCTAACTGGCCTGTTGGAGAAACACTGCCGCTCGGCATCACTGGGGCTCTTTGGCAGTGAACCCAAGTACCGCCTACCTCGAGGAAAGGTGGTCTTTTCGATCCTAGCTAGAGATGGCAGTTTACGGTCAATTGAGGCTATAATCACAACTGACGTCGCAGATAGGACGATACGTGGCGAACAACCTCCCGATGTTGCCGGTGGAGAGTGAAGCCGCCAATCAGAGATGTTGCGGATGGATGGGAGATCAACGAGCAGTCCTGTATTTCGGTATTTCAAAATTATGAGTTCATTTCCAGGTTTATGAATCCCTGCGGACGGATATTTCATAGCGTTCGAAATTTATGTTAAGATCGTTCACGTCTTCATCAGTGGCTTGCAAGTGTTACTGTGTTATAATCTAGGTCTAACTCTCATGCCTCTGGTAGAAGTTACTGCTTTATTCCTGAAGAGGTTAAGTACATACCATCCTCCTATCACCTTCTAAAGTGATCTGGCTCATGTTTGACGACAAGCTCATGAAAATTTGGTATTGTAGAACTGAGAATAAAAGTCCACAGTCAGATGACTATACATGTAAGTAACGGAGACGCAAAGCCTGTGGCTATACCACAGCACCAAACATAGCATGGATAGGTAGACAGAGGAGGCAAGCACAATACACAAGAGCGAAAACAGAGGGCAAAGCAACCAGCTGGGCACAATTCTCCCCAGTAGTGGGATTATGCAGATTCTCTGGTGATGATCTGGCAAGTGCGAAGCTTTTTGGAAATCCTCACCACTAGGCCAACAGTGAGTCTCATGAACTAGTGTACTACAGTATCATACTGCAAGTCTGCAATGCCTCTTTGTGATCTTTCTTGGAGGAGAGATAAATGGTTACAAATACTAGATATAGATGGTTGCTAGTTTGGCCAACATAATATAATATGCCCGAGAAGTCCGTCACGTGAATTTTCTATAGTATATCAACCATCAGAGCGCAATGGCAGTGTGCTTCGCCTTGTGCCCCGTGTCCCTACTCAGGCTGCCAAAGGCCCGACAGAAACAACCTCGTTGAGCCTCCGCATCCTCGCCTGCTCTAAGACAAGTTCCTGGCGCTCCTTGCGTCGCTTATCCGCCTCGATACTGGCAAACCGGCCGCGTGCTCCGTGCTTGATCTTAGTGATCATGTCAGACGCCTTGCCCTTGTTGATATCCTCCGGCGTCAGCTTGTCGTCCTCGCTCCTTATTTTGTTCAGAAACTTGAGCTGTCCATCAGTGGGTGGACCCTCTCTCCATCGCTGCTTTCGCGAGATGAAGGTGTGGGGAAATATCTCCTCTGCGTACTTGTCGCAGCCATGGACGGCATCGGCAAGGGTTGTGGATTTGAGGAGTTCTCTTGGGGTAGCGAATGGGGCTTTTAAGCCGGCTGGCAATGCTCGGACCTCCCAGGCCACAAACTTGACGTTGCTTGAGCCTTCGCTCTCGGCTCTTTCGATTCTCAAGTACGTGCCTGTCGGTCCCGAGAGAACATAACGTTCAGGCCCAACTTGCACCCATGCATATTGGCTGATGGACCGTATATGCTTCTCTCCAGACGTATCAGATATGAGGTCGAACACCGAGTCGTACTCGGTAAACGTAACTTTCCTCGGCGCGGGGTCAAGTCCCGTGTCGGGAGAGCTAGTGTAAGCCCGGTCTTTCCTCTGCTTCTCTGCTTCCTTTTCCTCTTTCAGTGAACGCATGTCCTCCGTAGATGTCTCATTGACCAGCTCATTGGGGTCCAGCCCAAACAAGGTCGGTGTAGTGACAATCCCCGTCTCGAGACTTGACACCATATCGATGATGTGGCAGTTCTTCTTCCCCGGATGAAGCCGCATACCTCTACCAATCATTTGTACCAAGAGGTTGCGGGACTGAGTCGGCCTGCCGAGTAAGATGCAGTCAATGTTGGGTATATCCGTTCCTTCGGTGAACACTCCGCAGTTCACTAGCACGGGGAACACGCCATTCCTGAAGTCGTCCAGTATCTGGCTTCTTTCAATGTCCGGTGTATCGCCGGTGACGAACCGGGCATCGACCCCGTAGTGGCGGAACCTTTGCGTCAGGCTTGCAACATGGTTGAGGTCGACACAGAACACCAGCGTCGACTTCCTCCCAGAAGCCTTCGCGAACCACGTGCGCACAGTGAGATCGTTGTTCTGATCAGTATTGACAGCCTTAGATAAGGACGGCACTTGAAAATCACCGCTAGCGCTCCGCTTGACTTTGGACAAGTCTGTAGACGTCTCCACAGTCGTAAACAGCACATCAGACAACCATTTGTCGCCTATCATGTCGACGTAATCCTTGTGATACACGATCTCATCAATGGCAGCGCCAAGCTTGAGACCATCGAAGCGGGAGAACGTGGCTGAGACTCCAACCAGAGCCGGCGAATCCTGGCGTTTGTGCGCTAGACCTAGGTGAGCGAGGATCTTTAAGTATCCTGGGGCAACGATATGGTGTGCCTCGTCTACGAGAACCAACTTAAACCGAGCCTTGTCAAACTTGGCAAGTCTATCCTCGCTGACAATGCTTTGGAGACTGGCTATTGTGATGTCGGCTGTTCCCGAGGCATGAAGCTTGCCCATCTCGATCTCGATGGTCTTGTCCGGATAGGCTCTGGTACAGTGGCGAGCAGCCTGCTCAACCAGCTCCCGACGGTGCGCCACTATCAGAGTCTGGGTTGCGAATTCTGACGGAGGTTGGATCCTGTCGATCAACTGAGTGAAGATGACTGTCTTTCCGCTACCTGTGGCCAAGGAAACGCCCATTCGCTTGTGGCCGTTCGCCAGGGATGACAACACGGACTGGATACATTCTTCTTGATAATCGCGGAGCTGAACAGGATCCAATGGACCGATAATACTCGGCGCATGGTGGTGTATCGCTGTTTTCCTTCGAGCAGGTCGCTCTCCAGAGGTGGAGAAGAGTCTCAGAGAAGGCGGCAGACCTGCATGCCGATTGTTGTGGATGGAATGCCTTATTCCAACAGTTTTAAGACAAGTTGTGACAGGCACCACCCGTAAAGGTCTCATTGAGATCGGCTTTTTATCGTGTCGGTGCAGAGAATGCCCTAGTTTTTGGGACGGAAATGATGAAATGAGATCAACTGTGGAAGGTAATGTTGAGGCTCACGAACCTTCGATGACTAAGTGGGGCGGTCCACTGAATAAGCTTATGGTGCACACGCTAGCGACCCCCACTATCAGCGACGTCCCAGAAAAAACTCCATCCTCCAATCGTACCGTCGTCAACCTCGCGAGTTACCCCGTTCATCAACTCCTCACGCTCAAGAGGTTCCCTTGTCGACTCGCTGGCCTTTTGGACTCAGTCGGGATTCTCACTTTAGGTTTGACCATGATCCCGCAACCTTTCCTCAAGGAGACCCGGATGATTGGAAGTGAGGTGGATTGTTATGGATTCAGGCGAATTTTCAAGCGGCCTTGAGGACGCTCATCGCAATGACGGTGATGGCGTGGTTCTGCCAGACGCCCCTCTACCTTCGGTCGAACTTGTACGGGACACAGAACAAGAAGCCGAGGAGTCCAGTAGCGATGGCTTAGGGTTCTTAAATGAACCACTGCCGCCTCAGCCTCTCAACAGCTCTGATGATGATCTGTATGAGCCGGATTCACCAGATGAGGACGAAGGTCTAGAAGACCAAAATGATCTGATCAAACCGGAAGAAGATGAAGATGATCTCATTTTCAACAGGACACCATCTCCCTGGGCCCCTCTCAAGCGGCGAGCTGATGAGTCTGGACTCGATGCCAGGCCGTACAAGAAGGCCAAAGGCACTGCTTTCAATCACGGTTATCTTTCCCTTCTCAATACCGACATCGAGGATGCAGCAGCCCAGTATGCACCACATGATAGGCATCATCTACCAGCGTCTCAGATCGGCATGACTGGCTGGAACTCTGTCGAGAAAGAATTGTTCTTCGAAGCCCTTTCACGGCTGGGCAAAGACGACATCCAAGGTATTGCACGACGCATCCGCACCAAAGGACAGCTCGAAGTACGACAGTTTATACAGCTACTGCAGGAGGTCACCTCGAGAGAGAAGAGGGAACGAAAGCTCGTGCACTTGTGTCTCGAAGATGTACCAGCCGCCATCGAGATTAGTCCACAATGCAGCGCTGCCTTGGAAGAGGCAGCAGACGCTATAGCGACGAGGCAAGAAACCCATGAAAAGTCACTTGAGCGCAAGCAATGGGGCGACAACTGGCTCATCACGCCATTCAACTACAGGAGGATGGAGGCAGAATCGTCTGGGGACATGCCTGCTCTGGAGCTTTTCAGAGTCTCCTCCTGGCTTCGATTACCGGAGAGGGTCTTCATGAACGCCAACTTCCCCGAGAATAACTGGCAGTTTGTCTCAGAAGAGAATCCATCCATCAGGGCTACGGCGCTAGATGACTTCTACTCCTTGGCTGTTTCCGTCACCAAGCGCCTTGTGGCTGCCACGATTTATGTTGCACAGTCGCGAATTCGCGCTAAGAAGAACGTGCATTACAAACATGAGGCACATAATCTTGTCTGGGTCAAGGATGTCGAGGCTGCGGCGCTGTCCATTGGGCTTAAGACCGACAGCGACAAGTTCTGGGCCGGTTGCGCCAGGCGACTAAGGTTAGATGTTTACGATTACGACGGCCAAGAGAACGAAGACAATAATGCTGCAGGCGCAGAGAGCGGTGCAAATAGCGACGCCGAAGACGAGCCTATGACATATGATGAGGTGGAAGCAGCCCTGGGCGGCGCCAACGCCAGAGAAGCATCGGCTCGACCTGCAGATGACAGCGAGGATGAAGAATTGGTGTCACTCTCCGATACACCGTCCTTAGACGAGCTGTCTGATCTTGACGATCAGCCGTCCCTCGCACAGCTACCCTATGAACCGACATCTGCACAAGCACCCGTCGAGGACGACGAACCGGGGCTAGACATCCACGAGGAAGCCGTGCGTACCGAGACAAAAGAGCTGCTGCTCTACACTGCTCAGGACAACCCGCCAACCACCAGAACCAGGCAAGCGGCAGATTACAGGATCAGGCACGAGCTGCAGCACGTTACGTATGCGGATGCCCTGGATGCTAGGGCCAGCCAGCGAGAGGAGAGACGGCTGTGGGAGATGCTGGGCCGAGATCCTCCGAACGAGTTCATGAGGGTGAAGGTGCCTGACCACGCTCCGCATCGATGGCTGCACGGTGTGGACGATATGTACCCTTCTACCGGCGATTGGAGGAATAGCGTAAAGTATGTGAGCGACTGGGAGAGGTCACTGGATGACAGCAAGGACGTGAGGTGACCAGGTCAGATATGGAAGATGAATGATACCCAGCATATGCATCGATACATTGGATTACCCTTCCTCGTGTCGATATGATTTACAAATAGAATGTACTTCACAGTTACCGCGCCTCAGAGGCGAAATTCGCATCCCCTGATCGACGAACTACCTACACACCACTCCCGAAGACCTCGTCTTTCCTCGTCCGTCGTTCCCAGACCACGGCCCCGTCGCTCTTCCGCTTGAAATACAGAATGCGATGCTGCGGTATGAACTCCTCGTCCGTCTGCTCGCTCTTCCACGTGTCGAGCGCTTTCTCGCGTGCTCCGACGAACCGATCCTCGTACCCGACGATGAAATCCCCACTGTCCATGCCCGGATCCCACCGTAGCCGGTTCATCACGTCCGCAGCAGTGCGGAACTTCTTCCCCGGTTCCAGCTTGGGCACGATGACCGTCTCTGGCGCACTCTTGCCCTTCCTCTTCTTTGAACCCTGCGCTTCAAGGGCCTCAAAGTCAGCCGATTCTTGCTCCTCCCCGTCCTCCTCTTCCTCGTCATCCTCCTCATCCCCTGGTGCATACTCTCCCCACTCTCTCGTATCAACCACCAACCCCAATTTCGCAATGTCAGTCCCCGAGACAACAGACGTGCTCATCCAGCAGCTCTTCCCATCAAAGTACTTCCCGTCGCCCCGTATCTGCCCCTCGAACCTCCCCAGCACAGTCTGCAGCGCCCCTAGCGCATCGCGCATCTCGTCCTTCCCGAGCCGGACGTCGTCCAGCTTTCCAAGGCCCACAAGATAACACCCCTGATAATCGCGCCGATCGGCTCCGTCCTCCTTCTCATCCTGAAGAGCGGACGCGGAAGCACCCTCGACAAACCTCGCGGGCCACATCCGTGCGTGCAACACACCCGACAGACGACGGTCAATGTCGACCAGCACGTTGACTAACCGCGACTCGAGCCAGCCGACAAACTGTGCGCCCTTGGAGAGCGACAGGCCCCAGTACTGCAGGTCGATCTTGACGTAGCTCTTGTACATGCCCAGAAAGTCGTCTGCACCGGCGGCTGAGAGATTGTCAGTCGCCTTGGAAGTGGGCTGGTCGCCGGCACCGCACAGGAAGGTTGTCCAGTCCATTCCCTCGGTGTCGAGGAGCCGGACGGCGCGCTCGAACTCCTGCGATATGGTGCGCACAGAAGGCAGAGATGCGGCCTGGCTGGTGTTGAGAGCAGGGGGGAAATAGCCGAGTATAGCGAGTGGTTCGCGAGAGGTTCGGGTGTAGTTCAGCCGCTGTTTGTGGAAGAAGGGGTCGAAGACGAGCTTGGTCCTCCAGTCGAAGTTTGCGTAGTGGTGGAAGAACGCGAGAAGGATCTCTGGCACGGAAATGGATGGGTTGTCACGAGCGAGGAGCTTGTGCACTCGGACGAGTAGGATGGAAATCTGTATCCCGCC
Source organism: Coniochaeta sp. PK30-01 (assembly GCA_023628855.1). NCBI lineage: Eukaryota > Fungi > Ascomycota > Sordariomycetes > Coniochaetales > Coniochaetaceae > Coniochaeta > Coniochaeta sp. PK30-01. The sequence goes on along the minus strand of JAMAJW010000029.1, from coordinate 239,773 downwards.
TAGGTACCCGAACCTGGCGGAAAAGATGCCGCGTGACTTGACCCAGGTCTTGATGAAGCGATAGGCGACTCGGAACCTGGCCATGTCGGGGATCGATCGTCGGAGGTAGTCGAGGTCGCGGATGGCTTTGAGCTTCGAAAGGGTCTGCATTGGTAGCGTCCAGACGGGATCTGTAGGCGGAGCCCTCAGGACGTGCGGCCAGTTCTCCGCGATGGTTGTCGCCGGGCAGTATTTTAGGTCCATCTTGATGCCTTGGATGTCGAGTTCCAGCATGGTGCCGGAGTTGGCCTTGACTCTGCGGAGTATTCTGACCCCTTCGTCTTCGGCTTTCCTCAGTCGCTGGGTGGCCAGAGAGAAGAAGGTGCTGGAGCTGAAGGGTCCGATGCAGAGGACGTCCATATCGGATGAGGAAGTCCATACGCCGAGTCCGTACGAACCAACAGGAGCTATAATGGCCGGTGATCGTGATTTGTGATATGAAGTGGACTGTGTTTCTGTCTCAAGGAGAACCTTCTTCAGGAGCTCGAGAACTGATTGGCGACTCTGAGTCTCTGCATCCGTAGGCAAAACTCCTAGTTCTGCCAGACATTCCCTGACCGATGTAGGGTCAGAGAGACTGTGTGGTACCATGCAGGGGCGGATAGGGACAATCAGCTTAGCGATCTCGTCCGAAGTCAACTCCGGCTCCTGAGCTCCTGTCCTCAATACACATCTGACACCCCAATGGTCGCTAGGAAAAGTGACTTCTGCATTCGCGTCCTCACTGATCCTTCCTTTAAGGAAACCGAATTTGTTAAACTTCGAGATCGAGAAAGCTCCTTCGCCGCGTACGAGTATTCTGTCGTATCTCTGTGGTCGCATATTGAACCCACTGCCGACAATACTTGCTGCAACTTCGTTCACAAGCGGATCGTATGTCGCGCCTTGCTCTCCTTCCACCAGCTCCTCAACCCCATCTTGCTCCGTATCTGAAGCTTCTCCAAGCTCGAATCGGGACGTCTTCCACGCATCCGCCAGCTTAGCCTCCTCGAACATCCTGTCGAAGCCCCCGAGGTAACTGGCACTTTGAGCGGATAGGCAGCCTTTCTTGACAGCGGCGCTGATCGAGAGGGATGAAGTGGAGATGTTGAAGTCTCCCGCCAGAACCCAAGGATGCCCGTCATAGTTTCGAGACAAGTAACCGAGAATGTTCTGGATGTCAACCTTCTTGGCAGTCACCGCTCCATCGGTCAGACCACAGTTCAGATGAACAGCAGCCACAACAGTTTGCAACAAACCTCTATTGTCAGACTTCCCGATATCCTCGAATCTGACGACAACGGCGCCCTTGTGCTTGCGGCCAAAGGGTACCCATTCCCAGTCAAACCCCCACTTACTCAAGACGACGATATTCAACAGGCTTGGAAGCGGCTCGACGTCAGGTTGTTCTGGAGGTCCGTGAGAGCTGAATGGGTAGAGGTCGCGGATATGCTCGTCTTTAAGCAGGTAGGAGAGGAAATCGTCCGTGACTTCCTGCAGAACGAGAATGTCGGCAACGGCCTGTCGTGATAATATGTTCCTGACGATCAGAGGATATCGGGCTTGTGAAGGAGGCCAATGGAACTCTCCCAGCACGTTGTAGCTTGAGACGGCAAGACTCTCTGGTCTATTCTCGCCTTCGGAAGCTGACTCCCGGTATGGCAACCAGAGTAACATCTCATCGTCGAAGTAATAGGAAGGTAGGCTTTGCAACGAGTCTTTCTCCGGTATGTCTCCGTCTTCATTTGACGTCAGAATCTGCCGCCCCAGCCCGCTTCCGATATAGAACGTCTTCGCCGTGTCATACCGAGTGAGCAAGCCAGTCGATAGACTCAAAGTGCCCCATAATCTCATCTGGCTCGTAGCCTTACCACCAACTTGCAGCTGCTCCCTCTCGAGAATGTGAAGCTCTTCTACCTCCCACTCTACCTTCGGAAGCAAGCCGACTTTGTGCTGTAAGAACTTGTGCGTGCTGGAACTGACGTCCTCGCTCTGGGCCACGGTCATGTGCATCCGAGACACATGTTCTCGCTGTCCTAGTGACTTCAAGATGTCACTCCGCAGAGTACTCAATCGAGAGATGCGTTCTCTGTCGCTATCATGAACGAAAATAGTGTTGTCGTGCTTGTGAGTGAAGACATCCACCGCATCCAGTGACACTCGAATCGGGGGTTCAGCGGCTTCGGCTCGAAGTTGCAAAACAGCTTGAATGAGCTCCGCCGCTCTGGGAAGACTATCTTGGGAGACAAAGGGGTAGATCAGGTTGATATGCGGCGGCCATTTCTCGTAGGCTTTGTCGTATAGCGCCCTGAGGCGGTCGATTGGCGGCCAGAGGTGCCTCGGTGGTACGAGACACAATGCTGTGTGATGGGAGCCAACGTTGACAGTCTCGGAAGTCGCCATGCCCGAGAGGGTTTCCTGTTTCTCTGATACTATTATGTCGAATGGTCCTTGCAGGAGAGAAAGATGCGCAAATAGGGGTTGAACTTGGAATGGTAGATACTTCAGGCCACAAACGGATATGTTGGCCCAGAGGCGCTGTACTATGAACAAATTTGGATCTCAATCGAGGAAGTTGGAAGCAAACAGATAGCACTATTTAAAACGAAGAATGCCCTTGGACCATTATGCATGCAAAATCATCTAGTGGACATTATTCAACCTGTTTGTGATGCAAACTTGTCCATGAAATCGATGAGTCTGCAAGCCTAGAGGTAGGTGCAAGGGTATCTGGGTAGGTGCTGCCGAGATTAGTGACTGGATCGGCCTGAGTCACCATTTCCTTCCCCGCCATCTTGACTTTGAAGGAACCTATACCAGCCTTACCAGGTAGGTTATGGCGGGGTGGATCAGCCAAATGGGGCGCAGTATTGTTAGTCACAGGGCTTCCATGTTAAAGCTACAGTACCTCTAGCTACCTTACCTGTACCTTACCTTGTAAGGGAGGTAAGTCTAAACAATCGGTTCAGTGTGGCCAACCGAAGTCAGCTGTAGTAATGGAAGAGCAGCACTACTTGCCAGCCATTAACGGATCTGCTGATGCTATTCAGGCATCACTTCCATCTACATTCTTATTCGCCATTGCGGCAACTTTACATAACCAGTACCAGAACTTAGATGGATTCGACTGTTACCCTAATATTGACAATGTTGGTGAAAAATGCCTGTACGCTTGAACACATAGATGCCAACTGGTCCGAAGTACCATCTCACCTTCTCTGCCCCCGATTGGTTGCGACCCAGATGCTCATAGAGTCGGAGATTCTGGTACGCGTGATCCGTAAGTCAATTCACCCAAAGCCTTCTTAACTTTGTGAGAGCACCTCTGAAGACCGTGAGTACAGTTCAGGTTGAACTTCCTCAGCCAGAGCTTGACCCCTCGGCCATCATTCTGGAGACTGACACACGAAGCGGAGACTACTCTGGCTTGTCCTGTGCTGGCGGGCTCTGGCCTACGCCCACGGTGCCGCACACCGCTTCCTCCACCATGCCATTTCCCTCAGACTCGCCCGCTGCGGAAGTTTGCGAAGGATCTTGTCGCAGAATCTCTACGACCCGCTTCCAAGCCGATGTAGATATCGCACGCTTTTCAGCCAACTGCAAGGGCGATACGCCTTGGTTGTTAGCCAGGGTGGCCATATTGCGTCCAAGACTGAGTAGCACTGTGGCAATCTTCCCAGCGTCCGCGGCTGAGCGATACTCTATAGCGTGCCATAGAGGCGTACGTCCATCCTGGTCCACTTCGTCACCCTTGAACTCATGAGTTGCAAGGAGGGCTTCTATGATATCGGGATCTTCATACATCGCAGCTTGGTGAAGCGCTGTCCGAATCTTTCGCCCTGGTGCTTTCCTCGACTCGCGTATAAGGAGTTTCAAGCACTTTATTTGACCAGAGCGAGCTGCTGCTTTGATGGGGAGGGTGACGGGCCATGGACCATACCTGCTTGGGATGATGGTCTCAGGACGTATTCGTCCGGTTGCTAACATTATCCGAAGAATTTCTTCAGGTCCGTTACTTGCGGCATAGTAAAGCGGCGTAGTATCCCCGTCATACTTGGTAAAATTGGGATCGAGGCAGTGGTCCAATATGAGAACTCTCTGCGTTGCAATGTCGTTGGTTCGTGAAGCGGACTCAAAAAGGTCACAGCATGCTGATTGCCTCGCAGCGGGATCTGTGACAAGTTCAAGTGTCTTGAGCGGGGAAGCGAAGAAGCTCAACGCGTCCCCGTGAATGAATGCTGTGAAGATCCCAGGCGCCCAGTGGTTCGGCAACTTTGCTCTTCTTCGATCAAGGAGAAAGAACATTAATACGCTGTCTTCACGTGAATCCAGGCGTAGCACGACTTGGGGGGCTTCTGGGGTGTCCCCAGGGATGTCCTTCCAGAATTTGAACTCTCGGTCGAAAGTGCGTGTGAAAGAGCCTCTAGAGTACTGCTTGCAGATGGTTTCGACCGTTTTCTCAAAATCGTAAAGTATACCATGGTTCGGTGTCTCTGCTTCAAGTTCGAGGAACGCCCGGAGCGCGTTGGCACTGCAGGTCGCCAATGAGGCAAAGAGTGGTATCCCGTACCGCTCGTTCTCAGGCCTTACATACGATCCATCCGCGGGGAAGAGGCGAATGATATTTGCCGAGTCGCTCTCCGCTAACACGTATAGAAGGCTTGCCGACTTGGAGTAACGGCGTATGGGATACTGCTCAAGCTTGTTCCTTACTTGAATCCATCGAGTGAGCTGAAATTGTCGCAGGAACTCTTCTTGGCTGAGTCCCGCTCCTTGCGCTGCATCCGCGTGATAGAAAATATTCGATACTGCGTACTTCAGAAAGGGATATGACCGAAGCACTGCTTTCCGGATGTCTGACTCTGTTGGTGACGGGTTCACAATGGTTTGTTCCTGGTCGGACTCGAAAGCGTCGATGGCGATATAGTTGACGCAGCATTGCTTCAGCCGCTCGTGACTTCGTGCTCGGAAGTTTGAATCGTCTCCAAAATCAGACCAGATCTCGCGGAGGCCGTCCTCCTTGAGCAAAAAGTCACGTACTGACTCATGAATAAACTGGACAGTGGGAATGGCAGATTTAGTAACGTCTGCGAGACCTTTAGAGGAGCTGAGAAGAAACTTCTCGATCACATTCTCCGTGACCTCATCCGCATTCCAGCTCTCAAGGATGTCAGGCTGAGTTCCCGAAAGAATGGCGAAGTAGAGTTCCTCCGGTCTGAGAGGTTTTCTCGCAAACAGAACCCACTGAATGCAAAGGAGAAGTCGGTCTTGATGAAGCTGATCGCGAGTCAAGATATCGCGGAATAACTCGTGTAATTCCGCAGGTATATCCCGAAGCTTCTTCTTGAGTGTGTGCATGTTCCCATCGTCATATTCCTTGTTGAGTATATCGGCAACCAGAACTACCCACATGAAGACGCCCGAGGACTTTTCCTGTACCTCAGCTCGGATCTCTTCTGCAAGTTTGGTGCTCCCGATCTTAAGTTCTGTGCTCAGGTAATTTTCGATGTCTGAGTTATGTCCTTCTTGGTGTTCTAGTCGGAGTATCAGCCCGTGCGCCAGGCTGATGTTGGGATAAAGCCGACTCGAGAAGCAGACATGAAACCGGACGCCGATAGAAACACATAGATCGCCCAAGTACTCAAAATAGGAGACCATGTCGCGTACCTCCCGTTCGTTACACTCGTCCAAGGCATCGATGAAGCATACGATGGGGCTCTTCCTCGACATCTGCACTGCGTGCCCAAACAGCTCCTTGAGCGCCTCGACGCTCCACTGATAGCTGCTGGGAACTGCGGCCAACTCGAGCGAATCGAACCCGGTTCGGATCTCTGGCACACGTTCGATTAGTTGGAGGATCAGAGACCGGAACATTCCGAGTGTAGACTTTTCAAGCATTTCTCCTCGAGCGTTGAAGAAGAACGAGATGACGACTGTGTTCTTCATGGTCCTGTAAGCGTTTGTGAAGGCGTATTTCATCAGTGTCGATTTCCCTGTGCCGGGCTTTCCTTTGATCCAGAGGAAGCCACGGTGGTCCTTGACCTTGTCGGTGTCTAGCCAGTCGATATAATCGGCCTTCTTGAGGAGCCATTTGCAGGTCTTCGCATGAGCCTTTTTGATGGTCATTTGCCGGGCATCTAGTTGATCGAAGCGAAGCAAGCCCAAAAGTATCTGAGCCTGTTTCTCAGTGTGGGACATCCCAATAGCCGCTGTGGTACGTCTTCGTCTCGTCCGAGTCATAGGCATATGGATCGCCATTCGATGGAGAGCGCTGCAGACTTTTCTGTACTCGACGTCTTCTGATCCAGAGAATCGACACATATCCATGTGATTTCTGCCGATGTGCTCGGTTGTCTCCACGGAGGCGAGGTTGAGATAGGAAGAAGTGTCTTCGACGACTTTATGGTTATTGAGAGCCTTCAATCCATGCTGTTCCTGGAATGAGTGGATGATCCATCCTTGCTGAAGGGCCATTGGTCCGAATTCGTCCCGCAGCTCTCGAAGGCGTTCTGACGATGGGAGCAATGCATTCACGATGTTTTCAGGGGCTGAGAAACCTGCTGCGGCCGCCACCTTCTCGGTGACACGCCGGAAAAATGGTACCGGATCGGCGCCGCTGTGAGGGGTGCCGAAGAACATGACGCCGGTCGTAGACTCGAAGACACCGCGAAGATGGCTTTGGCCCAGCTGGCAGCCACTAGATCTCCTCAGCAACTCCTTGATAACAATCCCGCCAAGACTATGTACGATGAATATCAAGGCCCTCATTGGGTCGTCTCGGCGCTCTGTCTCTAGAGCAACGAGGAAGTCCCAGGCGATATCGTACACGGTGCTGTTCGTCATGGCTGGTCCTATCCAATGTCGGATATGGGTATCGTAACCATACGTCAAAACTCTTGCTTGAGGGATGGTCTTGGGGAGGAGGTCGCGGGGCCAATATATAGGGCGGCTTTTCGTTCTGCTGGAGCTGGCCTGCGAAAAGAATCCCAGCTTTCGGGATTTGCTAGGGGGCTCGACCAACCCATCCTGATCATCTCCCGTATCTCCGCACGGCACGGCACCATGTTTGTGAGTCCAGGTTCTCTCGGGATGCCCGGTAAATCCATGGACAAATACAATGCTATCGACACGAGATTAGCTAAGGGACTGCCGGTTGGAACGATCGAGGTGGACTCACTCAACAGAGGCTTCTGGCGGGTCGAAAACGACCGTCAATCCGGTCGGAGGTACATCGCCCGACGGATGTGAGGATCCGTCCATAGCGTGCGAAATAATATCACTAGACCGTTTGCGCGTAACTCGGGGGTCTGGGGGAAACAGGCCGCGTTGTAAAGGCCCGTGCCGAGTATCTCATGGCAGTAACGAATGTGCGGAAATGTCGCGACGAGGTGGAATTGAGCGGCACAGCGTGAAGAGACTATAAGGCAAGACAAACTGTTTTATCGAGATGTGATGCACCGGCGCAGGCCGGGGACTGAGCAGCCTGGAGGCATCGTCGTCAAGGCACTGCCTCGCGTGCCGTGCGGGGGTGTTTCGTGCAGGCCTATGGTTCGTCGAAGCTACACCCTGGAGCGACAACCGAACTGCACTTTGCGGCGCAGCACCACAGACTACACCTATCTTGGCCTGGGAGGCGGGAGGTCGCCCACGGGGCGCCAGGAACGACCTACCTACTCGGCCACTCAAGGCTGGATCGTCGTGTAGAGTCTGCCCAAGCTATCCCGCCAAAGCGTCACTGACGCTTGCTGATAACACATGATAAATTCTTGGAGAACTTTCAATCTTGTCTTGCGACCGAAGTGATAAGGACCAATAGGTTGTATTCGACATCAAAGTGAAGCAAAGGCTGCGGAGACAACTCGAACCGAGTCGCCTTGCACTCTCAAATGAAGCGCGTCCTGGTTTGGAACCTTGTTACTCCATTACAAGTTGATTCGGCCTGCCCTTGTCGATAATAGTCAGACGTCGTCGGGATTGCGAGCCTCGTCGTAGCTGAAGGTCCTGGTAAGAGTGGTCACTGCCGACGTCGGTCCCTTGCTCTGACCAGCAAATATGGCATGTCATAGGGGAGCTATCTTGAGGCTCGAAGTCAAGAATGGATTGTCTGAACCGTCTCGACGATGGAAGCTTATTCTATTTGGATAGCTTAGCACGGTACCATTTTGGCGAAAACACCGCTCGTGGCTCATATCAGGCTTCGTTCTGGCTGTTTCATGTGTACTCGCCGCTATAGTGGTGGCATATGCCCGGAAGAACTAAACTTTAGGGTCACCAAGTCGTTGTCCAACTATCGCGTCGCAATCTGGAGCGGGATCTTCGCGGACAGCGAGGTCTCCAAACATGCGAATGGTCTGCGGCGATACTGGCCTGGCTGGCGTGGCGATAAGCTGTCTGGTTGACGTATCGCAAAGCCGGCAGGTGAGTTGAAGGCGTCCGACTGTAAATAACGATCACTAGCGAATCGAGGTGTCGCAGTCGTCGAGGTCAATGCATTCGAGCTGGCAAGATCGACTCTGATTCATAGAAGCCAACACAGGCGAGGGCAAAGCCACGAAAATGTTGCAAATAACACCTGGGCTCGATGAGAAAGCGTTGGAAGACAGATTGACAGGTTCAGGCCGCGCCATGACAATGACAACGATCTACTCATCCATCTGCCAGGCGTATTCCAGGCCCTTGTTCCTCTCCCTCCTGTTCAGCGCCTTGAACCGTTCCGCCTCAAAGCCATTTCCCCGATCGACTCCATCCCACCGGTATCCAGGCCGTATCCCATATCGGTTGGGCGGCGCAGCACCTTTATACACCGGCCTCCTACTATTACTCTTCCCACCCGCCTTCGCCTTCCCACTAGCTGAAGGTCGCGGCTCATCGTCGCCGAGAAACTGCGCCATGGGATCGTTCCACCTCCTCGCAGCCTTCATCTCCGCATTCAGCTCCTCGTCGTCCTTGCCCCTCGCAAGCGGCATCAGCGCCGCGTCCTCGAGCGCCTCTTTCCTCCTCCTGGCCTCCTCGAGCTGCACATCGCCCTTCAGCGCCCTCTTCCTCGCCTCCTCGTCACGCCGAGCCTTCTCCTCCGCCTCGGCGGCAGCGCGGCGCGCCTCTGCCCTCGCCATCGACACGTCCACCCGCCGCCCCGTCGCGTCGCGCAGGACGACCTGGTCTTCCTCGTCCTCGTCCTCGTCATCGTCCTTCTTCTTCCTCCTCCTCCTCGCCTTCTTCTCCCTCTCCATCGCCTCCAGCTCGGCCATCTCCTCCTCCCGCCTCCGCGCCAGCTGCGCCGATATGGCCTTCGCGCTCTGCAGCCCCGCGAACGTGCCGTCCGACATGCGCGCGTCGACGCCGCCCGCATCCCCGTCCGCCACGGCCGGCGCCTCGTCCGCCGCCTCGCGACCCGCCGCCGCCGCGGTCTCCGCTGCCGCTGAAGCGAGCACCGCGTCCGCGGCCGACGCGTCCTCCTCGTCCTCCTTCTTCATAATCCTCGCGGACCCGCCGCCGTCGCCGACCGTCTTCCAGGCCGATTTCTTGGCGCGCCGGAACTCGGCCGAGGTGCCTGCCACGGCGGTCTGGAGGTCCGCGCCGTCATCGTCGTCAGAGCCGGGCTTGGTCCAGCCCGGCTCGTCGTCGTCGGCTATGAGGAGGCCGCTCGCCTCGGCTTTGGGAGCCTTGCGCTTGCGCTTCTTAGAGGGCTTGGGTTCTGCCGTGAGGTAGTGCGCTGCTAGGTAGGAGTTTAGGTCGGGCATGGTGGATGTGTGTTGGTGGCGGTTGTGGGAGAGACAGCGGTTGAGAGTTTGTGGTTTCGTGGTACTGTCACAGGGAGAGAGACAGTTGGAGGGTTGGTGGTCAATCGTTGTTTGTTCCCGTGATGCAATCGTTTCCAACCCGAGATATGCCGGCAGAATTTATCAGGTTGTTCGGCAATGACAACACAGCAAGGCTTGGAATCTTTTCCAGACGTTGGCAGCCTTGTCAACCACCAGCGGCTACTTCCGCAAATTAGCCTGGAATCCCTGCCATATCACATGCCACTAGAGTTTAGCGTCTAGAGTGGGCCGTGTTCCCTAGGTGTACTATGCAGTACGTATTGCACCGCCCATGACATCACTGTTGCTGGACTCCAGCGCCATTCGCGTCGCCTGTAGAATTGGGACGACAGATGCGGTAGTCATCACCTGTCATTACCTTAGGTAGCTTTAAACTTGACGCTCTCATATAAATGACCGTACATAGTTCACGATCAGAGGCAACTGCGGGACATATAGGTAGCAAGACCTGGTGTAAAACCCAGGGATGACTACAAAGGTAGTGCGGAATCGCTATGCCATCAACTATCTAGTCACGAGTGTGAGTGCAAATTTCTATGTCCACGACACAAAGCATGTCGTGGGGTTGTTTATTTAGTTCCGTACTCAGAGTAACTCAGACCGACGAAGGTCTCTGTCGTGCCTGCCAAAAGTAAATGTAGGTATCCGTTCCGCCCAAACAACTGCTAGTTCTAAACAGGGTCCCAAACGCCAGCCAGTCCATAATGCATCCAGTCGGCAACGAGCAGCATATGCACCTCAGACTGATGTTGTTCCGAGACTGGACAAGGTAACGTCTGCCAAAACTCCAAGCCTGCCCGAGTTCCCAGAATGCCGTCCCATAGACAGCGGTAAAAGAGAAGATGCAAAGGAATCATTACAGTGTAAAGCAATCGCAATCCGCGGGAGGGTCATGAAAAGAACCGAGTGTCAAGAGTGTTCGGCCGCGGCTCAAACCAGCTCAAACCCATCATCAACAGACTTCTCGGCGGCAAGGTTCGAGCTCGACTTGCGCAGGTTGCGCTTCGCCTCCCGACCCTTCAGCGCCTGCCCGTTCTCGTCGACAACTTCGTACTCCTTCTCAACCAGCCTCTCCGTATCACGCGCCGTCGGTGCCTTGACAAAGACATCAAGAGTAACCGGCTGTCCCGGGGTGACGGAGCGGTCGAAGCTGTACAGGAAGGGGTCGTTGGCGACACCAGGGCTGGGCAGGTCAGAAGCCGAGAGGTCGCCCAACCGATTCGCCTCCAGCTCCTCGTGGATCCCCATCTTGGACTTGACGTGGACCTGAGAGCCACCCAAGTTCCTACGGCTCAGCTTGACAAGGTTGTGGTGCTCCTTCATGGGGTCCGGTCCTGAGGGGTGGTTGGGACGGACCTTCCTCTGCTGAGCCTCGCTACCACTGGTGAACGTGTTGGTGCCCAAATCAAAGTAAACGCCGGCCGAGGAAAGTTCGCCCATACGCCACTTGCGTGCCGAGTCCTTGTAGCGCTTCCACTCCTGATTTGCGCCGCGAAGGTCGCGCTCGTATTGTGTAGGGGAGTCGGACTCCATGGTCTTTGTATGAGATGATAGGCGGGTTGTTCCGTAGAAAGGGTCGGCCGAAGTCAATTCAAGTCTGATGCCGGTGCACGAGAAATCAACAGAACAGAAAGGTGTGTTCGAGCAAGTCTGGGAAGATAGTGTGATATGATGAGTCGCAACGGGAGTCTCGACGTCGTACTCCCGATATATATATATATATAGGTGTTCTAGGAATGACCAGTGAAGGCCAGAGACGTGCTTTGATAGGTGTTTGACAAACGTCGATTTTACAGGGAAACAAATGTAGAAACAAATGAAGAGAAAGAGGAGGATGCAGAAAGAGCTCAGAGGAGTGATAAGGTGCACTTGCTCAAAAGAGGTCGGGCTTTGACACCGGATGACTCAACGATGCCGGTCTGACAGCAACAAGTGATAACGCGCCACACACTAACAACGAAATGTGATGGAAGTAGGAGATGCGAGAAGATTCGGCACAAAGATGTGTGTTCTATGTCAGCGAGTCTGATCTTTTTGATTGTTTGATTGTGTTGAGAAGGAGAGCAGTCAGGAACGGCGCGAAAGCAAGCGCGACTTCGAGTACAGTACCTATATACTATTATCGGAGTGAAACGGGTTGGTTACCTGGATCGTGGATGCCGTGGACCTCCAGAATCCATATCCCAACATTGCGACTGCCTTATCTCGACGCTTTGGGTATGCCGGATGACCGTCGATAAAGCTTGGGGGGTGGTTCCTAGCGTGGGCCTGGGGCGTGTGAGTTGAGACAGGAAGGTACCACGTGCTTGTACCTTCGTGATGCAATGCGATGATGGAAGCGAGACCTTAAAAGTCACCATCCCACTGGAATTACTGGGGAAGTGACTTACCGGAGTGAGAGGAATACCGATAATTAGCTGCGCCATTCCACGACTCATCTATTATTGGTGCCAAGCACAGCCGGCGCCTGATCAATGACCATCCATTGACCACACACCTCAGCTCTCAGTGATCTTGTCTAGTTGACCTGGGCTGCCTGGTCTCTTGCCGCCATCACGGACACCGGAACTGGAACAAGGACTAATGACCTGGAGATGAAATCAAACGACTCCAACAAGTTTCTAGTGCTCTGCCAGGTGCCGCATTGTGTCCGGTTCCTGTTTATAGCGTATCACAGTAGGCACATGTATGACGGATAGGTCTTGAAACGCGGAACAAAGAAGCCTGTAGCCTTGGTTATCGGAAGCGCGTGCCATCATCGCTACAACGCCATTTGTCGACCTCCACACAGCCGCCCAGGCCCGTCGTCACGCAGGGAAATGCATTGCCGGGGATTGGAAGTTGGCAGTTGATGACCCTGGACACTGTGCCGGACACATTGAAACCTGAGCTGCCCCGCCCCCGCAGCTTCCGCACTGGAGTGAATACGTACTAGACTAGACGCGTGTTGTGAAATCGATGTCTCGGACGCGAGCCTCAGAGCAACCAACTGGACCAACTACAATAACATTGGAAAGATAGATGACACCAGCAGCCGATGGCTTATCCGCCTCGGTTGTCTGCACTCTGCACCCAATCAATGAAGGGGCGTGCCTCGAGTCAGTCCGGCCACAAGCTCACAAGAGTCATTTCCCCAGTCCTCACGGCATCTCCAGCCAACACACCCTCCCCCCCCCCCTCCCTTTTGGGTTTCCCCATTTAGATGGACATGCAGCGCTACAGAAATGCGAGGTTCAGTTGCCCTCTCCGGCTCATTATCTCGCCGTCCTCATTGGATATCGAAATCTGACCTTTCCGTCCTGGCCTCGCATCTTGTGCCTGGATTATGCCGAGTTGCTGTCGGCAATGTCCTTGGCTGTGAGGATGACGGAGGGGAAATATTGGCTATCGCGATGAGTCCGCGATAAGGCGTTATCTTCAGCTGTCACACCCCGACTCCCGAGGTCAGCTTGCTGACAGCCCAGCCTGGATGTCAACCACAACGTTAGCGCGTCCGCCGGACTGTGTCACGAGGAGAACGCGATACGTGCTACGTAACAGTACCTCGACAGACTGTCCGTACGTTCCATTTGAGTCGTGATCGGACTTGCAAGCCGTCGGTTGGCTTCTTGTTCTGACCTCGCCTTAATCTGTTCAATGGCAAATATCTATGTAGATCTGAACCTCGGGAGGATTGAGAAGCACATCCAGTGGTACCTTAGGTACTAAGCAAAGATCGAACTCCACAACTCCAGAGTCACCACACCCATGGCATACATGTAATGTACCTTACCCAGCCGACATAAATCAGCAATGAGGGGGGGTGAGCTTGCTCCATTCCGAGCCCCAGCCAATCCCACCCTCCCGTCCCCAAAAAGTTCAAAAAGAAGATGACGCCTCCCGCTGCTGCTGCTCCCACGTCTTCCTGCACACCTGCGTCATCAGCGTCTTCGGCGCCGGCCGGCCGGTCATCAGCTCAAACGCCTCGATGGCCATCTCGCTGACGAGGTCCAGCCCGTCGACGACGACCCACGACGGCGAGACCCTGTCGCGGAACGCCTGCATCTGGGCTACCAGCGGCGTGACGAGGGGTTCGTAGGCAAGCTTGTCCCCGGTTAGCATACGTCGCATCGAAGAAAGGGGAAGGGCCGTTTAAAAGGGAAATTGAAACCAGAACGTACTTCGACAACAACGCCCCCGGTAGGACTCCGCAGCCACTGCAACGGCATCTCAAAGTCCGCCGGCGGACTCCCGTCGGCACTCGTGGCGGGCACGCAGCTGATGACCATCGTGGGAGGCGCGTACTCCTCCGGCCTCGGCTGCGCGGTGGAAGAGATGACGCGGCACAGGTCGCGGGAGGCGGCACCGCCGCCAACCCCTTCCGCAGACCCGCCGTTCGTCTCTCCGGCAGCAGCGCCGGCCCCGGCTGTGATCCCCTGCCCGGCAGCCCAGCGGTTGAAGTGGGCCGCCACGTCGGCCGCGTTGGCCACGGTCCGGTTGTAGACAAATATGTTCCTGCAGCCGAGCTGCACGAGGGCGTAGATGGCGGCACGCGCCATGCCGCCCGCGCCGACGACCAGGGCCGTGGTGCGCGACGGCTGCACGCTGTTGCGCGGGCTGACGGCGCGCTGGAGGCAGGTGTGTATGGCGCGCCAGTCCGTGTTGTCGCCGTAGAACTCGGCCGCGGGGCCGGCCTTGTTGCGGCTGTTGGCGTGGTCGAGGATGAAGTTTGTGCTGCCCCGCAGGGGGAGCACGACGTTGACGGCGCCGATGACGGAGGCGTGCAGGGACTTGATCTTGAGGTGCGGCATGATGGCCACTTTGAAGGGGGCCGTGAGGTTGGCGCCGCCAAAGGACGGTCCGGTGCAGAAGGCGTTGAGTTCGTCGAGGGTCGTGCAGGTCGCCGGCTGGTAGGTGTGCGGCATGCCCGAGAAGTCGTACGCGGCGTGGTGCATCGTCGGGGACAGGGAATAGGACACGTTTGCGCCGACGACGTAAAATCGCAGCGGGTCGAGGATGAAGGAGCGGAAGAGGTTCATGAAGGCGCTGGGGTAGGTGCTGACGGTAGCTAAGTGGTCGCGCTCGTTTTCCGTATCCGGGTGCTTGACAGGGTTGAGGATGCGGGACTGGAGAGGTAACCGGACGCCCAGGACAGAGTAGTCGTAGCCCACGAAGGGGGGCTTGGGGTCTGCGATCGTGGCATTCAGTTTCGCTTTAAACTCCTCGAGTTTTTCCCGCGGACTGTCAGCCGTGCAGAAGCGGGCCATGCGGACGATGTCGCACCCGAGCGCTTGCGCGCGACGGTAGTGCTCGAACGTGCGCTCGTCGTGCCAGTGGATGGCCCCGAAGCCGGCGAAGGTGAAGTTGCCGATTATCTTGGTCCGGCCCTTGTGTGCGAGGACGAAGTCGGACATTTCCGGCGGTCGGAGGAGGTCTAGACTGAGGTAGTCTACGCCAAGTCGCAGACCGAGGTTTAGGAGTTCCATGTCCATTGTCATTTTTTCTTCGACTGACCGTCGTCTCTCGCCTCGCGGATTTTCCTCGACGTGGTAGATGACAGGGACACGCAACTTTCGCCGTATCAGGGCCACCTGCGTTGCTACTATATTCAGCAAATCTTCTGGCCATGTGTCGATAATCAACTCGATGCAGTCTGCTTGCGCTTCAAAGTCTTCCCACCTCAGGTCCATGTCTAGAAGATACGAGAGGCGTAATCTGAGCGCGTATGAGTATGACCTGTATTCTGGCGGAATGGCGCTGACGGAAAAGGGGCTCTCGAGCCATGTCCGTGTGACGCCTTTGCCGGTTATGAAATCCAGAAACCTGGTGAAGTCTTCTCTGGCACTCAGCAACTTGGACGAACGGCTGGATGGCTGATATTCGGCTGGAGATGCTGATGCCGCTATGGGATCCTGGTGGTCCCCAGAAGAGTCGTAGAGGTTGAAGTACTCCAGGTTTGAGCATTCCCTGTGGCTCTTGTCCATCTCCAACAGCTGGTCTGCCTCGTCCTTATCGAGCTGCTGCCGGACCCATTTCTCCTCCCTGTGGACGTAGACGACGGGGTTCGTCTTTGAGAATTCGCGTAGGGCACCTTGTGCCTCGTTGGTCAAGCTCGTCATACCGCATTCGATGATGCACTTGTTCCTGTTGCTGTCCAGCATTTCCTTGAAGACCTCGATGATCCGGCGAGCGAACGCATCCTTGCCGTGCTTGCTGAGGAACTTGCCGCGAGTGAGACCGGTGACCTTTTCAAAGTAGTGATCCTCCGTGACCAACTTCCTCCTCAAGTGCAACGCGCCCATAAACCCCAGCGAGCGCTTCCCAGCACCGCGGCATCCGACCAGCACTATCGACGCACATGGCTCAAAGAGCGCCTCATTCCTAGGCGGCTTCACATCGACCCCATACGGCAGCGAGACGGGGGCGAAATCCATCGCAGGCAGGCTGTCCGATGCCAAAGGCGGGCCGGTGCTCCTCCGGACTTCCGAATCTTCAGCTTCACCTGCGAGGTTGACGAGGTTGGTGAGAGGGGGAGAGCGTCATTGGTGTTTTGATCAATGAGAAGATATTGTGTCTTCAGCTGATGTTGTACTGTGTTCTTTCTATGTGAGAACGAACTAGATGTTTGGATATATGTGGTCTTGGGTTGATGGCTGTTTACCACGCTCGACCGGCAGATGATTCGGTACGGTATACCGGGAAAATTGTAGACCCTGATGCTATGTGGATGTGCGGAGATGGACGGACTGCTGGAGCTGGAGGCTTGGAGCTCTCCAAATTCGTAGATCAGTGAACTTCTAGACCCACATCTGCCTTATTCGGACGACAGTCCAGCAACGAACGTGAGTTCAACTGCATCAGACTGTGCGGTGAACCTTATATCTATCATATCTACTTGATGGAATTCATGTGCTCCTACTGTACAGATCAGGGTGTCTCCTTGCTTCATGTGAGATTACGATGGCAATGGACTGGCACGTCCATCCGCTAGGTCAACGCCCTAGGCCTGGCCAGAGGCTTACTAAACTGTTGTCCGAGACACGGTGAGTGACCTAGGCAGTTTCATTGCCGTCGTATATATCGATTCTATTCTCTGACCTACCTACCTTAGGCAGAGTTGTACGGTATCATTGATAGACCTGGACTGAGTCAAACTGCCATCGCTCTCGACGGGAGGCAGACGAGGGTAGCAAAAGGGCACTAAGGGCGAACCATTGTAGGTACCCGGCAACCCCGCCATCTCCAATTCCGACACTTGGCCAATCACACCGCGTAAGCTTTCTCGCCCTTGAGAGTGTGCCGTTGACTTCAACGACTCCTCACAGCCGGACGACGTCACAAGCAACGGTTTTAGCCCAAGCTCTACCGGCGTCTGCGCCCAAGTCTAGTTATCTAATTGTCTAATCATGGAAGTCTAGACATCAGTTTAGTGAACAGATTTACGGAGGTCTGCCCCGCAGATCAATTGGCGGGAGACCGGACGAAGTGTAATCACCTCAACGCCATCCGATCACCGGCCCCGCCCTCCATGAGTGACACCGGAGCTGACGCCGGCAGTGAGCCTCCGGTGAACCCGCGCAAGAGGAAGAAGGCATCGCGAGCGTGAGTTGAACCCATCAATCGAACCGCACTCGTCATGCCTCACCTTCGCCGTCATTCGGACACCGTTTTCTTGGCGTTCATGGGTTTCACTCATCTCGTTTACTCACGACGCACACAACATACCCTTTGATATTTTCTCATATTTCGGCATGAAGGCCTCGTACTGACTTTGTCGACAGATGTGACTACTGCCACGTCAACCACCAGCCGTGCGACAATGGCAAGCCGCGCTGCAGCGTTTGTGAAAAGCACAACAAAGAGTGCAACTATCTCCGGCCCACCAAGCGCCGTGGACCTCAGAAGGGCTATCGGACTGCGTTGAACACCTACAAGGAGAGCGCCGCGGCCTGGGGCGCCGTGCTAGGCGCCATCCCTGGCCTCGATGCCCTCATCGAGGGCCACCTGCGGACAGACAGCGGCCGTGCCTTGCTGAAGACCATCAAGGATGCGTCTCAACAAGACACCCTAATCAACCGCTGGCAGCAGAGCACTGTCTTCAAGATGTTCTTTCCGAACAGTGGCGAGGGTGGTAGTACTGTCGCTGGCAGTGTAGCTGGCGGTGAAGATGGGGAGGACGACGACGTCAAGACGGATATCTTTTCCAACGCAGGCGCCACCTTGGGCAAGCAGACATCTCAGCAGCAACCGCAACAACAGCAACAACAGCAACCGCAACAACAGCAACAGCAGCAACAGCAGCAACAGCAGCAACAGCAGCAGCAACAGCAGCAACAGCAGATATTTTCGCCTGCACAACCTTTCTGCTTCCCGAATTTGACGCAGAGTCAGAATTTCATGGCTCAGGCTCAACAACCCCATAAATCGCCCATGGATAGAGAGGCGACCTCGCTCTCGGATATCGTAGCCAAGGACGCCGCAAGATCGTAGGTTCTCTTCTCTCTCTGCCCACACTCAGCCAGCATTCGCTAACAGCGTCATAGCACTTCGCACGCCTTCGAGACCCTAGCACCCCTCGGTTTCGCGCCAAACGAGACAATTGCGGACTTCTACGACATGGGCTCAAATCCGGAGACAAACATGTCCAACAACGACTTCGGCCTCGACCTGGGCACCGATGCCGACCAGAGAGTCTACTACGAGTTACTCATGGGACGGTCGTTTGGTGATTCTCCACATCAGCCCTGAAGCAACCCCGAGCATAATCATTATCCTCCATATAGACTAAGATGGTCTGACACAAAGAACGCCTCCGCAAGGGGAGGCAAACCGGTATACAAGGACGCATGGAACCTTGATCATCCGGCTCAGGTCGCATATGCGGAGTCGAGAAGACAGCTGTAGGATACCAGACATGCATACAGCGCCTGATAGCCACTGCGACGCCGTGAAGGCCAAGTTCAGTTGTCATATCAGCATTGGTTGGTCAACCTACCTCGACCTCAGTCACACGAGCTAACACGAAGCAGCATAGCATGACAGGTTATAGTTGGAGGAGATAACCCCCCAGAAGAACGGCAGAGTGTTGTGCCATATTGGAATTCTAAAACGAGCATCCGGCAGGCAAAGGAGCTTAGATTTGTAAAACAGTGATACAGCCATAGGCATTTGAAACCTCGAAATCTGAAAAAGGTCAGGATTCTTGTCAGCTCGTTGTTCTCCAGCAACATCAATGCCCTCGAGACGGCAAAGTACCTAGACCTGATTTCTGAATGCACTGGTGATCAACAAAATATTACCATGATTGCTACGTGACGGCTGTTTCCACGCCGAAGCTCCTGACATCTGAATCAGTGGAGATGCTGTCCCTGAGCTTAAATAATACACAACCAAGCCAAACCCGTGAACTCCAACGCTAAGAGACCCCTACCGAAATCCCACCCCCATCGCATCCTTGCATTGTCTACAGTTCGCAGCATCTCCCCAATGTATATAACAAAATCTCTCAGTACTCCGGGCCCCAATCCACCGTACCACCTCCCCTCCCTACGCCCTCCATGATAGCCTCCAGCTTGTCCTCGTTCGTGACCCACCCGTGGCGTTTAGTGGTGATACTGTACCGGATCGGGTCCTTCCACTCCCTCCACCACGTCTCCTCGCTCTGCACCACGCACCTCCGGCCCGGCTCGCCGCTCTTGTGCGTGGCGAACGGCCACACGGCCTTGACGACCTCGTACTTCCTCTTGCCGCTGAACAGCGTCGTCACCGACGTGAAGAACTTGTTGACCCGGTCCGGGTTCTGCACCACCACCTTGGCGTGCGTGACGGGAAAAGTCACGCCGACGACGCCCTTGTAGCCCGTGCCGGCGACCAGCATCCGGATCTGGCCCTCGAGCCACTCGACGTCCATGTTGGCCACGACGCGCTCGAGCGTGAACGTCTTGACGGCCGCCTGGTCGTCGACGAAGCGGCGCGCCCACTCCTCGAGCCCGCCGTCGCCGACGTCCGGCTCTAGCCCGGGTTTCGGCCCCCCGCGCATCGCCACCTCGCCGCTGCCGACGCAGCGGATGTAGTCCATCCGCCGCCGCGGGTCGTCGGGCACCAGGAGCGGCATGAGGTTGAGCTTGACGGCGAAGTCGACCTTGCTGCCGCGCTTGCCCGTGATGTGCACCTGCGGCTTGGGGGGCACGGTGGACTGGGCCCTGACGAGGGACACGAGCGCCGTGGCGTTGGCGGAGAGGTAGGGGGCCGACGACTTTATGGTCGTGCAGTCCGCCGAGAGCTCGAAGAGGGGTGGGGAGTAGAGACGGTAGTCTAGTTGCGGCAGGCCGGGGTATTTCTGAGGCCCTTTGGGAGCTTGGCGCGGGGTGCGGGTGTCGTGGGGAGAGGAGGGGCCGGAGTAAGGGGGTGGTGTCTGCGGACGGGCGGCGTTGGGATGGTGGGCAGCATCTTCGTCGTCGATGGCTTCGGGGGCGTCGGTGCCATCGAGGGCGTTGCTGAGAGGGTTACTGCTGCTGCTCTGGCTTGTGGGCGACGTTATGCCCGACTGTTGCTGTTCGTATTGTTGCCGCTCCGCATTGTCGTAGTGTTGTTGTAGGATAGCTTTCTCGGCTACGGCTGGAGGTCTTGGGGGGTCCATTGCCGGGTTGAGATGCTCAAGGGCAGGTAGGGAGGGGGGGAGGGGATTATTCAGCGGTGAGGCACCTCAATGAGACGTGATGCTGGGGCTTGCGGATACTACGGGTGCTTCGATCACGACTCGAGGTTGGGGGACTATGAGTCTTAGGGATTAAGCAGCAAGCTTCCAATCTCAGAGAAATGAAATGAAGAAGAGATGACCACTCGGCCTTCGGCGAGGAGGAAAGAGAGAAAAGATATCGGATGGACTTGGCCTTGACTTTGCAGAGCACTTGCTACACTTTGATGGCACGATTGACGTTGAGGCGTGGCGCAGCTCACCACTGGCAGTTCCTAGGCCCCCCGATCTTCCACAACCTGCACAGTAGACGCTAGGATTTAGTGGACCGCAGAGCGCTGCCTAGCGCTTTTCGCTGCATCTCACCCAATTCGGCATGGGCACAGTGTTCGTTGCAATATGCTGGCTCGGACGGCGCCCAATAATCGCCAACCGATGCAGTCCGAGCCGGCACCCGACCGGCGCGGCGAGGCCGCCGATGACGACGACCATTTGACCCCCGGATCATGTCCGAGTCTTTGAGCATGACACTGATAAGTGTGTTGTTCCTGTTCGTCAGATCTGCGATGTTTGGCTGCACATCAGCGATGCTGTATATGTGTGTGATTTGACAGCATAACGACATTTTCGGGATTTACCAGCAAACACTTGTCAGCACTATGAACTCGGACCACCGCCGTTATTTTACGTAAATAATGTTGGTGACAACGACTGATGATATACTACGGGAGTCACCAGAGTCAGAAGCGCGGCCTTGGCCTCAACATGAAGTCGAAATAAAGTTAATTAGCAGAAGTGTGGCCGATCGCTCTTTCCTCAACATCCCTTAAAGTTGAATGGCGCTGACCACCTTATTCAAGGTACCTAGGCTAAGGTAGGTACATTAGGTACCTTACCTACCTTATCTTTCGTCAGTATCTCTATCTCTATCTCCATCTTCAACTGTTTCAACTGTTTTGCACAATCTTGCTTTAACCTCGGTCGCTCAAAGATGTGTCCAGTTCATAGACGGCCTTCGAGCAAGCTGAGGTGGACCGTGAAGCCACTCGAGACAACGCGGCAGCACCCGCAAAACGCTCTCATGAAGGTCGAGCCACACATTGCTTTTGTGCTTTCATCGACCAAGAAAGAGATGTGGTCTTGGCCACTCTACGTTTCTTTTGATTTGCCCAGATTCTTGTGGCTTGCATAGTTGCAACCACAGCATTGGATCCAGGCCGTCCGGGGGTTCAGCCGCAAAGCGCTCCGAATCTGGACGTGTCGGCACAAAACTGATGGACAAGATGTCTGGCTGATGCCAACCTCTTGTTTCCTCCATCTTTCTCGCGAGCCTGGGAAACT
Organism: Coniochaeta sp. PK30-01; assembly: GCA_023628855.1. NCBI lineage: Eukaryota > Fungi > Ascomycota > Sordariomycetes > Coniochaetales > Coniochaetaceae > Coniochaeta > Coniochaeta sp. PK30-01. The sequence continues at coordinate 217,918 of JAMAJW010000029.1, read as the reverse complement.
GTTCCGACTGAGCTTTGGACCAAATACAAGGAATCGGGCAGACTACGAACTGGTCGCCCATTTCCTCCTGTCCGCTACCAGGATGTCGTCTCGAAAGTGCACAACTATTCCGCGCTCTTTCAGCTGGGTGCTTCCCGCCCAGAGCCTCGTCACAGGTGTCGCCATCTACTCGACTGTTTTCGTGTTCAAAGTCGGATCGAAACCCTTCATTCTGGCTGTTGCTGCGGTAAGATGGGGATTTCGCTACTCAGTGCATATCCTGGCTTCATCCGCCATACTAACTCCGTGCTGCGTCCTAGGCCGGGCTGCAGTTCATTCTCGGTTTGTACTGCTGCGTCACTGCAAACAGGCCAGGAATCCACCACAGAGTCGTGGTCCCGACCCTGCTTACAGGTATTGGGGGAGTATGGTGCGGACCAGTGTACTACTTCGCCAAAATCGCCGATGTGTACCTGAGGATCCAGCAAGCATCGTCTGCAGGGAGCGATACACCTCCGGCTGCGACCTGGAGCTATGTTGGCCTTGCAACGTCATGTCTTGATGTGTATGGCATATGTCTTGTTCCCATGCGAAACTAGTCTTGTGACTGACGGTCACAAACAGAATTATCGCCCTAGCCCTCCTAACCATCTTCCTCGTCGAGGGTCTGCGATCACCAAAGCCTCGTCCTGTCTACAACGCCCCCAGCGGCTACATCTCGGCCCCAGTCTATAGCACGCCTGCCGGCCAACCCACCGCCTACCAATACCAGCAGTCGCAGCAGCATCAGCAGTACCAATATCAACAACCCGTTCAACCAGTCATGACCAGCGCCCAGCCCTTTCCACCGCAGTATACCAACACCACCGCACTCGACAACAAATACACGCCCACAGCCACGACAACCCCAATATCCCCCATAGCCTCCCCAGTCTGGGCACCCGCAACATCCCCCTCCCCGGTCCAACCCCAAACAGCACAGCCCGCCTACCAGCCCTACGACCGCACGAACCGTATAGACGTCATCCGCCGCCTCTGTACCCTCCAGCGCCAGAACGGCAGCTGGGGGTACTCCCCCGAGCTGGCCGACCTGGTCCGCCAGTGGTCCGACGGCGGCGGCCGCAGCGGGGACGTCCGCCCGGGGGACGACCGCATGCTCTCCCTGGCCGTGCACGACTGCCTCCGGGACCTGTGCGGGTACGTCTGGAACGCGCAGCGGGACAGGGCGGAGCAGACGAGGCTGAGCGCCGGGGAGCTGGCTAGCTTCCAGGCCGTCGGCTGGGACCTCGGCTTCGCTAGGGCGGCGATCGATAGGGCTTTGCGGTGGGTGAGGCCGTGGTAAGGGGTGGTTCGGACCTGGTTTGGTGGGTGGGGTTCTGCGATGCTTGAAAGAGAGGCATCGAGGGGCTTTGAGAGTTTGGGGTTTGTAAAGGATACGCGGCGTCGATGTTGATCGTGGAGTTAGCCGGCGGCGTTTATGATTAGGGATACGGGGCACACATTACTACTGAACGGCCTTGGTTATGGAGACACGATGTCTTGTTGGTCTATATCTCACTCACATTGATCATCAACTTGCCAGACCAAATTGAAAGGCGCCGTGCATTTTTATGGCTACCTAGTCAGCTGCTTCCCACGGTATATATTTCAACGCTATTGTGTCGACCGAAGAGTCTGAAGTGATTACCTCTCTGCAAGCATATCATACGGAGCCACAGGACGGTGGACCTGTCCTCATCACACTCTTTCCGTCCGCCCCTCAAGAGACTCTATGCATAAGCGCCAGGTATGGCAGGCCTCGAACGAAACCGCGGCAATCCAAGCCACCAACTCCAAGCACGCAGTATCTTGCCTTAAGCATGCGTGTTATATCCTCCTCAAGCAAATGCCAACTTGAGGGGTTACTGAAGAGCATAGTCTCAGCTCCACGTCTACTCCTTTTTTCCTTTTTTTTTTTGTTTCTACCACGTTCATCAGCCTCGGCCTCTCAACAATCAACCTTCACGCACGCTGCCAAATAGCACCCCCTCCTCAGCCCTCAGCAGGTGCAGCAGCAGATGGCGCAGCAGCAGATGGCGCAGCAGCAGCCTTGGTCGGCTTCGGCTTCAAGAGCTTATCCTTGTCATACACGGCATGAGTCTTGACCAGCTTGACCCAATCCGGCTTGGGCATCTGGCCGGGCTTGGGGCCCACGCGGCCCTTGAAACGCGCCAGAAGTTCCGTAATGCTGATGGCGCCGCCGTTGCTCACAATGAGCTCCACAATCTCCTCGCCCGTGATCGGCTTCGTGTTGACTACCCTGGCGGCCCCAGCAGCCGGAGGGGGCGAGCCGGCCGCCTTGCCGGCCTGGGCGGCGAGCGGGGCGGGACTGGCCGCGCGCGAGCCTGCGGGTGTGCCGGTGCCGGTGCCGCTCACAAGTTTGATTTTCTTGGGCTTGGGCTTGCCGCCGTCGGACCCCTCGTTGGCCGTCCCCTCGCCATCGCTGGCGGCGCCGGGACGCCGGGGCAGGGGCGTGCCGGAGCGGCTCGCGCTAGCCGAGCCGGCGGCACCTCCGGGGAGCGTCTTCTTGATCTTTTTCAGCTTCCGTGTGGACTCGTTTCCGCTAGACTCCGAGGCGTTCGGAGAGGCCGGGCGCTTGAGCGACTTGATTTTCTTGGTCATGTCCGGGGCCTTTTGCTTTCCCGACGGTGTCGTGTTGCCCTTGGTGTTGCTGCCCGAGGCGAACTTTTCCTTCTGATCGGCGGCTTTCTTGTCTTCTTCTTTCTTATCCTCGGTCTCCTTGTCTTTCTCGTCCTCTTCTTCGGACTCGCTGGACGACTGGAATGGGTTGTCCGGGTCAGAGTCGCTGCTTGCGTAGTTGTAGTCCTGTTCTAACTTGATGAGGTTTCTGCGCAACTTCTTGCCCTGGACCTTGTCTCGCAGCTTCTCCCGCTTCTCCTCCTTCTCTTCCTTCTCGACTTCCTCCTCCTTCACCTCGTCGAAGATGCTAGCTTTGAGGTGGTCTCGACGAAGCCGCTCCTTCGTATCTTTGGTGTCCTCGTCGTCAGCGTCGAATCCGACATTCTCGTCGTCATCCTGGAACTCATCGCCGGAGAGATCAATGTCGTTGTCGTCGCGCCGCTCTGCCTTCGGAAGAGCGCGCGAGGTATCGCTTTCCGTCTTGACTTTGGCACCTCCGCCGAGGAATTTCCTGGTCTCGGCCAACTGCTGCTTCTCTTCCAGCCGCTTCTGGTCCTGCAAGGCCCACCGGTCGGCGCCGGTCTCACGCTTGGCAATCTCCTTCTCTGCCTCCTCGAGGGACTTGATATTTTGGGGGCGCTTGTGGTTGAATCTGTAGTAACGCTCTAGAGGGATCATGCGGAAGCCTCCTCCGCTGATGACGAGGGCCACGTTGACCTCGGAGAGGGCGGCAACATATGAGCCGACCCAGACGTTTTTGCCGTCCACATCTTCTAGATGCCAAGGCAGTGTCTCCTCGTACCGTAGACCCGACGCTTTCTTCGCCTCGTCTGTGTTCTTGGGATAGTACGTCGATAAGGCCTTGCCCTTCTTGTCGAGCTTGGTCGGTTTGGTTGGCTCGTCCTTCTTGAGCACAGGTGCGATCTGAGCCTGGTTCGCAGCGCGCTGGGCCTCCTGCTGCTCTTTCCACAGCCGTTGCCTCTCGGCCTCGGCCTCGTCGATGGCGATCTCCGCCTTGTCGTCTTCCTCCTTGACCACACTTCGGCCGAACTGCAGTGCTCGGGCATCGCGGCGATGGAGCGATACAGGCCGAGGAAACTGCTCCTGGTCGGTAGGATCTACCGGATCTTCGCTCTTGGACCGGTTGAAGCGCATGACGTGGTATCGGATGCCCTCCTTCAACTCTCGCTTGGTCGTGAACAGCGGATAGTCCTTATATTGGCTTGAGGGCGTCTCGGACCAGCCTCCGTTGGCAGCGCGCTTGGCCTTGAGCTCCTCCCATCGTTTCTCCGCGTCGTCGGGAGCCCTGAAGCCTTTCGATTTCGGAGGTGGACGGAACGATGTCGGTCTGGTGGGGCCAGTTCGTCGGGGCACGAGGGCGAGGGCTTTGGCCTTTGGTTTGAGCACACGCTGGGGATTCAAAGGTCGTGCGCCTGGAGGCGGAGGGTCGCGCTTCTGGCCATTCGGCTGTGCTGGTGGAAGGGCACTCATGATGCCTGTGGATGTGGATTATTACTAGCGGTCCGGTTAAAAAGATGAATAAAGCGGCGGCGGCGGAAGGCCTGTCGCCGATGTTGTTGTCTATGAAGGAACGCGAGGGAGGCACGTCATGGAGGACGAGGGGGGCGCCTGCGAGAACGAATAGATGATTTCGACACAGATATGGGAACTCTGCAAAACGGAGTTTGTCAGTTATTCCTTTCTCGCGTTTCTCTGGGTGTTGCGAGATTGCGAGAGGACGAGAAATCAGGCGATGAAAGAGTGGCCTGGGCGCGGGGACTGCATTCGGAGTTGGAGTTCAAGGTGGTTTGTCTTCGTTGACAAAGAGCCGGTAGGTAGCAGTGAAGTCAGCCTCAGGGAAGGGACGCACGGACCTAAGAGATATAGTGGATCTCCGTCGACAAAGGCAAGCGACGTCACATTGATTTCAGAAGACGGACCACCCAGGTACCTTACTCACTACTAATAAACTCAGTGAAGGCGGCACTATCTCGAACAACTGTTGTTGAAAGCAGCAACGGTTTCAACTGAGGCACTTGAAAGAAAGGACTCAACATAATGTAATGCCAAGATATGTCTACGTAGACGTGTATATTCCCCTTTGAGCATCTCAACTAGGTATGAGATTCCATCTTTACCGGCCTTGTTTGGTGCTAGACAGTCTTTTAGGAGGTCCAAATCCGTCTTGTTGGCTTCCATCAGGAACTACAACAAACAAAGCGGAGGGCCCTATTCCTGCCGGTTCTGTGCTGAGTGGGTTTCCCTGTTCGAAGCCCGACCTCACGTCTGCAGTATGTCGTCCTCTCACCATCGATTTTCTGCGGCAGTCTCCGAGACCGAGCTGATAGGTATTGAGGGTGCAAGCAAGCCAGAGTCCATTGTTACCATGGCCATCTGCTTTCATGACGCCGACTTTCAGGCTTCTGAACAACGGACCTTATTTGTTAGGTAGGCCAATGTGAGGTAAGGTGGAGGTACTCGTAGATAGCATCGAGTCGACCTCCATGGGAAAGCAACCGCCAGTCGGTGCCAGCTGGTAAGATGCCAAATTCAGTACTGCAGTACGTACCAAGTTGGTCGGCCCCACTGCACCGCTGCAATATGACAAGCATTTGCGAGGCCCAAGCTTCAATACCCTGCCCAACATCAGCCTCTACCTTACACAGTTCGCCTCCCACGACCATCAGCATCGAGGCTTAATACGGTTCATGCTTTGAAGTGCACATTCTTGTGTAGTGTGACGGTTCTCGTATCTGCCGAGAGATTCACACTCTCCGGTGCTATGGCTGGTTGAAGGCTTTGGTCCTCCCCTCTTACTTTCGGAAGCTCGAGTGGGTGTCGAGGTATTACCTTTCACGATCGCGTTACGAATTAAACCTTGCAGCCCATCAAGGTGAAAAGCATACAAGGTGTGCAACTTCGATTTGACAGTATTGTTGAGCTACCCTGAGAAGAGCCCTTGTCAGAGTGCGGATAATTGCGGTGATTCATCCATCACCAGTCGAGGAACCGGATGCACCTGTCCTTTTGACGGATCTTGAAAGATTCTTCCAAAGACATCAACCTGGTGCTCATTTTCAAACTGTCCGGTCGTTATATTTCTTCCAACCAAGATAGACGATAGCACTTTTCGGGCTACTTCTGTGTGTCTTCTGCCAACTGCGGTAGCCGTTGTGTAGCCTTCGGTTCGGTCCCATTCATCAAAACCTCAATCGCCGTCAGCTAGACTTCTTCAACTTTTAAAAGCGGACGTCAGACGCCCATGTCGGAAGGTCATGGCCTAGACATCAAGCCTGTCCTAGCAGCTTCTTTCCGACCCATCGACTTCTTCCTGGCAACAACTGTCGTTGTCACAGAGTGCTCAAAGTTATTTCATTCATCACTCTATTTCCTCAGGGTGCCACAGGACAATGGAGAATCGCGCCAGTCAAGGAAGTGGCCTTGAGGACCGCCTCCGTGGTCTCATCCTTGCCAACTCAGACGATGGTAATCAGGACTTGCCTCCGTCCGGCGCCGTGCGTGGAAATGTCCAACCCGCTGGGAACTCACCTGGTTATCCACATGCCTTGGCCTCCGGAGGCGGTACGCACGGTTCTCCGAAGCCAACGAGAAAGCGCCCAAATCAAGCCGAGCGCCGACAGATGGCCACGGAGCTGTCTATCCCCGTTGACACCAGGCCTCAACAGCCCGATACTGCCCGTCAATATGCCAACTACCCTAGACCGCACAGCCAGCACTTCACTCCAGCCAACCCCGGAGGCAATCGTGGAGGGTACGGTCACCAGTCAGCTGGCTTCCAGCATCATCATCGTGGTTCTTCGATGCAGAGCCGCCATATCTCTGATCAACAGGACCATCAGTCACTGCCACGCACTGGTCCCCGGTCTCCTGGCAATGCGGAGAACTGGCGTCAGGGTCCCCGGCAACAGAACCAGGGGCAACATGCTCAGGGTCGTCCGTATACTACTCGCCTGTATCAGCCAGGTGAGGAGCAGGTTAATGCTCAAGTTCGCATGCTCATGGAACTCGCCGTTGCCATTGTTGCCAACGCCGAAATCAGCATTGACGAGCTGAAGGAAAAGGAAAACTTCAGAGTCAAACTCGAGCAGGTCTGTCGTGAGGTTGTGACTAACCACGAACTTTCGTGCAATAAAGTCCAGATCCCTCCTCACACTATTGAACTCAAATGCTTCGGCAGCCTTGCCTCCGGCTTCGCAACCAAGGCTGCCGACATGGACCTCGCCTTATTGTCGCCGTATTCAACCATCCAACCTGATGCTCCTGGTTCACCCATACCCAGGCTGCTCGAAAAGGCATTCCTGGAGATGGGCATTGGTGCTCGTCTGCTTACTCGCACTCGCGTCCCCATCATCAAGGTCTGCGAGCGCCCCTCCGAAAGCCTCAGAGCCGATCTCATTACAGCCCGGCTCAAGTGGGAGGTTGGCGAATGTGCAGGCGTCGACGGTCCGGGCGAGGAACAACTTGATGAACCAACATCTATCGTTAACGGTGAAGAGCACCAGGACGAGTCAGCTACTATTTCAGGTACCAAGTTGGTAAGCGGTGATGTCTTGGAAACCCAACAGGGGAAGAAGGACACTGTCTCCGCGGACGAAACGACGGACTTCGCCTCGCGGTTGGCCTCCTTGAAGCAATCCAATCATTCTCTCAGCGCATACTATGGTATGGCAAAGACCGTTCTACGCAAGGTTGGCTGCTTTGATATAACCCAATCCAATGCGGCCACGTACCTACCTGAGAACCGCGTCAAGCTGGGCCATATTTGCCATGCTTTCGTCAATGGTCTCGCAGACGCCGAGTTGAAGAACCGGCTCTTCAGTTATTACTCTCTTTCCAGCATGCAGGGCCATAACCGAACTCTGGCAGGAGTCCTCTTTCAGATCGAGGGTGAGAAGCTAGCTATGGGCTGGATGCACCGGCCTCTTCCTGAGAAAGACGAGCACCAAGAGCGACTGGCCCAACAAGCACTTGCTGCCTGGGTACAGCTTCAGAACAGGGAGGATTTCCACGTCGATGCAATATCATACCAGAAGCAGTTGCAGATGGGCCTGGAGCGAATCAAGCGCATCCCTTCCCTGCAGATTATCGACTTCCAGCAGTCTGAGTTCGAATCAGCCGCAGCTTATCATCTCAGAGCCATCCACCTTCTGACTGAGCTTGGAGGGTTCGATAAACCAGAGCCCCCGAACCGGGTGCTACCGGTGATTGTCGATCGCTACATTGCAGGTATCTACAACCCAGAGATCCGGTCAGCCGTCGAAACGTACTCCAGGGGTAGCGACGTCGTTCCCTCACTGAGGGCTATTGCGAGACGCCATAAGAGTTTGCAACTGGCCCGCGACTTTCAGAAGGCACTCGATAGAGGCTACTACCAAGGCTCCGAGGCTGATTCTGTCCGCCGTTACATAGCTTGCCTGCAGGGGCCAATGACATACCGATCCGGTCCCGGTAGATACGACACACACTTCGACTGTGTCGTGGAGGTGACGAAATCTGTCGCGGAGGAGTTATTGCCGTTCATCTTGCGCCTGGGAAACCCTACTAACTTGGCCCTAAATCAGCCGCGCGATCCATACAAGGATCCACTGGAGTTTCCCAAAACCGGCGCCGGCGTGCAGTGCGACGTCAACTTCTCAGCTCATCTTGCGCTGCACAACACTGCACTCCTGCGCTGTTACTCCTACACTGATGCCCGAGTCACCCCTCTGGTATTGTTCGTGAAGCACTGGGCCAAGGTCAGAGGCATCAATGACCCCTATCGCGGCACCCTGAGCAGCTACGGATACGTCCTCATGGTCCTCCACTACCTTGTCAACGTCGTCCAGCCCTTCGTCTGCCCCAACCTCCAGCTCCTGGCGCCGCCTCACGATCCTAACACGCCGCCAGAACATACCATTTGCAAGGGCTACAACGTCCGCTTCTGGCGTGACGAGGACGCGATAAAGCTCCTGGCTTCCGAGGACCAGCTCACCCAGAACCGTGACTCCCTCGGCTACCTCCTCCGCGGCTTCTTTGAGTACTACTCCTACAACGGCACAATGAGCGCGTACCCGGGTGTTCGCGGCTTCGACTGGGGCCGCGATGCCCTCAGCCTCCGCACCCCTCGCGGCATCATCAGTAAGCTGGAGAAAGGCTGGACGGGAGCCAAGACCGTGACGGAGGTCAAGACCGTTGCCGCTCCGCCGGTCCTCGGCCCCGAAGGGTTGCCGCTGGCGAAGGAACTACCCACCACGCAGGAGGTCAGGGAGGTGCGGCACCGTTATCTCTTTGCCATCGAGGATCCGTTCGAGCTGGACCACAATGTCGCGAGGACTGTTACGCATAACGGCATCGTGGCCATCCGTGACGAGTTCCGACGCGCTTGGCGGCTCATCAAAGATGTTGGCCGAGCTGATGGACGAGGAGAGCACCTGCTCGAGGATGTTGCGAAGGCGGATGAGGAGAGGAATCGTGAGCTCTTCGAGAAGTTGTTGTTCGAGATTCACGGCGATGTGTTTTTGGGGGCAAACCGGCTTGACGACGTCGCGACAACATCTGTGTAAATCGATGAGATTACATGCAGTGGCAAATCATGGCTTCGATCGCCAGCCCAACTGCTTTGCTTTGCTTATGTGCTTGCAACCTGGGAAGGACATGGGGCGTCACGGCAAGCTGCATGCATTGCCTGCCTGGGTGCACTCATAGGGTCATATAGCAGCTGGTCGAATTGGACCTGCTTGTTACTGTATACCATCGGAGAAGACATCATGTCTAATCACTAGAAGGCTGGCTTCAACTATTTATGATGCTGTAAAAGGGCCATCAAGTGTACTTTACTCTGATACTACGCGTGCCATGATTTAGACTCGCGTCTCCAAGCTGAGACGATAGCATCACTGTCATGGCGCTGGAGAGTGTGTCTGCTTACCCAGATTTGAGCATATGACCAGATTTCGCATCCTTCCCAATGGACTCTTCCATCCTGCCAGTCTACTCTACAATATCTTCCCTCGAATCGGCGGGTTTTTACCTCGTACTAGTAACATTGAAGTTGCAAGCCCCCATCTCTGGCCATTGACTTTGATCGTACAATACAAAGAAACAGAGAGAAAAGCCAGCCACCCACCGGGCTATTGTGCCAGGATATAAATAAACAAAACACATTTTCTTTGCTGCCAGACTCCATTAGTCAATTATAGAACATATGTGCTTCAACCTTTTGGTTTCCTTTATTGCCGGATGCGGTATTGTGTACCACTTGGGCTTTGTCCCCCTATTCATTCCCCCTGGCACAGACATGCGCCTTTGATCGCAATGAGTAGCTTCAAGCTTCCTTACTCAAAAGAATAAAATCGCTCTTCTCCCCTCGGAGCTCCCTCTCATGAGGATGTCTCGAGTTCTGAAACTTCATACCAACTTCGAGATCCAAGACATCTAAAAACTTACTGATCAGTGACCTAACCACATATCACATTGTTGACTCTTGCGCGTCACCTTAAGACTCGACATCGTTCCAAGTTACAGTACAATATCTCAGTACCATAAGCATGGACCCAAACAACCCTGGTCGGGGACGTGGTGGAGGTCCGCCCCGTCCCAGCCGTGGCGGTTGGAAGCCTTATGAGGAGGTAAGAAGAGCTTCTTACGGCACTGGAAGCAGTCCCGGACAAGGAGCCAACCCGGCAGCGCCCGCCGATCCTTTCGGCGGTGGTGGAAGTCAGCGATTCGCCGGCAGGGGTGGCCACTTGACGACTCCCTCTGGAGCCGGACGCGGGATCCTGGAGGCAGGGCGGGCGCGACTTACGCAAGCGACGCAGGAGAATGTGCCGCCTCACAACAGCAGAGCTCCAGCAAATCCCAACCCTGTCAACCCCAGATCCGGACAACAGAATCCGCCTGGTGGCACATCTCAGCCGACTCCTTTTAACCCCTTCGCACCCGGAGCTAGACCCGCTCAGCTTCCTCCGCCCATCTCTCACCATCCGTCACATGGTTCCGGCCGGGGCGGCGGGCCTACCCCAACCACGCCTGGACCAAACCCCTTTCCACGACCGAAGCAGCAACCTTCTTCCAACACCAGGCCAGCTTCAGTGCCCCATCCCAAAGCAACGGCACCAGCAACCCCGGCGGTACCAGGAGGAAAGTCCGACGCCAAACCAGCTTCCGTACCCCCTCCGAAAGTAGCAGCACCAGCAACCCCGGCGGCACCAGGAAGACGGTCCGACACTAAGCCAGCTCCCGTACCCCAACCAACAGCATCTGAACCAATAACCGCCGTGACACCAGGTGGACAAGGAACCGTGTGTTTGAACATTGAAGACGTCAATGACATGGTCAACACCCAATGGACCGCGGGCACGCGGAGGAGGGTTGCCAAGATCCTGTACTACAATGAGCTCCAGACCATCCTGCGCGACGAGCCGCTGCTGCCCTTGGGCACCGGAGTCACGATCCTCAATGTATACAAAGGCAACGACCGGGGAGGCAGCAGCGGCGTGAAGCGACGTCTCCCGGACCAAGAGGCCACGACGCCGTCGGCGAAGCGTCAGGCTATAAGCGGGTCCGAAAGCAAGCCTGAGCCTGCGAAAGCGGGAACTTCGGCCACCGAAGTGATTGATTTGCTGAGTGGTTCTGACGATGATGACGAAAAGTCAGACGCTGCGAAGAAGGATCGTTTCGGCGATCCCGACTACGAGTACAACAATACTCCCGGAGCCCGAGCCAGGTTCCGGTACTTCAGGATCGATGACCATCCGGGCGAGTGGCCGGGTCCCGACGTCGGCATGCGGTTCGACGTAGACCGCTACCGCCGCGATCTCGGGTGGCCGGACGAAGACGTGAGGGAGGTGTTCCGCGACGAGTTTGCCGATGGTGGCAAGGACCTCTACGCCGACCATTGGGCCAACCTGGACGCGGGCCTGGCCGCGGACAACGTGGAGTGGGGCTGGCAGCTCGCGAATAAGGACAAGTGCGAGCTTATCCGCAACCTTCCCCTGGTCGAGTCCGTGACCTTCGTCAAGCATGACAACTTCTGCGGCAAACGCGACATCGCCGCCGGCACGTGCTACTGGACGGCCATGGCGACACATCTCTATGGCGATGCCCGACATTGGTTGCGGGTCAAGGCCGAGCACCTCGAGCACTTTGCCCGGGTGCTCGAGAACAAGGACCACCCGCGCCACCAGCTCTATCGTGAGCTGAACCAGAAGTGGTACCCAGCTGTCGGCACTCCAGGGCCAGGCACTCCCGCAAAGGGCAACGAAAAGGGACGCCGGTTGTTTGTGAATCTGTGGCAGGTTCTCAACCTGCCGGGCGTCTACACTCCAATGGCCATCTTGGACGTCAGCGCAGATCTGTACGGCTTGTACCTGGTAGTGTACAGCCACCATCTCCCGCCTGAGCGCGGTCAAGAGCATGGACCTTACGAGGACAAGGTGTACAAGGTGGCCGCGAGAGGCGCATACAACGCTCGCCACTTGGGACTCATCTTTGAGAACGGAAACCATTTCCAACCCATTATCCCGAACGACTATATCCACTGGGAGTTCAAGTTTCCGAGGTTCACGCAAGAGTCCACGTCAGGCTTGCCCAGTACCGGAAGGACGGAAGGCGTACGACATCCCTGGAGATCAGAGTTCGGGCAGCACGATAAGAAAATCGGCGGTCAGCAGGCGCCGGCCCTCCTCGACCACGGGTTCGACCCCACCGTCGCAGCGATGGCTGTGGGTTACCCACCACCGCGCGGGCTCGAAGACAACCGAGGAGATGACGACCAAGGGGGTGATGACGCACCATGGCCTGGCCGGAAAGGAGGTCACGGAGGTGGTGATGGACGAGGCGGGAAGAGCGGCGGGAAAGGCGGACCAGGCAACAAGGGCCCCGGTGACAAAGGATCGGGAGGCGGTCAGACCAAAGATGACGACGATGACGACGACAACAACAACAGCAATGACGCCCCTGCCACTAAGGCGGCCAAAGAATCCCACAAACGACCTGTCATCAAGGCGAACGAGGAACCCAATCGAAGACTGCCAGTTCTGGCATCCCCAACTAATTCAGAACAACGCTTCAACGTGCCGATTCAGAATCCTCCGCCCGAAAACCTCCCTGATTACTTCTCGAAGGACGCCGACGATGACGATGTCGAAGCAGAGGTGAAGTCAGGCTCGGGCTCGAAATCAGGAAAGGAAGTTGAGAAACTCACCCAAGATATCAAGCGCCTCGAGGCAAACATTGCGCAGCGGGATCAGCTTTTCAACGAGCAGTTCAAGCGTACCCGCCAGGAGTATGAGGAGAACATTTCGAAAATGAAGATAGAACACGACGCGGAAATTAAAAAATTGGAGAGAGAACACGACACGGAATTTGAAAATCTTGATAGTGAACACAAAGCGGAAGTCAATAAATGGAGGCAGTTTGCCAAAGAGAAGGACGCTAAGTCAAGCAAGGAGACGCATGAGGTCAAGAAAGATGCTCGCGAGACTATCAAGAAACTGACGGAGGAGAAGGAGAACGCTGAGCAGGAGAACAAGAAGCTCCGAGAAGAAATAAAGCAACTTCGAGCGGAGCAGTCCAAGTCCAGCAAGGAGCCTCCAGCAGAAGAGAAGGAGCGTGACAAGCCTAAGGAGGTCGAGCCCGAGGCAGAGAAAGAAGCCGAGGGTGAGCAGGATAGTGTGAAGGAGACCGCGGCGCCAGCCGCCAAGAACACCAAAGTGGGCAAGAAGAGGAAGTCACCCGAGACCGAGGAGGTCGAGGAAGAGCCGAAACCGAAGCGCCACAGGCCGACTGCAAATAAAAAGACCAAAGCGACTGCTGGAAAAGAAGAGACTCAGCCGGATGCACCCAAAGGTTCTAAGCCTGCGGCACCGGCCGCCTGGACCGCCAAAAGGGGCAAAAAGAGCAAGACATCCGAGACCGAGCAGGCAGAAACAGGAGTCAAGGGTGAGGAGGGTAGGGTGAAGAAGTCTGCTGCCAAATCGGGGAAGAAGGAGTCACCTGAGACCGAGGAGGTCGAGGAAGAGCCGAAACCTAAGCGGGGCAGGCCGACTGCAAATAAAAAGATCAAAGCGATTGCTGAAAAAGAAGATACTCAGCCCGATGCACCTAAAGGTTCTCAGCCTGCTATTAGTAACGAAGGTTCCGGTTTTCGAAGGTCCGGCAGGGTTCGGAAGCAGGTGAAGAGGTATGGCCAGGAGTGAGACGTATGGCTGGTGACTGGCTCGGGTAGCAAGTAGGAGTTGTTTCATGCGATTCGAGGATAACACGGCGTCAAGGTTGATTGTCATATCGCGAGGCGTTAAATTGATGGCGAACGGAACGGTTGCAACTTGTTTTAGATATTTGGATCATTGAAATAGCAATTATCATTTTGTTTAAAACGGAAGGTCACAGCCTTTGACTTGGTGAAGGGAGCCGAGGCCACAGAGCCATGACATTGGTCTAGGGCGCTGGCCGAGAGTGGCGTTTGGAAGTATTTCTCGTGCCTTGCCAGGTGCCGCGAGCAGCAATCCCATGATGATGTGGCATGCGTGGTTGCATTTCTGCGAGGAGCAATGAACTTGTTGTTCATGCGATGAGATGTTTCGAAGGGTTCTCTTGCCGAGAGTCCATCAACCTGAAGGAAGTGTCCCAAAAAAGGGACGGGACAGTCGGCCTTCTATAATCGAAAAGCCCGAAGGGCAAACAATCTTCCAACGCTCCGTTAAGAACCAATCCTGGGTTGGATTCGGCTCTTGCTGTCCCTAAGTGGACAGCATCGCTGGGTGTTTTATCAGGGCACCTCTGAATCCTCTCCTCAATCACTGCAACAATGATGGCCAGGTGAGTCGATAAGTGTCAAATTGGTATAGACTGATCTGATCATACCGGTCTAGCATCAACCTCGAAATGTGCCCATGCCTAAACTGGTTAACAACTGCCTCATCGCCAGACGCCGTGGTGGTCACCCGAGCACCTCACAAACCTGTTGTCATTATAGTCGTACAAAAAAAAAGAAACATGTCTGCGTCAAGAATCCCAGACGAGACAGACCATGATATTGGAGTCCTTCAGTCCACAATATGTTGGAACAACGGCGAGATCGACTCGCCGTAATGGTTGCGACGGATGGCCTCACCAAGCAGGAATGATAGGTCAAGCAGCACCAGCTTGGTCGAGGCACGTTGCCTGCTCTCGGGTACAGGGTAGCTGTTGGTGGCGACAATGGTATCAATGCAATCGCAGGCCTGCATCTGCTCGAGACTGTCTCCTCCGAAGATGCCGTGCGTAGCGATACAGTACACCTTCTTCGCCAGTCCTCGCTTGACGACGGTTTCGGCAGCAGCGATCCACGATCCGGGCTTGTCAATCATATCGTCGACAATCAGGACAGTTCGGTTCTTGACATCCCCTACCAAGGTAATCATATGCTCCACCTTGGAGTTGGTGATGATCTCTTCTTCATCGTCCGAGTTATCGCCTTCCTCGCCCGAGCCGCCAAGTGCATGAGGTTCAGGTTGGAAGAACGACGATGCGTGTGACATGGTCATGGGATCGTCTTCAGGAACGCTCGCATCCGCAGCTGACGTAGCCGGCGAAGGAAAGTCATCAGGCACGATGTGACCATGCACCAGCCGGCCGTGCGTAACATCATGAGCTCGCTGATCATTGAAGTCGGCATCATCCGTCTCGGTTTCCTCGTCCGGCTCACCCGCGACAGAAGGCTGGGACGTGGCCGTACGGGGCCTCACATGCGGGGATCTCGGTGGAATGGAGGTGCGCAGCGGCAGATTGATCCGTCTCGGTGAGCCATGAGAGTCAGCCACTATGCGGGAAGCCCTGTCCTTAGCAGGGCCCGGCGGAGGGTGGTCGCTCTCAGCGGCGCTGCCTTGTGTGTTCTGGCTTTCGCCGTCGAGCATGCTCTGCATCGGAATCTCGTCGTTCATTATCATACTCGCCGTCATAGCGGTACCTCTTCTCTTTTCCGTGGTCACCATGCCGAAGTTCAGCTTAAGAGCATCGGCCAGTGATGTAACTCGCTTCGTGCCCCCGGCATTCTTGGAGACAACGACGGCCTCCCGCCAATTGGGGATGTTATGCCGGATCCACCGTGCGATCAGCGGCTCGGCGTGGAGGTTATCGACTGGACATTGGAAGAAGCCTTGCATCTGTGATGCGTGCAGGTCCACCGTGACAACGTGCTTAACGCCGGCAACATGGAGGAGGTTGGCAAGCATTCGAGCAGTGATGGCGCCCCGATGTGACTTTTTCTTGGACTGACGACTGTAAGGGAAGTATGGGAGGACGGCTAGGCGTCGAGTTAACTTCTGTACTCTTCCTTGACGTAAGCAGTTTGGGTCAGACAATACCAGTGATCTTGTTGGCAGACCCTCCCTTGCAGGCAGAGATCATGATCAGAAGCTCCATTATGGTATCATTGATGTTGGGACTGCCCGACTGCACAATGAACACATCCTTCTCCCGGACGCTCGTCAGGATTCGAACGCTCGTTTCACCCTGCAGGAGAGACATGAGGTTAACGGGGGAGGTTCAATGGCTGCACAATTGACCTTGTCGTCCGAACTGGTCCTGTTTCGAAGCTAGGACGAGCACGGGCCGAGAGCGAGACGGGCACAGGTGACGGGGCATACGAACATTTGAGAATTGAGTGAGCTCGGCCTGAGCCGGCAGCATACCCAGGTTCTCACATATTTTAGCAGTGAGACCTGGGCACGAGTTGCCCGGGAAGATGAGTGTGTTGCGCATCTCGAGAACCGTGGGCGAAAAGTTTTGAGGCGGAGGTTGGGAGAGCTTTTATTTCCCGCCTGGCGTTGTAGTGGTCAAAGCGGGCACAAGGGTGGACCTCGGTGGGGACGCAGCTGCCAGACACTCGGGACGGGAGTCGGGCAGGTGGAGAGACAAGGGCAATTTGTGTCGCGCTTGGACCTTTCTACAACGGGAAGGCTTAAGGCGCCAGTGGTACCTTCCTCGTGGAGGTGAGATACAGTATAGTATACCTTAGTCAATTGAGTTTCAACTGATGCCGTGAGTCGGATGGATGTCGGGCAACTGCCATCTTGGAAACACTCACTCAGACTTCGAGTCTCAATGGGAAGATAAACAAACCCACGAGACGGAGTAGCAATCAGGCACCTACGACCGAGCATGGGCATCCCACGTTTAAGACAGTTGCTCGAACCGTATGCAGAGGAAGTCAACCTCAAAGGCCGGGACATAGTCATTGACGGCCCGGCGTTGGTGTATCATATACTCTCTCTGTGCCAGAGGCACGCTACCAGCCTTTTCGACCTCCCATCGTACAATCTCCTGGGCCAGACCGCTGTGAGATGGCTCGATGAGCTGTCGAAATCAGGGGCCAATGTGTAAGTACTCCTTCTTGCTCAATTCAAGCCTAATACTGATCTTTACCAGAATGGCGATATACTTCGATGGCTACCTGCCATCTACCAAGGAACCAGAGCGAAAGAGGAGGCTCTTGGACCTGTCGAAAGGGCTGCGCTCCTACTTTGCTCTCCACCCCTCAGGTGTGCCGAATGGTGGTTCCGCGGCCAGAGAGCAAGTTCCAATACCCTTGTTAGGTCCTTTCGCGGTTGGCGGTCCAAGCAAGAAACTGCCTACGCCGTCGTTCCTTGTACCGGCCGTTTTGGAGGCTCTTTGTGCGGCCGAGACCTATGCACCCCTCATAAAAATCGTGCCCGGAGAGGCAGACGTCTTCTGTGCCCGTCATGTCAGTCTGAGTGGCGGCATGGTCATTACCTCTGACTCTGACCTGCTTGTGCACAACCTTGGCCCAAGTGGCAGCGTGTCGTTCTTCGGCAGTGTGGAGTTCAAGACGCATTCAGGCGTAGAGGTCACGACTGCGGGCGAGTACTCCAGCTTTCTCATATGCCAGAGACTCTCCTCCCCCCCAGACAAGGGACTCTCGTCTCTGGCCTTCCAGGTGAGCATCGACCCGCAGGTCACTCTCCAGCGAGCGATTCTGCGTGCCAAGGAACAGCCAAACTCGGAAGCCAATGTGTCGGAGTACGCAGTATTCATGGCGCAGTATTTGGCTCCTGAGATCATGGACCATGTCTCGTTAGAACCAATTTCCGGTTATCTTCTCGATCCGCGGGTTTCAGAGCTTGTGTTGGCGTTGTTGTTGCCGAGGAGGTCGCACTCTTCGGGGGTTCCTGAAAACTACACGAACCGGAACCCGGACGTGGCAATGTATCTGCCTTTCCTTACCGACTCGCCTGCACGGACAAGCGCATGGGAAATCAGCACGCCCCTGAGAGGGCTTGCGTATGCAATAGGTCGACTTCTCACGACTAAGCCTATCTCTGCCGTAGTAGAGTACCGACGACTACAGTCTCTTCCTGGGGGAACTCGAGTTGAGATCCCTCGTGCATCCGAACTGGAGCAGCAATCTATCGATTTCATTCAGAACCTAGTCAAGATTGACGCGTGTGTGACTGAGCCAGAGTTGCGATGGATCGTCCTGGCGCTCCATCAAGACATTGTGTGGTCCCAGGCTCATGGCAAGGCCAGCGTGCTCAGTCTCGATATGCTTCAGGCCGATGCAAGCCGGACGTTGGACATTGGGTCGTGGGATTTTGTGCATCTCCATGCTCAGGTGCAAGGGATCTATTACTCTCTAAGGATGCTACAGCAAGTTTGCGATTGTGTCTCAGGCGACCATCCACTGCCTGATTCTGTTTGCAAGGTGCAGAGAGAAATCGGGCACCTATCCATCCTCCATGACTTCCCGTCAATCTCGGAGTTCGCCGTCCTGTTCAAAAGGGTCAGGGCCAGTGTCGATCTCGTAGCATTTGTTGCAACCCTGGGCATGGGCGAGGACGTCGCCGTCCGGGTGCAGTCTATCTTGAGCCCGCCGCCGAAGAAGGGAAAGAGGAAGAGGCCAAAGAGAAGCGATGAAATGAACAGGCCGGTGACTCCGGTCCGCCGGTCTAACAACCCGTTCGACCTATTGAGTGGCGACTGATAATAATACGAATCTCGGCCGAGAGACGACGAGGCTCTACTCGATGCCTATCTTTTCCAAGACTGCATCCGTCGTCGTGACAGCACCAAATATTCCTCCCTCCTGCATTACCCTGCGTCGGTTGTCAGTGTACACGCTCATAATAGTGCAGTCGGAGTCTGACACAATGCCATCTCTCATTCGGCTCGGCATGGAACTTACATCTTTACAGCAGCGTCGTGCAGCTCCTGCAGCCCGGCAGCACAGGCGTCAGCCACAAGGAGGCAGTCAAATCCCAAATCACTGGCGTCCCTCATAGTATTCGAGACGCAGACATCAGTGGTCACACCGCATATGATGAGATTTTTGACCCCCTTTACATCCAGCAAGAGCCTGAAGTCGGTATGGTGGAACGCACTCTTGCCCGGCTTGTCGATCACGGGCTCGTTCGGGGCAGGGTACAGCTCCGGAATGATGTCGTGGCCGGGCTCGCCGCGAACCAGCAGCCTGCCCATCGGCCCCACGTCGCCTATGCCTCCCACCGAGGAAAACTTCTTGCTTCGCTGCAGCTCTCTGCTGGTCACCGTCGAGAGGTCGGGGCGGTGGCCGTGGCGGGTGTAGTACACTGTGAACCCGAGCTTGCGGAAGGAAGCGAGGAGAGACTGGATGTTGGGGATTATTGCCTTTGCTGGTTCGACCGAGTAGCCCTGGGACTCCAGATAACCCCCGGGCTCGCAGACTGTAGATATTAGTGTGCAGCTCTTGTCCCGGACGGACTGTTTTGGTCGGTCTCTCTCACAGTCTCTTTGCATGTCAAGAACCACCAACGCCGTGTTGTTGGTGCTAAGGACATTGCCGAGTACACTACTATGAGGCCAAGGGTACGGTCGCGCGCGGATGAACGGGATACTGAAAGGCATTTTCATGAAATGTCAATCCGAACCTGCGTTTGTTTGTTGCTGCATTGTATTGTTTACAGTTGATGGCGCCCGTTCATGGGATGATCAGTAGTTAACTCAAGCCGTCATGGAATGCGCCAGTCCAGTAGTCATGCCGCCACGGCGTGAGGCTGAATTTTCCGCTATGTTGGTTCCTGATGTCTCACCCCAAAAACCAAGTGCATCGCAACCGGTCGAGCACAATAGGCCTAGCCTGATATCTCATACCGCACGGTTTTCTCCAATCGTGCAGTTCTCATGTTGTTCAGATTCTCATTGTTCATATTCTCATATTGCTCAGGGTGTAGTCCCGGACCCAAGGCCCATAGCCGGCCTGAGTACCGTATAGCGACTATCGTTGCCAAGCCACAGCCCTCCGGGTCAGCACGGAAAGCCAGTCCGATAAGCTAGAGCCATAAGTACCGATAACTGCAAAAGTTGGCACAACAGTTAAAATTTGGCTTATTAGTGTAGCGGTTAGCACGTGGGATTTTGACCATACACCGATTCTTCCCGAGTCGCAGGTTCGAGCCCTGCATAAGCCTTGCCAAATTATGTTTACTTTTTTGCGTTTTTATTTCTTTATTTAGGTACCTACCTCCGTACCTTACCCACCGTAGGCAGTATTCCATTTGTCCGCTCATGGTATCAACAGACAAGATGGCTCTTATCTTAACTGCTTCTGGCCTATATCCTTGCTTATACATGCCTCCTACCTTTGTCTATTGTGATATCTAAGTGCCTAAGTATACACAAGTCGCACTCAGTACACAACACCCCGTCAAGCTACTTCAGCCAAATCTCTACGTGTGCGATGCCCGGCAAACAGCCTCAGGTCGACTTCCGGTGCATGACACCCGCGCCGGCCTGGTGGCTCGGAAACACCAGCGTGTCGGCAATGACCACGTTCTCCCTCCGCGTCGCCGCAAAGACCACCACCTCGGCGATATCCTCGCCGGTCAGCGGGTCGACGCCCTCGTAGACCTTCTTGGCGGCGTCCTTGTCGCCGTAGAAGCGCACCACGGAGAACTCGGTCTCGACCTGGCCCGGGTCGATCTCGATGACCCTGACGCGCGAGGCCACCAGCTCCTTCCGGAGGGCGTCGGTGAAGCTGCGCACCGCGGCCTTGGTGGCGCAGTAGATGGAGCCGCCGGCGTACGGCTCGCGGCCCGCGATGGAGCCGACGTTGATGATGTCGCCCGCCCCGCCCTCCTCCGGCCGCCGGGCCAGGAAGATGGGCAGGATGGCCTGCGTCATGGCGATCAGGCCCGTCACGTTGGTGTTGAACATGGTGTCGATGTCTGCCTGGGCGATTTGGGGTGCGCGGGCGAGGCCTTTCACGAGACCACTTTTAACCGGGGCGTTTGTCGTCAACAACATGTCATCTTCAAACTCCCGTAGCGGGAGTGCGGGGAGAGAGTTTTAGGCTTACGCATTGTTAACCAGGACGTGGATATCCCTCCATTCCTCGGGCAGGTTGGGCACGAACTGCCTGATCTCGTCGAGGTTGCTGACGTCGAGCTTGACGGGGAGGACGCTGACGCCGGAGCCGACCTCCTTTGCGATCTCGGCCGCGACCTCCTGCAGGGCGCTTATGCGCCGCGCCGTCAGGATGAGCTTGACACCGTTGTTGGGTGCTGTGCGGGCGAACTCCAGCGCCGTGCTGCGGCCTATCCCGGACGAGGCACCGGTGATGAGGATCGTCTTGCCTTGTAGGCGCTTGGCGGCTGCTGACGAGGACATGGTTCTCGCGAGGGTTTTGCGTAGTGAGTTGGTGAAGGAGGGTGAGAAGGCGGGACAGGAGGGTTGGCGAGATGTGGTGCGAAGTGTGCAGAGGAATTGACTGGAAACCGAGGTCTGGACTCTTGCTCTGAACAACATGAGTGAGGGTATCCTGAAAGAAATTGTGGATGAGTGAGCAATGTCATGCAGGCTTCCCGGCGTCGGCCTGTGTTCGGAGTGTGAACTGTGGTACCATCGGAGCTGCCCCGCAGCCAGATAACCGGGATCCACCAAGGCCACCTCCCTCATCGGCACTCGGCAGGAAGGCCTCTTCGAGATCATGGCGTTTTTAAGCAATTATTGTCTAGTATTTGTCCGCTGCTCTTATCGAAGAATACGCTATCATACATCAGAGTGATGTAGGGTTCCCCTTGCAATATGGAGGATGAAACCAAAATCACGGGTTTTGTCCGGATAGCACGAGCCCAACATGAACCAAGTATATCCTGTTTCGGCGACCTCCATCAAACTCGTGTATCCGTCTGTTACCCCTTGTCTTAACGCCGTAGCCATGCAGGAGAGAAAGCAAACCATAAGCCAGAGTGCATAACATATGTCGCTAAAACCGGAGATTGAGTCTACTCCCGCTGTGTTCACCAACCCAAACGCCATTAACGACAGTCACGTATGTACTTTTCGCTGGTCAATGTTGGCTCGGTGCCACTCCTCCTAGCATGGGCAGGATAGGAGCCCTCTAGACCTGTTCGTTATTCCCCCCTCCAGCCTGGCTTGGGAGGACAGGAGCTGCGTTTACCTGTGGCGCTCGCCGCCTTGCCAGGACAGGCCCTCTCTAAGCGCCACGCCGATCCTGCTCCTCCATCCCACGCAGACGATAGCTCTCTTCGAGGCTGATGCGTTCCGAGTCGTACGTGCCGAGGGTGAGAACTAATCCTACCGCGAGGACCACGCAACAGACAATCATGTCCTCCTTCAAAGCGTCGGTATAGGCAACGCGTACCGCTGCGTGCTGCTGCGGTGTCAGGGTGGACACCTGCCCTGCGAGGCTTTGCAACTGGCCGGGCGAGAGTATGCCGGTCAGCTGGTCGCGGGTCTTCACTCCCAGGATGGCAGAGGATGCCGCAATGCCGATGCTCCCGCCAAGGATGCGGAGCTGGGCGATGATCCCCTGGGCAGGTGCTGTGGTTGTGCTTGGTCAGCGTCTGAGTCATGATTGTGGCTTCTCGTGGCTGGCAGCACGGTATTGCTATGACTTACCATGTTCCCGGATGGGAGCCTCGGCAGCACCAAGCATTGTCGAGGCTGCCGCAGAGAGCCCGAAGCCGAGGCCAATGAAGACCAGGAATCCGATAACCTTTGGCTCAATGTCCTCAGAAGGCGTCGCGGTTGTCTCGAGTGCACAGCCGATGAGCATGAGCACGCAGGCCGCCACCAATGTCTCGAATATTCGATTCGTCTTCTTGCTAATGGCACCTGCGGAGGCACTCCCGATAGCCGCGGCGGCAAGCATAGGCAGAAGCATAAGACCAGAGTCCAGAGCTGATTTTCGATACACAACTTGGAAGTAGATTGGGAAAGTGTAGATGGACAGGAGGTAAGGGAACCCAAGAAACATGGTGTTCAGAACACCCGCCATGTACACATGGTTGCTTAAGAGCACACGGGGCATTGCCGCTGCCAGCCTTCCCCTCCAGCGGCGCTCGATGTTAATCTCCCATGCGAAGAGGCCGACGGAACTGAGAACACCGACGACGAGGGGGGCGATGAAGACTACCCGTCCCCATTGCCTTGCGTCCATAGCCCCGTTCTGGAAGGCAAAGCAGATGAGGACCGATGCCGCAATAAGGAGAAATGATCCGAGGTAGTCAAGCTGTTTCCACCGGCGGCGCTCAAGCTCGGGCATATACTTCTTGTCTGGCCAGCACACCCAGAACACTACGGCAGAAAAGCCTCCAATCGGTCCACTAGCGATTCACCCATTAGCATCAATCGTCAAGTGGATTTGGTATCGACGTCTTAGCTTACTTGATCCAGAAAACCCAGCGCCATGATCGGTATTGTGTCAACAGACCACCGAGGACGGGACCCAAGACACCGGCCGTGGCTATAACTATCCCAACAATACCGGCGATGTACTTCTTCTTGTCAATGGGAGTGAGCTCCGGGAAGATGATCATGGCGACGCTGTACAGACCTGGCAGGGACGTCAGCAATGGCACATACATGACGCTTTTAACGGAGAATATTTACCCGATCCTCCGAGTCCTTGCAAGGCACGGCAGACAATCAGCTGGTTCAGATTCTGGGCAAAGCCACATCCGATGGAGAAGGCAATGAAGATGGCGAAGGCGACGAGGAAAGCAGCCTTTCGGCCGATGACGTCAGAGACGCGGGCAAAGAGTACGGCGAAGCTCAGATAGGTCAGAGTATAGGCCAAAGCAACCCAGTTGATGGCCCCCAGCTCGTTGAACTCTGCTGCGATGGTGTAGAGGCTGGTGGCGACAATGCTTGTGTCAAGCATGGCGAGGAACAGACCCAGGCCGAGACTATCATGGCCATTAGCCACAGAGCCACGAATAGGAGGATATGAACGACCACGACAAGACCAGAGAGATGACACAACATGAGATAGGAAGCAGGAACATCACTTACCCTATGCCAAGCAGGGCATATCGCCAGCCAGGAAGAGGCTTCGCAGGCTCGCCAAGGTTTGGATTGGCGAGAACCACAGGAGCGGCACTCTGGGCAACCGATTTGTTCTGAGCTCCCGACATGGCGACTGTCGACATGTTGTGCAACGGGATATCGTTATTGTCGATCAGGGTGTCCTTCGAGGAACCAATTCCTGACCGAGTGGAAAACTCGCCGGTAGTCCTACCGTCCACTGGACTGGCGTTCCTGTATTGATCCATAGCAAGACAGGTGGCACAGAAGATGGATATCTGAAGCGTTGAATGCAGTACAGGTAAATCCTATGGGCCAAAAAAGAAGCACAAGTTCTGTTGTCGTGGGTTACTCAGTTGAAGATATAGAGAGAGGAAAAAATTGGGAGATCAGCGAGATCTCGCTGGAGAGACTGGTAGTGACATTGGGTTGGGTGGTCCTTACAATAAGGAGGAAGCTATTGGCCGCTAATATCGTCTTCCTATTATGGTAGGCAGTCATGCGTGGCGTGAAGTTGTCGTCAGAGGAGCAAGGGGCAGCGCGTGAATGCGCCAGACCTTCTGTCAAGATGTGGTACCTTAGCCAAAGTGCTACAGGAACAGTGCGGCAAAGGCGAGGAAGGCATAAGGTGGGCTGTCGTTCTAGTTATTACTGGCACGGCAGACGGACGGCACAGTGCCAGTAATGACGGAATGTTACAAGCTATCGCGGAAGGAGTCATCATTTCTTACCTCAAGTTGTTGTTGCCATGCAACACGCCGATACCTAGTACTGATCCCTTGGCAGACGCGATGAGTTCAATCTGAAAAGGACAGTATAGGGTAGGGAAGGCAACTTCCAGATTTCGGGGTTGGTGTTGCAGGTGAAGTTGTTTCCGGGAAAAGACCGGAGTCAGATCCGAGCCGGCACGGACGTCACCGACACACGGAAGGACCGCCCGAAGGTGGAAGACGTCAACGGACGGAGTTATCGGGCTACATACAAATCGGTCAGTGTGTGGGCAGGCGCAGCAGCCGGGTCGTGGCTGCCCATGTAGAGACAGGAAGTTATCGGAAGGTAGGTAGCCAACCTCCCGATGGCTGAGGTACCTACCTCCCTCAGGGCCCGTGTGAGCTTCAGTCTTCCAAACTCCTTTCAGCAAGTACCTGGTTGGCCAGAGAGCAATTTCTCTGGGACGCTCCTAGTTCCACCGTCACCAAGACTGCGCGTTATTGTTGGGTTCCGGCCGGAAGTCCAGTGATACGGTGGTACGGGCAAGTTCGGTCGTACTGCAGAGACAAACGCAGACAGACACAATTCTGGGCAGAAGTGATTCCAATGAAGCCAAGGTACTGTGGTTAAATTCTGTTACAGAAGAAGAGATAGCCACGGACACTGGGAGCTATTGTGTGAGTCGGAATGGCGCAATGGTGATCTACTGCCTTCCTATCCATCATCTTATACAATTCTCATGATCAGGTCGAGGACGAAGCATGTAGACTACCTTACAGTCCAGTTAGATCGGGGCGACTTCATTCCGACTGGAGACTCTGTATAGAGTCCAGGGCATGCAAGTTGGTATGATCTGCACTTGTCCTCACCGCCGCATTTATCAGCATACCTACTTCAAGCTAAGGTACCGAAGTGTTGTCAGGCCAAACGCTGTTGACGCTTTTGCTTGGAGTATCGCAAACCACCTGAGTGCTTGGCTCTCGTTGTCGATTTGGTGATCCTGGTGTGGTCTGTGGTCCCATGAATTGTGGGATCTCGCACTCGCTAATCTTGCCAAGATCGAAGATTGGTTACCGTATGAACTACTCTTCTGGGCCAACTAGGCTTCTGGGCAACTACCTACAATACACAGTACTTTTAGTGTAATACTGCCATACTGCTATAGTGCCATAGTGCTATCCTGCAATAAGGTAGTGTAAAATGCTGCAATGCTGCAATGCTGTATTGGTGTCTCTAGAGTCTTATGCACCTCGTACTTCTAACACTGAAAGGCGACCAGGTACTTGAGGTAGAGGATAGGATTTCGACGACCGGTCAGGCCGGTAAAGTGACTTGGCCCAGAAGCCCAGTTGGCCCAGAAGGGTAGTTCATACGGTAGCGTTTGCGTCACGAGGTACCTTAAAGATGTTGTCGTCAGACAAAACACTTCCGAGCACAGCTCCGAAGCTGACAGTTACCCTGTGCGATCGCACTCGCATGCCCTCACTCGCACTCGCTCTAGTGTCAGCACAAGAGTGATGCCGAGGCATAAGCATAATCACAGCTGTCCACACGCCGGAAAGCAAAGGAAGGCAAGACGTTCCTCAGACCCAGAGGACCTGCAATGGCAAGAGTTTGTATAACCGTGGCACTAAGCACTTTGGACTCTTGTCTTGTTGGTTCTTTGGATCGTACCACATCCCAGATCGAGGATTCGGAGAACCAACGCGCCCTCGGCCTGGCTAACCGCGACTCGAAGCAGGTGGCACGCATGGCCGACGCCCGACAGACTCTGCCATGTCCAAGGTTTTGGGCCACGCCGTGCCACCAAAAGCACCCCGGTCAGTGGGGCCATCAGAGCACTGTGTGACGGCTGTCCGAGTCTCTTCAGAGACCAAAAAACCACAACTTTGTGAAACTTTCATCCTGAAAGGACGCTGCAGACTGCTCGATTCGGGAGGCTGATCGGGTACCTGCAGTCGACATTGACAAGCAATGAATACTCATCAGCTCTTCCGGATGTTGTTGTGCGTCCATGGCCCATCGCCACGAGGATCACGACAGGGAAAGCTCCCCAAGCTTGGGACGACTGTCAGATGCCTCCGCCTGCTTATCCTGGAATGGAAAAGCTGCCTCGGTTTGAAGTTGACCTTCAAGCAATCCGCTCTCAGATTCTCACTGACTCCGTCATTTGCTTCATCAACGTTTCTCTCATCTCGCGGGTTGCTCTCGAAACCCAGACAACAGCCTGCTCTGGCTGAAGATGCTGAAGACCGCTTGGGAAGCTGAAGAGACTTTGGCTGTTTCTCGACTTGATGTAACAGAGAATGCCTGTTGTAAGGCAATAACACGGAGGAGAAAATCGAAGTTAGATCAGAACTGGCTCAACTATGACTGAATCCAGCAGTCGTCCAGTTAGGCTGATGTCACTCGACATCGTGGCATCGTCTCCCAGCAATGGATCTTGACCATGTGGCTACTACAGCTGTTTTCGACTACCCCCGAAACATATGCCAGTACGGCGCAAAACTGCCAGCTTCAGGACAAAAGTTAAAGGGTCCGTCCGCAATGGCGCTTGGTGTTCCCGATATAATGGCATGCCATTTCAATAAGAAGGAAGCAAGGGGACTTCCCTACACCGGATGTAGTGATGGATTCACCATGTCCGGTGGTACCGGAGCTGAACACTGCTCTCTTGTAATATCAGGTCAAGAGCGGCGCCTTGCTGCCCCGCACCGAGGTTTAGCGAAAGACGTCCCGTATTGACGCGCCGAGGCACAATGCAGGATGCCAGCTGGATCGCGACATTGGCTGGGCCGTGGCCTGGAAACGGCCAAGTCCGGGCCTTCTTCAGACGCCTACTAATCGCCCTCGCCCCGGAGTGCATCGGCCCTTGCGCTTTCGATCGGTGGAGCATGACACCACAACTCTGCGCGCAATGGCGCAAAATGGGAGACGACGCTTGCCAGCCTGGTTGTGGTTGCACGGCGGCTACCCCTGATGAAACAGGCGCTGACATGATTAGATCCCAAGACGACCCTATGCTGGGCAACGATGCACCTCAGAAGCAGGACGGGCATGATGGCCCAATTCCTCCGTCTCGCGAATAATAACCTGACCGAAAGAAGGATTCTGTCCGGCGGCAGAACAAACAACTCCGCCTCTGAAATGACTTCGATGGCAACCCCTGCACTAGCTTCGATCTGCGCTGTCACTAGCTCAGTTTCGGACTCAGCCTTGCTGCGGTCCTGTACGTATGTAGGTATTGTACATATGTGAGAACTTCAACCCCGTGTGGGTTTGCCAGAGCCAACGGCTAACGATCATCTTCAAGAGCGTCCGAGATGTATGAGGTTAGACGAAGCGATTAACCTGCTCAGCCCAACTCTTTCAGACATTCATCGACCTACAATGAGCAAAGAGTCCATCATGGTCTGGATTCACCGAGGACTCACCGTGACTGGGCGCTTCAGCTGCTCAAGCATTCTGCAGTTGGTGGCCAAGCGCCGGGTTGCAGACACCAAGATTGATATTCGTGCACATGTAAATGCAGTCCTGAGGTCAGGACTTTTGCAGCGGATGATGCCCTGAGAAGGGCGGTGTATACCGGTACCTAAAGGCACCCCCGAACCTAACCAGATGCCTGCCTCAGGAGCGTTGTGCAACATTATTTGTGCAAAATGCGACCACCTGTTGGCTGCACTTATGCAGGCAGTGCCCCATCCTTGGTGCCTCTTCATCGAAACCAAACAGTCGACCTATAATGTGAGCGTACGTCGGAGGTCATCATATGCAGGGCCTATGCGTCAAATTTTCCGGTGGGAGAAACGGTCTTCGATGATTCGCTGTCCTACTGCTCGCCTGTTCCGACGGTCTTCTCGAAGTCTTGTCGAAGTTTCAGAATTCCAGGACGTCAAGTGGCGTTCCTGTCTGGAGCTGATTCGTTGCCGCATGCCTCAAGCTTCGTATCGGCTTCTTGAGAACACTACCTCAGGATGATGTTCTTTTGTGACCGTCATGCGGGCACGGCGTAAACTCCCAGTTCAGGTGCTTTGCATGCACTACTGAGGGTTCTTGGGAAGACACATGTCTAGCAGCCTTGCCCCAGCGGGCTTGTAAGTCGAGAAGCTCTACTTCCTACAATGTAAAGTATATCAAGGATGAAGAGTCCTCGATCATAGCAGCGATCTCTTCTCTTTCCAATCCCCAAACCTTCTTTTAGTTCCGATACCTTCGTTTATCCTTTCTCTACAGTCGCTACAGTCTGTTTGCCTCTTGTTCTAATGCACTTTTATTGATTCGCCGTAATACCTGTTTTCATCGCAAACTTGACCCTCGCTGCCTCTGTTATAATGTCCTCCCCGGCCGTGGCGACTGAGAATCGAGACAATGTCTTGGCGCCGTCTGATCACTTCAGCTTGGGACTAGCTACGACCAGCACCTCTATGTGGGTCACCCAGTTTATAAACATACGCAGCTTATGTCTAACAAGGGAGGCTATAGGGAGAAATCTTCCATACAGTGGCCCCTTTCCTCAACCGGGTCCCAGATCTATGCTGCTGCCCATACAGCCAACGGTCACCCGTACCATCACACGGTAGACGAGACTACCCAGTCAAGCCAGTCCGCCCCCGACGAACTTGCCTTCTTCCCTGGCGCTTGTGTTGGAGAGGACTCTCCGCCTCACCAGTACGCATCCAGCGTGACGACCAGCTATAGCCTTCCATGGGCATGTCATGAGCATCGTTCAAGCACTGGGCCAAAGTGCTACTCCGACAATGGGCAATATGGCCCATCTGCTGATCCTCCCCCTCAGTTCTTGTCGCACATGGCCCGGTCAGAGTCACCGACAACTGCTGTTCATCTGTGGCAGATACAACAAGACGACTGGAAAACCTATGGTCCAGCCCGTTCTGTCGCCCAAGCCAAAAGACGTCGCAAGCACAGAGTGCGACAGAGCCTTGACCGGATTGATGCGGCACTGTTTGGTAAAGGGGAAGATATCGACGAGAAAGGAGTCCAGGAGGAGTAGACGCTGACATTGTCGCTGCGGTCGTCCATGACAATTGGCAGGGGATAGCCTGTCCTTGTATATTATTGCTTGCTTTTAACCTATGGGCCTGGTGCCCTCTTTCCTATTCACGATTATCACAGTCAGGTTATGAGAAGGATAGTTATGGATATGTCTTGGGAGATAAATCGGCCTAATGCTGGAGGAGTTCACCTACGGAGGATTGTACAACAACGTTACCCTGGGCTGTGGCTGCACCAAGTGGTCGGGATTTGGGAACTAATGACGGCGTCTCGGACGGATTCTGGCTTACACAAAAAACCCCCAAAATATAAGTTGAGCAGGTCTCACTTGATGTCTAATGGAATCCATCTTGTGGTAAACTGTTTCTAGGTACATCAACAGACATACAGTCCTAGGTGGCTCCGGGCAAACCCCTGATCAACGCAGCAATCTTCTGGCTCACGTCAGTCGACCTGGGTATATCATGTCCACCCCCATGATCAAACATCTTCCTATCAGTACAGAAGAACGCCAACTGCATGCTACTCGGCCACCGCGGATCCTTGGCGCCGTAAATATGCACCGTCGGTATCCTGATCCGCATATCGGCCGGCATCTTCGTGAAGTCTATCCCGAACACGTCCTTTTCCTCCGGCACGACGGCCGGGTCATGCAGGAGATCCGAGGTATCATCCCACAGTCCGACCCCGTACTTGACCTGGTCCAGGTTCGCAGCCATGTGCGCCAGGTTTGCGGCCTTCGCTTTCATGACTTTCACCGTCTGGTCGTTGACGTCGTGCGCTCTTGGGGCGACTTTGTACCCCAGGTCTTCGAGGACGGCGAATGGTAGCCCGCCGCAGATGAAGATTACGGATTTGAAGGGGAGTGGATCGCCAGGGTTCTCACGAGAGTGATATATGAGGAAGCTGAACGCCAGCGAGCAGCCCTGTGAGAAGCAGCACAGGGCGTCATATGGCCCGTTTTCGGATATGTGATCGAGGAGTCTTTGGTGCGATCCCCTTATCAAGGAGATTGTCGCTTGCGGCCACCAGGTGTATGTGCCGGAGTCGTACAGTACTTTTATCCCTGGTGCCGGTGGGGCAGGGAAGGGGGCGTCAACAAAGTCGAAGGTGTAGTCGGGGCCGAGTTTGGAGCGGAAGGCAGCTGGAAGGAGAATGGTTAGATTGAGCACAGAGACAGAGTGTCCAGGCACCTACCTGTCTGGGACCTGAATATAGCACCGCTAGTGCCTTGGCCGTGAAGGCAGAGGATCTTCATGATTCTAGGCTATATCTGTGGTCTGACTTGTTCCCCATCGCCAGTGCTGGTAAAGGGACAGGAGGAGTCAGGTACATGGCCATCTGAAATGATACGGCTACTCTGACTTTTAAGTGCGATTAAGCAGAGTAGGGAAAGAGACTCTGTAAGCTTCGGGGTTCCTTGGAGACAGTCCGGAGTCCACTTAAGCTAAGGTACGGCTGAAGTGAACATCGGCTGTCATGCAAGTTTCCGAACTTGCTGACTTGTTACACGAGAAGTGTATCCTTCTGGCCAGAACATTTGGTCCATGGTATGCATGTATCCATGTCGTCGGGGTATTCTCGTCCCAAAATTGCCCGATGTGTCGGGACCTGCAGCACGATCACCAAGAAGACATTTTGTATGTCAGACCCGAAGCTCTAATGGCATCAGATACATACATACAGTTTGGTACCGTGCCCGACTATCAACATAGTGAACATTTCTTGTCCCTCCTTATACTAAATCGAAGGCACGCCAAGGCTATTCCGCGAAAGGCAACGAGACAAGAGATCCATCTATCTTCCAACATTTTCCCTTGTCATATCATTCCAGGTTTTCGTCCTGAGATGCTCGTCTTGATGGAAAAGAAGCAACCCAAAACGCCAAACACCAACGCTCGCTCAAAAGCAGATGGAACCGTCATAACAGCCATTATAAAACACAAAAACCAACCCAAAAGTCCATGTAGTCACAAAATCACGCCATCCCCTTTTTCACGTGATGTCCCCCAAGCCCATGTTTAGCAGCCGGCTTCGTCACCAAGTTGCCCAGAGCAAAGGTAGCCACCTGCTTGGCAAGGCCATGCCTCATGCCGCCCTTCATCTCGGGCTTGCGCTGCTCGATGAAGGTGTCTACCATGGCTGCGCCGAGAGCGGTCGTCAACACCTTGGTGCCCTTCTTACCCATCCACGGGCTGGGGTCGTCTGAAAGCTTCGCCGCCGCCATGGCCCCAGCCTGGAGGGCCGCTCTAGCGGCGCCCATCCAAAGATCCTGCTTGCCCGGGCTCTTTGGCGACTCCGACGGAGAGCGTGAAGATGCGCGCGCACGATGGGCCGAGGCTGGTTGGGTCGAACTGCGCTTGGGCCCACGTGTTTTGCCTGATGAGGGCGGGTAGTGGGAGGTGTCCCGGCGAGAAGGCCGGTGTTCGTGGTAATGGTCCGATTTGGGTGGCGGGACTGTGGTTGATGAGCGATGACGACTGGTACCTACGGCGTTTGGAGCGCCGCTGTGCCGGGATCGTCTGTCAGGCTCATCGTCAACATATCGTTGGTGTCGCTCGTTCTCAGATGAGCGAGAGCGGACCGATCTGTGTGACTCGCTCTGCCTGCGGTCTCGTCTAGGAGAGGTTTGGCGTCGGCGAGGGGGAGACTCGTATCTGGTGGGAGACGCATATCTTGCGGGAGATTCGTGTCTATGCCTCCGAGGAGACTCGTCTTTGCTTCTCACAGGCGAGTCTCTCCGACGTCTCGGAGGAGAATTGTCTCTTTGCTTGGCGTAGTAGGGATGGAAATCTGGTTCGTCGTCACCGGAGAGATAGTACTTGTCGCGGGGGTTGTAGTATGAGTCGTCCTTGGTGAATTTGGGACGTTCGGGTCGTTCTGTTTCCTTGGCCCTGGGATTGTAATACGAGTCGTCCTTGGCGAACTTGGGGCGCTGGGGTCGATCTTCTTCCCTTACACGGTTCTGTTGTGGTGGTTGTGACCTGTGCCGACGGCCATAGTCCTGCTGAGTGTAATAGTCATCAGAGTTCAGGTCGTCTGGTCGGATTCGGCCTGGCATCCTAGAGACAAGGTAATGATAAAATCTTCGAGAAGGAACGAAGCGAGTAGAAGTGGAAGTGGATCAAAATATTTGATGTGTCCAAGTTGAGTGCTGCTTCTTAGCAGTGGCTAAGGTAGGTCGAAGGCTTCATATGATATGTACACTGAGAGACAAACAAGAGTTCAGGGTCCTCTACCCTCGCTAGAGGTAAGGGATCACCCTTATACCCCCGCCCCAACTCCACTTCTCTGGTCCCATCGCATCGCTAACGCGTCACTAGGGTTGAACCGAATGTGACAATTGGCTAGCTGTGACGGATTAGAACTTCAGGGTTGGAGAGAGAATGCCGCAGGACAACTGGATACGTCTGTGTGACCAGCACGGTATCACGTTGTGTGCGCTGTCCACGGCAGATGGTGGGGCGAACAAAATGCGATATGCCAAGTGATGTCATTGCTTAAGCTTTCTCTCACTTGAAAGACGCACCACATTGCATGACCTCCAGCCTTCTGATTAGCTGCGCTGAACAGGGTCCAGATTTGCGGCGTCCTGTCCGTCCACCCGACTCCAGGCCGTCACTCTAGTCTCGTCGATACCTGCTGCTGGAAATACCCCGCCTTCTTCGTTTTCTTCTCAGACGCGGCTCGTGTGAAGAATTACCGGATTAAATCCATTCAGCATTGAACAATCGACCCATACTCGCATCGCTCGAGACTTCGTCAGCCGTGTCACCCCTGGGTTTGATACCAACTTGCTTCCCCGTATATAGGGCGCCAAGCTCTCGCCGGCATCCTTGGGCGGCTCTACAGCAGAGCACTGTTTCTCTCGCGGCTATAACGCCTGTCTTATGCCGCTGAAGACCGGATCCAGCAGACCACCACCGCTCTTTTGACGTCAGGGTCCAAGAAATGCCCACACTCTCCATCCGACTCCTTCCCGAGCTACTGAGACAGCGATGCGGATTGACTTGCATGTCGAGACGGATGTCACATGAGACATTCTTTGGGGGTCCATCGCTTCCCGCCATTCGGGGTTGACTACTCCACGCTCTAGTCCCGAGCAGTTGGAAGAGCTGGTAAGCGACATGCAATTACTATATGTTTGAGTGAGTCGTATAGTGTTTTGATATGTTAGTCTGGTAACATTGTAGGGTTATAGTTCTGGCACAGGTTGTCATTACGCTGTCCTCTATTACCATTAACCTCCTGTAATGGCCGGAGACAGGGGTAAAGCCGCGAACACTCATACGACGCTGTGTCCGTGATGGAACCACAAGTGTAGCATGGGGCTTGTCGTTGCTGTGAAAGGTGCAAAATTGACACTGACATCCACGCCTCGAGCAGAGACTAAGGTAGAGTCGATCTTGGGACAAAACCGTGGTTAGAACGAGCAACGAGGCCTGCAGTTGAGTTGCTAGGAGGTGAGAGCACGCTTCTGCCTCTGACCACGGGCTGCACTGGATTTCATCGAAGAGGACTACCCGACACTTCGGATGAATATGTGCAGTCGAGGATGTGAAGAACAGTACTGTGTTAAAATGAGAACATGAACTACCTTACGTAAGTCTAAGGGTAAAGCTCAGTCAAACCGGGCTAGCGGAGGCCGCGGAGAGCAAGCCGGACCGATAATTTTCCGGCAGAGCAAGGGTGGCCCCGAGGTCCATGGGTAGAGTGCCCATTCCGGTCTAGCGGCTTTCCTCGAGCTTCCATGAGCCGTGCAGCATTTTTTTCTGGCAATCATCGGAAAGCTTTTCAATCTCCTCCTGGCCTCCTTCTCCATCTCCATAACTCATCTCACAACATCACACCGGATACCGATCCTCGCCTCTTGATATCTCCTCTGTCTTCTCTTCCCATCACACATTAGCGGTTCTTGTGCAGAGTTCAAGATGTTTGCTTCACGCCTCTCCAGAGCCGTAAGTCCCGTCGCGCGCCATGTTGCGAGGAGCCATAGCTAACATGTCCACAGCTTCCGAGGGCGACCTCAGCAGCTTCGCGCTCAACATTCCTGCGCAAGCCTCTTACTCCAGCCTTTGCCCGCTTCGAGTCTACAGATGAGAAGGTCAAGGGTGCCGTCATCGGTATCGATCTTGGTATGTCTGGACTGGCCTATCCTTAAGCCTCGGAGAGCTCGGGCAGTAACTAATATACTACATCCAGGTACCACCAACTCTGCCGTTGCCGTCATGGAGGGCAAGATCCCCAAGATTATCGAGAACGCAGAAGGTGCTCGCACCACACCATCAGTTGTTGCTTTCACAGAGGATGGCGAGCGATTGGTCGGTGTCGCCGCCAAGCGCCAGGCCGTTGTCAACCCAGAGAACACCCTTTTCGCCACTAAGCGGTTAATTGGTCGCAAGTTCACGGACCCCGAGGTTCAGCGCGACATCAAGGAGGTCCCATACAAGATTGTGCAGCACACCAACGGTGATGCTTGGGTTGAGGCTCGTGGCCAGAAGTACTCGCCGTCACAAATTGGTGGCTTCGTCTTGGGCAAGATGAAGGAGACCGCCCAGGGCTACCTCGGCAAGGACGTCAAGAACGCTGTCGTCACCGTTCCCGCCTACTTCAACGATTCTCAGCGTCAAGCCACCAAGGATGCTGGTCAGATTGCCGGCTTGAACGTTCTCCGTGTCGTCAACGAGCCTACCGCTGCCGCCCTCGCTTATGGTCTCGAGAAGGAGGCCGACCGTGTCATCGCTGTCTACGATCTCGGTGGTGGTACCTTCGATATCTCCATTCTGGAGATCCAGAACGGTGTCTTCGAGGTCAAGTCTACCAACGGTGATACCCACCTTG
Source organism: Coniochaeta sp. PK30-01 (assembly GCA_023628855.1). NCBI lineage: Eukaryota > Fungi > Ascomycota > Sordariomycetes > Coniochaetales > Coniochaetaceae > Coniochaeta > Coniochaeta sp. PK30-01. Next base: position 182,392 of record JAMAJW010000029.1, on the reverse strand, counting down.
GTGGTGAGGATTTCGATATCCACCTCGTCCGTCACCTCGTTCAGCAGTTCAAGAAGGATTCCGGTATTGATCTCTCCGGCGACCGCATGGCTATCCAGCGTATCCGTGAGGCTGCTGAGAAGGCCAAGATCGAGCTGTCCTCGTCTCTCGCCACTGACATCAACCTTCCCTTCATCACTGCCGACTCTTCCGGCCCTAAGCACATCAACACCAAGCTGACTCGCGCTCAGCTTGAGAAGATGGTCGATCCTCTGATCAGCCGCACCGTTGAGCCCGTCCGCAAGGCTCTGAAGGATGCCAATCTCCAAGCAAAGGACATCCAGGAGGTTATCCTCGTCGGTGGCATGACTCGCATGCCCAAGGTTGCCGAGTCTGTCAAGAGCATCTTCGGCCGTGACCCCGCCAAGTCCGTCAACCCTGATGAGGCCGTCGCTATCGGTGCCGCGATCCAGGGTGCTGTCCTCTCTGGTGAGGTCAAGGATCTCCTCCTCCTCGACGTCACTCCTCTTTCTCTCGGAATTGAGACCCTCGGTGGTGTCTTCACCCGTCTGATCAACCGCAACACCACCATCCCCACCAAGAAGTCGCAGGTCTTCTCCACTGCCGCCGATTTCCAGACTGCCGTTGAGATTAAGGTCTACCAGGGTGAGCGTGAGCTCGTCAAGGACAACAAGCTCCTCGGCAACTTCCAGCTCGTTGGCATCCCCCCCGCACACCGTGGCGTTCCCCAGATCGAGGTCACCTTCGACATCGACGCTGACTCGATCGTGCACGTCCACGCCAAGGACAAGTCCACCAACAAGGACCAGTCCATCACGATTGCCTCCGGCTCGGGTCTCTCTGACTCGGAGATCGAGCGCATGGTTGAGGACTCGGAGAAGTACGCCGAGCAGGACAAGGAGCGCAAGGCCGCTATCGAGTCTGCCAACAAGGCTGACAGCATCCTCAACGACACCGAGAAGGCCCTGAACGAGTACTCTGACAAGCTCGACAAGACCGAGGCTGATGGTATCCGCGAGAAGATTGCCACCCTCCGCGAGTTCATCGCCAAGAGCCAGTCTGGCGAGGGCACCGCCACCGCCGCCGAGATCAAGGAGAAGACCGACGAGCTCCAGGTTGCCAGCCTGAACCTCTTCGACAAGATGCACAAGGCTCGCGCCGAGTCCGGCGAGTCCTCCGGCAGCCAAGAGTCCGCCCCCGAGGGAGACAAGAAGGATGAGACCAAGCCTTAAACACCATCCTCGTTCTCTTTACTTGAATACCCCTCCTCATTTCCCTTATCATATGTCTGAGTAGCTCCGGAGCGTTGTTTGGTTGGCACGACCATAGAATCCCTCTTCTCTTTACCTGTATTCACTTGTACTCATATATTCCTCTCCTTGAGGCGGCTCGTCGCTTGTTTATCTCATCAAATCCTTCTGTCTAATCACTTTGCAAACGGACGGGAGTGGCGTTCTTGAGAGCATGAAAAAAACTACTTTTTGCGATTGGGAGCAAAGCATCATTGGGTTTTGATGATGTAACGGCATGGAAAGGGGGGCCAAGGACAGGCCGGCTTTTTAGCTGTGTAGAAATCGAGAAAGACAAATATAATGTTGAATCCCCCCTCACATCTTGGGTGTCTGCAATCAATTGTCGTATACCAAAAAATGCTGTAACATATAACTCCGTTCAGATGATGCCGAGATATACAATGCTTTGTGCCACATTCACACACTCACACACTCTGCCAACTACCTTGCCGAGCAAAATCCCAAACTCGTGTTCTTAGTCCCAGTATCCATCCCCTCTACCAGCGTCTTCAAATCCTCCGGCCGTTCAAGCAACGACACGAACATACCCCCTTCCATGTGCCACGAGACGTGGCAATGCAACGCCCACACACCCGGGTTATCGGCTACAAAGCGGATGACGATGTGCCTCTGCGCCGGAACGGAGACCGTGTCCCTACGCATAGGGTTGTCGAGATTCCAGGTCGTCCGTCCACTGCTGCCGCCTTCGAACTCGCCCGGTCCCCAGCCCACTATCTGGAAGGAATGGCCGCTTTACTCTCTTTGTTAGCATCTAACCACAACAATGGAACAAGTCAGGGGATGGAGAAGGGACGGAAAAAAGTGACTTACTGGAGATGAAACGGATGCTCCATCATATCCTTGCTGTTTATCGCGATCTGGACGCCCTGGTCCGCGTCGGGAAGCAGCAGGATCTGCTGGTCCAGCCGCAGCTCAAAGTTACTGTAGCTGCCGCCCTGGCCGGGGGCGAAGGAGTGGTTCAGGGTCTTCCAGATGGTCGCGTCGTCGCGGTACGGGGACCACGACGTCCGATTGATAAAAATGCGATTGATCTCCCCGACCTGCTGAAACCGGAAGGTCACCTCGTGGGCGTTGTTCGGACCCACGTCAACGGCGGGCCGCCTGCGGACCGGCTCGGGCGCGGAGAAGGGCATGTCGTCGCACCCCTCCCACACGTCGCCGCGGAGGAAGTTGTTCTCCACGCCGTACGGGTTGGAGGTGTTTCCCTTGATCCCCATGACGGTGTCGGGTGTGTCGGGGTAGGATAGCAGGCCGGTGGCCTCGTAATCAATGCTCTGCAGCCCGGAGCTGACGTAGGGGCAGTAAGGCACGAAGCAGGTCTGGGGGAGGGTGGCGCGCATGGCGTAGCTCCCTCCCCCGGGGAGGGACTTTACGAGGACGCTGTACCGCTGGCCGACGTTGATGTATACCCCGTGGTCCTCGATCGGGGAGACCTCTACGCCGTCGATCTCGACGATGGTGAGGTTGTGGCTGTCGATGCTGAACCAGAAAGAGAAGAAGGTGCTGTGGTTTATGAGGCGGAGGCGGGTTGTGGAGGCGCCGGGTCTGACGTGCACGACGGAAAGGGCGCCGCCGGTGCATGTGTCCGAGGCGGAGGAGGGCCAGGTGGTGGAGTCGACGCTGCAGTTGTAGGTGTGCTGCCCGTTGAGGAGGAAGTTGTCTGGTAGCGGCTCGACGCCGGCTACGTCTGGGGACCAGCGAGAGGTCGGTTGGAGGTACGACTCGCGGAGGACCGAGGCTTCCTTGTGGTAGTGGTCGCCTATGAAGAGTATCTGGTCGTCGTCTACTTCTGGTATCATCTCGTTGGGATCGTGGATTATCTGAGATTGTGAGCGAGGCGTGTTTGAGTGAAGAAGAGAGAAGTGTCGCTTACGAGAGGACCGAACAGACCGTCCGTGTATTGCATCGTTGTGTGCGCATGGTACCAGAATGTTCCCCGCTGGTCACTGATCTGGAACTCGTATGCGAAGCTCTCTCCTGGCGGTATCGCACACTGAGTAACGCCACTCACCCCGTCCATCCACGTTGTATTCTTCTGGTCGATGCCATGCCAGTGAATGGACGTGCTCATGTTGCCCAACCCATTGTGAACAAGCACCCTAACTGTGTCCCCGACATTTGCCTCTATAAGTGGTCCGGGTGACTGGCCATTGACCAGTATCATCAGTTTCTGAAACCCATCCGGCGATGCGTATGCTTGCGATATGTTGAATTGATATTCTCTGATAGTGGACGTGCTCGATATGGCGAAGCTTGTGTTCAGACTGAGCTCCCTCGTGTTGACCAGCTCGTCGATCGCTATCGTTGGTACAGTCGGCTCCCGTAGCACGGCTGGAAGCATCCAACTTGGAAGAAGGCGCGCATGGCTTATTATGATACTGTGATGCGCCTTGTCGGCTGCCGCCACCAACGGAAGATCCAGCGACAAAACGAGAATGATAGGGAAGATGAATATTATAACTAAAACAGAGATCAACAACATGCGGCGGCGGTGGGAGAGTAGAAAACTGGTGTTAGATAGTTGTATAATGGGTTTCCCGTCGTCGGGTTCCGACATTTCCATTTGCGACTGCGACGACATGATTCAAAATACAGCTTAGGGAACGAAGATTCAGCAATTGCTGCCATTTCTTCGACTCAGAAGAAGTGTTTGCGAGATAGTAATTGACCATGGATTTTTCCTCGCGCGGGCTTCGCGATTTGTAGCATTCCAGTAGACTGAGGGATGGATTGTTGTCGAGACCCGCCAACATGCTCGACAACGATCAGACCTGAGACAACAACGGTATACCCACGCTGTAAGCTCCATAGATGCAATCGGGATGAAACTTGTGTATTTTTTTCTGCCTAGGAACCACTGGGCCAGCGAGCCTACCGTCCAAACCCAAACCAGCCCCTTTTCTGCGGTTTCGCCTCCTCAGCAGCGCTCGACGGCTTCTCAGGCGCTGCCGCCTTTCCGCTCGTCAACGGCTTTGCCTGTTTCGAAGGATAGGCGATGTAGTTCCAAGCGACGTCGAGGAACAGCGGCTTCACCGGGATGGAATCCATCTTTGGCGGGTACACCACAATATTCTCGAGGTCCACGCCTTCTGAGGGGTACTCGGACAGCCGCTCGACAAGAGGCAGCGGAGCGGTCTTTGAACCGGTTCCCTTGCCAGGTTTCTGAAGGTTTGATACCTCGACCAGAGCCCGTGATCGTTGTAGCTCGCCACGGAGTAAGGTGGCAAGAAATCCTATATCCTGCTTCGTTACTGCAATGTTGCGCGGTGAATTCTGATGGCCTTCCTGCCCTCTGCTAAGCACTGGGAAGGCCTCTTGCGCCTTGTCATGCGCGTAATGTGTGAGCGCCAGAGCATTGATTGCATTTCCGGCAATTGAGTACGACCGAGCGACGGCTAGGGACCTGGAGTATAAACGTCAGCAGAAGATCTGGGACAAACCAAGTCAGGGGCTTCTGCTTACTTGAGGGCTTCGAAGTAGTTGATGGTAGCCCCGAGCTGGGCAGACAGCTCCTCATCGGCAGCCACACCAGGGAGTTCCTGAACTGACTCCAGACTTTGGAGAGTACCATCGTAGAGCACCACTTTCTCCTTCAGCCTTGCTATCCTTCGGCCCGGCGCTTCTTCTTTCTGGTTCTCGGACTGCTTTTGTGCCCTCTTCAATTGTCTCTTTGAAAGCAGGGCAGTGTCTTGGGCCGCACCGTCCTTCGCGCCCATCAGGACCCGATTTCTGCCGATTCTCCAGCTGATCATCTCGTACGTCACGGCGGTACGGGTAATCTGCAAGCTCTGCATCCGGCGATCGCTCTGTTGAACGCCTTCGCTCTTGAGCTCATCGATAGCATGCTTTGTTGCGTCAACAGCATCCTGAGTCGCGGTCAGGATGTCGTCGTAGGCCGCGGCGGCATCCTTGGGTAGCAAGGAAGCAGACGAGGTCAGTTTCTCAACGAGTTTAGCCTTTTCTGAGGCTACAGTACTCCACGCAACAGCAATTGCAGCGTCCTCTATCGTCACCTCGCGTTGCCGCCAAGCGATGGTCGAAGGAGTGCCGTCTCCATCAGGAGCGCCTTCCATAGCAGTATCTCCGCCCTCGAGAACGGTCGGGTTTAGCTCTTTGATGCTGTCAACCAACTCATTATCGGAGCCAGGGAACGCCCTCTGGGCAATGGTTGGAATGGGTTGAGTCCGAGGAATTTTCAACTGGTAAGCGGCGTACCGAATCGAAGGGTCAATCGTCTCCGAGAGCAGATCCCTAAAGATATCCGCCTTTGATGTCGTGGAAAGCGCGCTGTAGATTATGCGGGCTACCGAGTAGTTTCTCAGACATGGCTCCCAGCTTTGCTTCTCGAAGTGAGCTGCGCCGCTCAAGAGAGAAGCATAGGCACGCGCCTCGAGTACATCCGTCTTGGACGCACCACTGGCAGAGGTCTGGGCCAGGGCCTCAGCAAGCTTCGACGCCACTTTGGCGCCCTTTTCGAGGCGTGAAACGATGTGCGAGCGAGCCTTCCCCGAAATACCCTTGCTCTCGGCCGAGTGAGATGCCTTCATGGACATGGCATTGGCCCAAGCCCTCTCTGCTGTGAGCAGCTGAAGCGTGACATATCTAGAGTAATCATAAGCCACGAATGCAAACCACAGATTTTGGTAGAAAGAACCTACTCAAGATTCTCGCCAATCTGCTCAGGCGTAATCGGGGCTTTGGCATGGAACTTGCCACGATTCTTGGTCGCGACGTTGAGCTTCTTGCGGCTGCTAAGCAACTTGTGCGAGAGCTGGGTCCAGTATGTTGAGTAGTCCCCGTAGAGAAGAGCCGTCTCTCTCAGAGAGACGATGGTCCTGGTGATATCCATGTCTGTTGTTCTGGATAACGTAGGTAAGGCAGGTGGTGATAGCTTCTTTGACAGGGCTACATACGTGTGGGTTGAGGGGTCCCTCTTCCAAGTAATTTTGGCCTCACCACACACTTCAGGTTGTCAGGTTCTGCCCCACGTTGCACGAAGCGGCAGCCTGAGCGCCATCGGCCGAGGTGCAGTGGCTCCACATAAAGCTTTGACCTATCGAATGTTGGATGACTTCGTAGTAAAGTCTACCTGGAAAATCGTCTCATAAAATTTCAAGGGACTTGGGTTGCTCGACATGTTGTAGATTCAAGCTTGCACCTTCGCACCACTGCTTCGACTTTATTGTACATTCGTCTCACGCTTCCTAGAGTTTGGGCCTTCGGACAAGGAGTCGCAATACGAGCTTGATCCGGCCGAAGCCAACATGCGCCGAGTAAGAGTTCTTCCGGGAGCTGTGGACTGACTGACTAGCATAGTCATAATGTGTTTCTGACATCGCTCTCTCCAACAGTTCTCACAGACAACACACATGAGGTGACAGTACCTTCTCTCAGCTACGATACAACCCCTATTTTCATGCCGCGTCCCCATGCCAATGCTCGAACGGACGGCGGCAACCCTGGAACCCTGTAACCTGCACAAGGTTCTGCCGTCGGTTCCCAGATCAGCAAGGAGTCGCCGGCAGCTCCATACAGCTTTTTGGAATCATGGGGCTGCATCGGTCGAGCTCTTCGACGCCTGCCAGGCCCTCCTCGATGGAGATATGGACGAGACACCGGGCAATACCTCAGCCATCATGCAGGCGTCGCCGGCGGAAGGAGCCGAGCTAATGACGGCGTCCACGTTCCTTCTTGACTTCCTGTACCCCCGAGGGACCCTGTCTCTACTGCGGAAGTTGAACTGTTACCCTCTCGAACGACACGAGAGGGCGTCGTTTCGCCTCAATAACCCTCTCGCACGCTTCCAGGTCGCCACCGTAACAAACACTACGTACCTCGGGTCTGCGATACAGGCGAGGTCCGACTCAGATCCTACTCCGGCCCAAGATGCGGACAGGCATTGTGCAGGGGGTGGATATGCGAATAATTCAAACGAACCCGGCCATATGACCGATAATGCTGGGAATGAGGTGCCGAAATCCTTCGAAGACATGTTCGCTGCGACCCGGAAATCGTCTGGTTACCATTCCTCACAAAAGGCCGAGGTACTTGAGGACCGTGTGGCCGATGATTGGCCTGTGAGAAAAGCTCCAAGATCGCTTGATGAAATCTTCGAGTGCGTGTCAAAAGAGGAGGAGGTATCGGATCCGGACAAGTTGAAGAAGGCTCTATCTCTTGGCTCATCCGCATTTCCGGATCACGTCTGGAATTTGTACGCACATCTGCTACCGGAATTAAGGGACCAGTATACCATGGATGTGTTGAGGTACCTTGCGGTTGCACCTTGGATCCCAGAGCCACGGGCATTTTGCGATATGGTATCCCGCTTGGATCCCTTCAAGTGGTCCCAGGAGCTCGTCAAGGCCGCCATCAAGACAGCATTAACCTTGGATGATCTGCCGTTAGCAATACGCTTCTTCAACCAAGCTCTAGATATAAGGTCGTGGCCGCAAGGGTTTGACATCCTATTGGCGCACGGTCTGTCACATTCGCGATGGGATGAAATTCTGGAGCTGTGGAATTCGTGTCGCGAGAGACTGCTTTCAGACGACGTCGCCAAGCTTGATTTCTACGCTACCATCAAACTTCGCACCCTCTCATCGGCGCTGTCGGAGTTCTGGGAACATATACAGTCTCTCAGCTCGAGCAGCAACTACGAAGGTCTGAAAACCAGTTACGACTCCCTCCTCCGCTATATTTTGACAAACGCCATGGAAGAGCTTGCCATAGACGATGCTGCGCTCATTGTGAAGCAGCTTGCTGACCCAGTCTCTTACGAGGAACTCATCAAACTTTGCGGCCGAAGAAGGGACGAGAGGCATGCTTCGGAGCTGTACATGTCGTACAGGAAACTACCTGGCGTCAGAATTCGGATCCCCGTCCTACGAGAAATGCTAGACGTCTTCTATCCCAACAATGACTATGGAATGGAACTGGTCCTGAAGGACTGGTACAGTCGCTACGAGAACCTGGACTACATTGCATATCGGAAGTTCATCTGCTTCTATGCTCGTCAGGGCGATGTTGCTTCGGTTGTCCGCTTCTGGAAAGAGTACAGGAAGCTGTACAAATCCAAAGCAATTGCAGATCGACGAGCTGTAAGTGCACTGATAGATGTCCACGCCGTCCGTGGTGACGTCGCAAAAGCTCGCGCTGTGTTCGATGAAGTCACTCTCGGACACGGGAGGCGCCCAGACACGATGCAGTACAACATGTTACTAAGCGCCCACGATAAAGCATGGGATCTCGACGGTGCGCTCGAGACTTTCACAGAGCTCTGCGAGAACAACACCCCGAACAACTACAGCTTCGGGTACCTGATGAACCTGACCGGATCCCGAGGGAATCTTCAACTCACCCTCGGCCTATATAGGATGGCTCGTGGTATGGGCATTGTCCATGACGTGGGCATGGTAAACCCCATTATCGAGGCCTATTGTCAGAGTGACCGGATCGATGCTGCGGAGAATCTGTGCAGCATTGAAACAGAACGCAGGGTCCTACCAGAGGAGATCACGTACAGCGGTAGGGTGACATCACCTTATACCATCCTGTGGAACACTATCTTGCGCCATCACGCTGTGCGCCACGATCTGACGAACGTGAACAGAGTGCTGGAGCAGATGGCCGAGCTCAAGATCTCTTATGATGGAAAGACATACGAGTATCTCTTGCTCGCCTTGGTTCACTGCAAACAAGCGAACCACGCAATGAAACTAGTAGAGCTCGGAGAACAGAACGGCATTTTCGAACCCTCTGCCGAGCACTATCTTCTTCTCATGTCGAGCTATTTGGCAACTCGAGAGCCGGCCGCCGTCATGAAGATCAGCAGGTTGATGACGCAAAAGAACTACCCCGAGTCGGCAGAGAAGATGACCAAACTCATGGAAGCCTTTGGGCAGTGGGCGCAGCTGCCCCCCGGTGCGCGGTTAGGCAAACCCGCTCATTTCTACCTGGATGCTGCTCTTGGAGCCTTCCGGAAAAGTCTCGGCAGGGAAGACCGGACCGTAAAGGACGATATATACTCCGTCGCCGAGCAGTACTCCAAGATGATTGACATCCTGACACAAATGCGCGACTTTGCTACCATTCCTGAGATCATATCGCTCTACGAAAGCCAGTTCCCGGAGCACTCCACGCCCGACGAGATGCCCCTGAAGCTCCTCAGCTCTCTTATGCGCGCCGACTTGTACGAGAAGAAGTTCGATCGAGTAATGGAGGCGTGGGACGTGGCATTCAGCAGAGTCATGGCGCTGAGAGAACATCAACCAGTCCCCTCCATTCCAGCAGGAGAGCAGGAAAACCACCAAGTCGCACCCGCCCACCGCTACCTCCTCAACGAACCCCTTGCAACCGTATTCCAAGTCTACGCCACCACCGGCGATGTGGAAGGCCTGGTCGCCATCGTGACCAAACTCCTAGATGCAGGTTTCGTCCTGAGCTCCCAGAACTGGAACCGCTATATCCAGATGCTCGCCCGCTTCGGGCGGCGGCAGGACGCCTTCTCCCTCTGCGAAGAGGTCCTGATGCCGCAATGGCCCGGCTGGGCACAGCGTCGCAGGAAGCTGCGTCAAAAACTCCGACTCCCGGTCGATCTGCGGAGGCTGGGCCAGTCGTACCGCTACGCGAGGCCCAACACGCATACCCTGCTCATGCTCATCCGACAGTTCATGGAGCTCGAGCAGCAAGCCCCCTGGTCGTCGGAGTCGGCGGCGCTGCTGGACAAGATCAACGCCGAGTGCCCGCGCCTCGTGCGGGCGGCAAAGACGATGCTGCCCACGGGCGCGGATCTGGAGCTGGAGATTTTGGGCAAGGATAACGTTGCTAACATTGCGGGTGAGGACGATGAGCTCTTGAGGACACTTATGAGGGATCAAGAATTCGCGCAGAGTGACGATGAGGCCGAGCTGGCTTATGCGAGAAACTGAGCCGGAGCCGGGTCAGCTGAACATGGGTGGAGAGAAACAGCGGAGAGGAGGTCGAACCAGTGCATTGTGCGGGTTGCAGGGTGGTGTATATAATTTGCGATTTTGTATCATATGTAAGATAGCTAGATATATCAATCAAGGACGAAGATGGCTAAGATACAATATATGGTTTTCCCCTAGGTGAGCTGGTGTGATCATGCCACTCTTTCAAAGCAGCAGTGACCTTGGCATCTTATCTTAATCATCCAAGGAGCTTGTGGACATGACACAGCACTAGATGAGCGGTAATAATTATAAATTGTTCATCACAAAATGGTCAAGTACCTATCGTGGCGGCAGTATCCGCGGGACCCGAGTACCATTATCAAAGGCGAAGACGCCGAGACCCCTTCCATGAACCCCTTAATGAAACGCCGGATTGAATGACAAAAAGGTATCAACCTGTTAAATAGATATTCCAGTCTTGCACCATGGGACGACCGATTTATGCGCCACATCATCTCTGATCTCTTTGACGCCCCCGACTCCTAATTATCCTCCTCCGGTTGACTCCGCACGCCCAGCGACCGCAAGCTTTTCGCCAGCAAGCCCTCTGTCGCCGCAGAAGCGGCTGTTGCAAAAGCGACGCCGCCGTAGCCTATATCGCCCTTGCTGAGCTTGTCGTATTTCGCGGACCGACCATCGAACCCGGCTTCGTCCCACGTGAGCCTCTCCGAAGGACGAGACGCAGGCGCAACGTTCTCGTCCGATCTAGAATCGAGAGGCTGCAGCAGCTGGGAGTCCTGCAGCCGAGAGTCCTTGGTCTCGTCACTTGCATTACTCGTCGCGTTGCTCACCACCCTCTGCGCACGTGGCAAGCTCAGCGGGATAGGGTCGACGGTGGTATTATTACCCACACCGGCGCCGCGAGGTGCCGCGCCAAACGGCACGTGGCGACCGGCGGCGGAAGCGAGCACCGACATGGGACTGGACATTAGCGGTTCGCCGCCGACACCATCCAGGGCGTCCATATGCTGCCGAGAACTCGCAAATGAAAACCCGGACGATCTCCGCCTGAAAGACTTGTCGGCGGCCAGCATAGCCGCCGGCCCGCAGGGCTGCTGCTGCTGCGCCGGCAGCATGACGCGCGTCGGCTTGTAGGGGCTGAACCTGGGCTCCGGGTAGGTAACCTCGTTGCGCAGCTTCTCCTTCCCGTCGGGTACGCGGTTGGCGAAAACGACGCGGATGGACTTGTAGAGGTAGTACCGTCCCTTTGCTAGAGAACAGATGTGTAGCTGGATCAGGTAGCGGAGGATGGGACGGGTTGAAGAGGTGTCCTCCGGATCGGAGTAGGAGCGCTGGCGAACGAAGGTTTTGGTTCCCTGTTCCATGCCTGCTAGGTCGTAGCGGACGAGGAAGAGTTTCACGGCGGTCTTGTTCTGGTTCTTGATTATGATTTGCAGCATGCCTTTCTCTGGGATGCGGTAGGAGCCCCCTGGGGGTGCTTTGGGGGAGCGGGACCGACGAGGGCGGGTGCAGGTTTGGATTTCGGGCTCCGAAGCGTCTGCGACGTTGGATTCCATGGCTATGTCATCGCGGTCTATAAAGGCTCGGTCGGGATACCGGGTCTGCATCTTACGCTTTGCGCGGTGCTCGTCTTCAGGATTCGACAGGCCGTTTTCTAGGTCTATTTGGCCTACATAAGGGCTTGGTCCGTCTTCTGACATGGTCCGCCCGTGAGGTGTGCTGGCGTAGCTGTAGAAGACGGCGGAGAACGGGACCGTCACATGAGCTGGGCATTTGAGGCTTGACTTGCACTTGCCTAGCCCCAAGACACCGATCTCTGCTTGGAAGTCGAGCGGCTTAGATGGCGTTGTGGACATGCGGCCTCTGAGAATGCTCTCCTCGTATGAGCCAACCATGGAAGCGTGGAGCATAGGAGAGGCATCGGAGCTTATTGACTGACGTCTTGACCCGAAGGGTCCGTGTCCTGGCGTCTGTGGAGAGGAGCTTGAACCAGGGAAGTTGATGTTTGGTGTGGACGTCAGAGAACGTCTAGGCTGGTGTGCCTGGTATGGATGAGAGTGCTCTCTGCTATGAGTCAAGTGCCGACTCAACGCAGGATTCGAGTATGGCGATGAAGGATAAAAGTGCAGCGTATGTCGTCGCGAAGGATTGCTAGTCTGAGAGCCGCCAGTGGCAATGTCGATATTGTTCATCGGTAATGAGAGGTCTACAAGGTCATCGTTACTCTCGGATTGTACCAACGGACTTGTCGGTGGCATGTAGGCAAAACTTTGGGATAGAGATGAGGCAAGCGACGAAGCAGTTGACGTGAATTTGTCTGCTCGGCTTGATAGTGGTTGTCTCCTTTCAAAGTCCAGCGCAAAAGACCGCGGCGGTGAGGTGGCGAGCCAGGAATGGCTATTTGACCGGTCACGGTTCGTCACATCTCGCAATGTCGGCTCCGGTGCAGGCGTATCTCGACTTGACTCGTCATGCCGGAAGTCTCCGCTGTGGAGAGCAGACCTTGGTCTCTCTATGTTCAACCCGTCTTGTAGTCTGTCTTCTGGCTCTTTATCAGAGTTATCGACGGTTGGCTTCTCGGGTGTGATCGTTACGGGTGGTAGCAGCGTCGCTAAGCCGGATGACCTTGGCCTAGGGCTGCCGCTGGGAGAGCGGGAAGCAGTCTGGTGGAAGATCGATTCCAGCTGTACAGATGGTCGTCAGCGCACGAATGAATATAGCGAGGCAGAATAGAGATATCTGTAGTTCCACAGGACTTACATGACGCTGAGGAACCCATGTCGGACTCTCCCCTCTCTTGATACGTTCAATCAGCTCGGCGCGGTCCGAACATTTGGTGTCCTCGCGCTGGGGAGTCCTCTGCCTTGGTGGGCTGTCTGGAATGGGCCCCTCACAGAGCTCGGTTCGTATGCTCTCCTCGGAGATCTTCCGGGAGAGGCGGATGTCGGTTTGGTCCCGTCTTAGGGCCTCCTGTGTCAAGGCGTCCCGGAGGGAGACCGCAGCAGGCTCTGCCTGCTCTGGATGGCCGACGTGTTCCCGTAACATTGGCATACTGGCGACAGAGCAGCACGACTTCGGCCGTCCAGGACCGCACGAGATACGAAGACGGTACCCCCGCAACCAGATGAGCCCAGCAAAACTTGAGACAGCTTGTAGAAGCTGGAGTTGTCAGGAAGGATTGGTGCTATAGGTTGAATCCAGGCCAACAGAGAACTCGGACCGGTTCTAGCATGTTGTAGCTTCGGGTTTCGCCTTTTCTCTTCTTCCTGCTATTCTCAGTCCAGCTGATTCCGAAGCTTAGAAGTCTACTTGTCGTTTTGGGGAGTGCAAGGGACGGATAGAAGTTCTTGACGTGAAGTGGAACTCGGGTTGGGCGGCGGCGGTGGCGGCTGTTCACAGTCACATCATCGACCCCATTTAGGGTTGGGCCAAGCGGTTAAGATAACCTAATGATCTGAAACCAGCCAGCGCACCAGGAGAACAAACTACGGCTGTACCAGAGATAGACTTATAAGGGGATAGAACAACATGTGAGCCAAACTGAATGCGATTGTGAGCTTACGAGACGTGAAATCAGAGAGGCACAAAGAGCTCAGCTGCACCACATGTTCTGGTTATGACGTGGTTTAAGTCTTACCGATCTCAGTAATCCACATCGGAAGTCTAGTGTGTGGTTTCGGGTGCTGTTTAGCGAGTCATTCTACACAGTACCTATGCGACACCCCTGCTCATAACCACTGAACAATGACCAACGTCAGTGAGCTCACATAGCGGTGTTATCTCTCACTCAACCCAGCACTAAGCCAGCGACTTCAGATTCATCATGAAGTTCGAACCAAGGAAGTTGCAACCGCGTGACTTGCCTTCTGCATGGATGTACTGCAGCAGTTGCAGTACATTACAGATTATGCAGAATGGTCCGCTTTCAGGAACAAAGTCCCGAGCGTCCCCGCTTGAAGGGAAACCTGGGCTAGCGCCGGACCCCGCCCCGCCAGCTGATCTCTTCACCGCCTTGACATGGGACATCAACAGAAATTCAGCTGACTTTCAGCCGGCAGAAAACCCAAAAATTCAGGACCGTCGATCGGTGTCATTTGCGAAGTTATTGAGCAACCGCAGATTCCTGATCCTGCAACACCTCAACGAGAATAGGTATATTCTGTCAGATTCTCTCATCACAAATTCACCCAAACATGTCTTCAACAAAACGCCGAGCGGACTCGGGGGCCGCGGCGCCTGAAGAACCGGCACCCAAGAAGCCCCGAGTAGGCGGCTTCCGCGTGCCAGCGCCCGCAAATCTGCCTGACGGACCGTGGCGACGCAAGGCGGTCAAGATCAAGCAGGAGCTGATCGTCAAGTCCAAGATCAAGAAGGAGTACGCCAAGGTCAAGGCCAGGGTCCAGGAAGAACAGCCGACAAAGGCCAAGGACATCTTTGCCGAGACAACAGAGGAAGATGGTGCACAGGACAAGGCGGAGTATGAGGCAGATCAGACTCAACCTGGAGACGAGAAAACGGTGGAAGAACAAGCGGAGCCGGAGATTCATCCAGATAGGATCGCCATGCTGGACGAGGACGAACAACCTGACCTCCCCGAAGACGTGAATGGGTTCAGGTCACGACCAGATGCGGAACAAGCGAGGAATCGAGACCGCAGACGACAGCAGAGGAAGCCGGGGTACTTTGAGAAGGAGCTCGCCGAGGCGGAGAGGAAGAAGGCGGAAGCTGAGGCGCGGGCTGCAGAACGGGAGAGGAAAGAGAAGGAAAGAGAGAAGGCGATCAAAGAACGGGAGAGGCATCGGAGGATTATGGCCAAGGCACGGTCTGGCGGGAGGGATGGCAAGAGGAAATTGGGGAAGGAGAGCTTTGTCATGCTGGACCGGGTTAAGAGGCTTGTTGGGCAGAAGTGAAGTGAGGATGGAGGCTAGGAGGGATGATTCGGTCTGTGCGATGTTGAGTGGTCACAGTCGGTAGAGATCATGGTGTAGACACCAGCACGGAATGATTGTAGAGTCAGTCTTCCCTGTTGCATTTGGCACGGCTAAAGCTACGATGCCTGCTTTGGGAAATAGCAAGTTGGGTCACATTGACTGGCACTAAGCGAGAGACTATAAAGAGCACATGTCCCTCAAAGCCTATACCACTGCCACCAACGGCACCCAAAACCACTCTAGTCCTGCCGTGGACCCTAGGCATTCTCTCACCAACGGACACCACTGATGGTGCTCTCAAAAGCCAACAGGAAACGAAGAAGCCAACAGCAAATGCTCCAATGCCAATGCACCTGCCGAAAGCAGGTATTCCAGACGAAGCCAAACCCGAGAACCCGGGGAACGTCATTAAAGTTCCGTACCGAAAACGAAAAACAGAGACAGGGAAGCTCAAGGAGAATCGTGAATTGTTGAATGCAGAGCTCACGCGAAAGCCAAATGAAACATTCTCAGAACCCCGGAATGATGACCGTGCCGGGAAGGGGAACCATAAAAGCTCAGAAACCCCTGACACCGAACAAGTTCCTGGATTGATGAACAAGAACAAAGAAATAAGGCTCTCCTCATCAGACTTTCATGGTGTCCAATTCCGCGATGACGCATCAGGTCGCTTTGCGGCGGATCCGGCCTCGTTATATACATCTAGAGAGGGCTTAGGGTCCGTGCTTGTTTTTGTGTTTGTTGGTGGGTTGTACGAGTTTCTAGCTCGCTCGTTCAGGTGCGCCAAGCGGTGAGTGTGAAGACGGTGTGAGTGGTGGCGCGAAGGACGCTGAGGAACCGAGGATTGTGCCTTCTAAGCATCGGAGAAGATGGTATCGCTGTGCTCAATCATGTATTGCACCGCAATGTTCTTCGAATGCATATCCGTCATCTCCTTCTCAATACTCTGGTCCCTCATGATCGTCGGCGCGAACACTACCGCCAGGTTTTTAGGCGACATCTGGTACCGAGTTAGTATGCCAGGACTAGACGCGGTGGAGTAAAGGGGCAGGAACACGTACAAGATTCTCCCGCTCTCTGCTGGCGACGCGAGCTAGATGGAACATGAGGAATTCCAAGCAGTCGCGATGCTTCGGCGGCAGCATATTCACCGTCTTACGAAGATGATCACACCGCTCAGTGTCATTTTGAATCGCTGCCATCTTGTTAGCACGTGATACGTTCTGTTATGTTTTTTTGGCTTCACATACCAATGGATTCCAAGATCCGCTCATAGACGTCGAATGTGAGCAGGGGATTAGGCAGCTTGCGGAAATACTGTTTCAACACGCTGGTCACGGCCGTGATGTCGATGCTCGAGTCTGATATGTCAAAGTCGTCGCTCTTGTCGAAGCCTTCTTGCACCATCTTGACCTGTGAGTTTCCACCAGTCTTCCGGTAGATGCCTTCCACGTCCATTCCTCTGAGCTCGACCTCCTCGATACAGCGGGTCACAACGCTCGGGATCTGACGTCGCTCGTAGTCGGCTCTCTCAACCAAGTCAGAGCCGAAGAGCGATGTCGGCGCCTCAGCGATCGTCGGAATAGAGCCTGACATGTTGATGGCGTTCATGGTCCTAGGTGGCTTGGTCTTGTTGCCGCCGCCAAAGAAGCCGAAGCCCTTTCCTGCATTCTCGCTGGCCACTCGGGTCTGGCCGTTGCCGTTGGGACCACCCTGAGATACGCTGGGTTCGACTTGAGACACAGTCATGTTGTAGGGCAGGCCAATATTTTCGCCCGCTAGTCCAGGATGACGGTGTTGCGGCTGGTCGGGTCCTTGGAACGCTACCGCTGCGCGATTGATACCCTTGGTGATGCCACTCGCCACTTTGCTGCCGCCTTTCTTCCAGTTGAACTTCCTGACCTGTCCCTTCCGAATATTGACAACCGTCGGGCCTTCAAGAACAGGATCTTCGTCGGTGGCTACCAAGGTCTGTGCGGTCTGGAGACTAGCTGAATCGAGGTTGACCGAGGCGCTCGACGCCCCCTTAGAATGATGGCTGTATATGCCGAGACCATTCGGCGATTTCAAGTCGGATCCGATCTGAGACTTGAACTTCTCTTGGATCTGGTGTGTCAGATCGTTGTTCATGTCGGCTAGCTGGGCGTTCTTAGATGACAGCTGCTCAAACTCGAGAAGCGCACGGTCGCGGTCGGCGATTGCCTGGTTCTTTTCCTCCATCAATTCGTCTCTCTCGGCCAGAAGCTCTTCGATCGAAGCAGACATGGACTGCTTGACTTTGTCCAACTTCTGCACAAACTCCTTGATAGCCGAGTCCTCCAACTCACGCGGATCGATGGGCTGCTTTGTCTCTTTAGCACGCTCCACATATCCAGCAAGGACCTCAAGCTGTCTGATCATAATCTCAGTTTGCGTATCCAGCACCGAAACCGTCTTGCGCTTCTCAATGAGCTTTTTGTTGAGGTTCTTGAGATCTTTTTCAGTGCTGAACTGGCGCTCCAGTTCCGCGACTCGCTGTTCAGAGTTGCGCAGCTGCCTCTTGAGGAAGGCCGGGTCGTCATTCGTGGCGCCCGCCAGAGATATTGGGCTGCTGATTTCATGGCCGTGACCACCGTTGGATTCTTCAGTGATTGGTGTCTTGGGCCAGCGTGGCGAGCCCGTCATCCTTGTCGTCTCGCTCACACTCCTACTGTGGCCGATGCGGGGAATATGGTGGTTGTTGCTTGACTCAGTGCTGTTGTTCCGCCCATGCCTAACTGCATTTGACACGCGACGCAGAATTGACGACGAACCTTCGTCAGTGCCTAGAATCCGGGCCATGTCCTCATCCATGCTGAAATCCCCACCCGCACTCCAGCGAGGAAGCTTGGGGGACAGTTTGGGGGTAGTAGGGTCAGACGCAGACTTGGAATGGCTGACGGAATCCTTAGCAGACTGTGATGGTACCTGTGGTGGTGCTCTTGGTTGCATGTACGTATCGCTAAGCTTTTGCTCGGGAGGGGCCGGACGAGGTAAGTGTTGGGGAGCTACAGTAGAATTATCAGCATCAGAAGATCGTGCGGTTGTAGTCTTGCCGTCGACTACGGCCACAGTCAGTCAGTAAATAGAAGTTTGTCGTGATCTGAAAGAAATGCGGAGGGCCTTACTGTGCCGAGAGGTCGCCGGGGGCAACTCTTTTCGCGGAATCGTGTTGGTCGAGTTGGAAGACTCGAGCGAGGGGCGCAACTCGCGATCATCCCTCCCGCGGGTCTCTAGTGAGCTCCGCGGAGCAGTGTCCTTATCAGTGGCACTGAGTAATGGAGAAGAATCAGACTTCGTCGACGTAGAAGGCAAATCTTTGTTGCGTTGGTTCGAAAGTTTGTTGGGCGAGCCCATGTCAGGTGCAATGCTGCTCGACTGCGAGTTGGCACGACTGCTGACCAGCTTCTTGCTTTTCGGCGCTTCTTGCAACTTGAATTCCTCAGCAGGCGACTTGACGGTGTTTCCTGAGATCTTTCTTTCGTCATTTATAACGGGAGAGGCCTTGGGCAGTCCATTTTGTCGCTTGGATAGCCTGCGCATCGGTCGTTCTGGCTGCGGGCTCTCGAGGTCTGCAGACGCTGTCCTCCCTTTATCCTGAAACTTCTCCTGGAAAGCAATATGCGGCGTCGAGGCTTGAGAATCAGACTTCATTTCATTGGTCTTTGAGACACTGAAATAGTCTTTATTATCCTTCACTTTCCCCCTTTGGTCGGTGGGGGTACCTGACGCGGACCTCGAGGTGACTGAAGGCGCCGGCGTCGGGTCCAGGGCCACAGGAATGAAGAAGCTTTCTCCGTCACCACCGAGAACATCTCCGGATATTATCGACGAATTGCGGTTGTTTCGGTAATTTTGTGTCGGAGGTGCTAACGAGGGCTCCTTACTCGCCTCCTGAGGCCGGTCGGATAGCCGTTCCGGAGATCGTGAGGGTCTCGAACTGCTCCGCGACGACGACTCGTGTAGTGTATATGCCGCACGTGGACGAGGAGACAGCTCTGTCGGCATGTCGGAGTCCGGGCTGACCTTCTCGTTCGAGAAGGCATTGGGAGGAATCGCGTTCGGTGGCAGAGCTGGAAGGGACTTGTCCTTGATCATGGGGGAGCCATCTTTCTCTCGTGCTTTGGCTTGCGCAGCGGCTTTAGACTTCTTACGCCTTCTGGCCATCAACGACTCATGGCAGCTCATACAAAAGATGCCTTGCGAGGTCCGGGCATATCGGAGGTTCTCAATCTTCCGCTTACAGTTCCTACACCTAAAGCAGGTAGCACAGAACGCCTGATCCCCGGTCAATATGGCCAGATCCTCAATCTTATTGCCACAGGCGTTGCAGCTGTATGTGCAATTGTTGCATATAAGCGACCCATCGCCAAGAAGAAGGAGGTTTGCATCGGAATC
This sequence comes from Coniochaeta sp. PK30-01, assembly GCA_023628855.1. Taxonomy (NCBI): domain Eukaryota; kingdom Fungi; phylum Ascomycota; class Sordariomycetes; order Coniochaetales; family Coniochaetaceae; genus Coniochaeta; species Coniochaeta sp. PK30-01. The sequence goes on along the minus strand of JAMAJW010000029.1, from coordinate 162,799 downwards.
GAGTAGGGTGTTGCATGTGTTACACCTAAAGCAGTCGAGATGCCATCGAAGGCCAGCTACACCTGCGTTAGCAAAAGAACGCATTCTGTATCATCGGAGAGTCGATCGGCCATGTCGCGGCAGATGGACCAAGAACGGACGCCGTCGATATGGAGAATACATACAGAGCTCGAATGCCTTGCCCTCTTCTAGAATCTGGGGAGAAGGAAAAGTCAGTCAGTATGAGAACAGCCTCGTCAGAGCTTGAGCAGCCAATCCGACCGTTCGGGCGACAGAAGGACATACCTCTCCACATCCCTTACACGGGAAGACATCCTCGGTGTCGACCGAGCCGTCCAGGTAGTCGTCCATAATCACAACGATAACAACGCAAAGCAGATGCCAACAGGGGTATCACGGGTCGTCAAGAGTTGCAGAAGAACGGTCATGAAAGAGATGGGGGCTTAATCGATCGCACCACTGGAAAACACATTGAAAGAGGATATGCTGAGGATCTTCGCAATGGTACTGGAAGGAAACACACTGGCCGAAAGAGCGAGAAAAGGGCCGCGCTGCTGAGAAAGTTGTCGCTGATTCGCCTTGTCGACCCCGCGAATCTGTCTGGGGAGGATGTATCGATATCGGTCTTCGCTAGTCCACAATGGCAGCCGGCAGGACAATGATCTAGGAGGTATTGTGATGGTCTCGGCTCGAGGTTGATCGGTGGGTGTGTCGAGGACGTCTGCTGAAATGGTCCGGTCCTGAACGAGGTATTGGAGTTTCTGGGGGTTGCTGCTGTGGATTCGATGTGGCTTGGAGGTGTTCGGTCCAATTGGCCAGTGCGGCAATGCTGGGTTGTTCCAGAGGGAGTGGGTTGCAAATCTGTGGAGAGTGCACGGTCTGTGGTTTTGAAGCAGGGTGTCCCTGTTGCTTTTGGCCTGTGGAGTGTCACAGTGAAAAGGCTGAGGGCTTCTTTCGTATCAACATTTGCCGATGCCTAGGAATTCTACAAGTTCCTCTTCACTGCAAGAAGAGATTACGTCTAGACAAAGACGGGCATCTAGCGTATGTATGACAAAGATGCACGCTACGTCCCTATCAACTTCAACTGTGAAGAATGTTTGGGGTGATTTGGGGTGTTCACCCACCATACGTCTCATGAGTACGGAATTGAACCTGTGGATTTTGGATTCATTTAAGTGCAGGGGGAAGCCAAGAAAGGGTCCACAAGGCACTGGTGAACACTGAACAGGGGCAAGCGGCAGCACGTTTGTAAGACATTGTGACTTGCTTCTTCCGCTCAAGACCCTTTGCTTGTCATCGCACATACGAGAACTCAACTCAACTTCGAAACAAAGCCCAATTTGGATATCACGGGTATCGAGAGTTCTTGTCATCAGCACCACTGTGGTGCCTGGGACGTTTTTACTGCTCTCAGTGCCCTGGCACCGGCCGGCCGACCCGACCAATGCTCTACACTAGAGGCACAGTGTCCACCAAAGACATCGTTGCCCTCTGCACACAACTTCAGCTGAAGTCAGACGTCAGGTACGAGCATACTAGAAAACATGCGTGAGATTCACCGGGCAAATCACAGTCAAGTGGCAATGGCGCAACTTGACTGGCTACTGATTCTAGTGCCAGCTCAACCACGAGGAGATGAGGGTGTGCTCTTAGCCGTGCACGGCATATCTTGTTCCAATATCTTTACAATCACGGCTTCCGATCATTGCCTACGTTGTTCTTCAATGTGATATTCAAATAGGTATTCGACCTCATCTTGAGCATCACGATCTAGTATATCCCTCGACTGCTTCTCACCGAGCGCAAAAATCATTGCAGCTCACTCTACATCAATCACATCATCAGGTACGCCCGCCGACGAGTTGCCAAGACACTGTCCAGCTGGGCTAAAGAACTCATTCACAGTCCTCGGTTCAGCCGTGAGGAGACTGCGCTCACCTCTGCGCAAGCAATAATGCAAGGTATATATGCCGATCCTGCGCATGCGCACATTCCAGCGAGAGCCAGCGAAAAGCCAGCCGCACCCGGACAGTAGCTTATGGCCAGAGATATATCGAGATATAGTATACCTACCTACCAACCGTCAGGCTCCAGAAATCAAAGATGGCCTAGACTTGGATGCTGCATCCACCACGGATGCACCGTCTGTGCTGGTGCGCTTTGATGGATGTCATTCCCGGTTCCTCAAGCACCAAGCGCGGCTACAGGTCATGCTCGCGAATAGCATTACCGGTACATATCCTTACCACGAAGGCATGAAGGTGCGCATCTACATCTTCGAGACCCCTATATCCTTAGCAGTGATGTCGAGGATTTGGAGCAGCCTCCAAGGCTATGAATGCAAGCCATATTTGTTTCGTACAATACAATGCTCCATTCGACAAGAGGTTTGAGGAGCTGTCATTGTCGTGTATGCTAACCAAGTCTGTTCGTGGCCACAGATACCTGCCATCCAAAGATAATCAACGCTGGCGGTTGTTTCATCTAAATTGGCCCCCAAGCAGGCCAACAAAAGGGGACCTGCAGTGGTATTCTGTCGCATGCTTCAAGCGAGGACTGGGCTGGAGTTTATCCGCATAATCTACAACTACCCATGACGACGATCCTTCGTTCCCGAGGACGACGGGTCTGTTCGCCAGTATGTACGTAGTCACTCCCATCCCTCCAGCATATCAGTCAGCGGATCCCGAAAACCCATTTCACAGGCTCTCATCACTTCGTCCTCGCCGCTCTGCGGTAACCATCTCGCAAGTGACGGTGAGCACGAACATCACGCTCCTGTTTCAGATCCTTCGATCAAGGAAGACAGGGATTAAGGCCGCTCCTCCCGCCATGCATATGACCCCACCAGAGACCGTTCAGGGGCATGTCTTCCATACCGAGGATTTCTACATATCCACAATTCTCACCGCGCTTACAATTACTACGGCAGTGGTCGTCCTGTCTGTATTCCTGCTTTCGTACCTCGATATGTTTTTCGCAGAAGGCGGCCACGATGCGTCAGCTAAAAGAGTCCCCCTTCCCTCTTTGCTGGTGCTTCCAAGGGAGCCTGGTAGACCGGATGTTGGCCCTCCACGTGTAAAGCTGATACCCAACGGCTCCGGACACTACATAGTACTGTGTACAACGTGCCAAGCGTAATCATGCTGCAGCGGACTCCACTGCCCCTGAGAACTACCGGTACGTACCGTATGAACTATCTGGGCCGAGTCACTTTACTGACCTGACCGGTGGTCAAAAAATTATCCTCTACCTCAAGTACCTGGTCGCCTTTCAGTGTTAGAAGTACGAGGTACAGTACATAAGGCTCTACCTAGTAGACGCCAATGCAGTATTGCAGTAGGTATTGTAGCATTACACTATGGCAGTATCGCACTTTGGCAGTATGGCACTATTGCTGTATGGCACTATGGCACTATGGCAGTAGGGTAGTAGGTAGGTAGTTGCCCAAAAGCCTAGTTGGCCCAGAAGCGTAGTTCATACGGTACCTACCATAAGGTACCTTCCAGTAGACTTGCTTCAACCGCCAATCGTTATAGGAGGTAGGCTTCTACGCAGTATGACTACTTGTTTTCTGGGCATAGACAGCACTTACTGCACTTCCACAGCCCCATGCGAAACACACGCGCATCTCCCGTCATCCGCCGTTCAATTTCCATCCCGGGTATGAATGGTTCTGCTGATGAGTGGACGAGATCGGTGGCAAGTGCCAAGATGGCGTCGTCTCTCGGTTACCGGCAGTGACCTGCGGAAACGAAGGAAGAAAAGCGTTTCTCGGGGAGGATAACGTCTACCTTGGGCTCCGCATATGTTTCAGTCTAAGGTACAGTACCTACCTAAGGTAAGGTACCACAGCCTGGTCGGGTAGTTCCGCAACGTCGAGTTCTTGGCCGAGTTCATGCTCAAATACATGAGATAGCCTGCAGGCCAGCTAATGGGATGCCCACTGGGCAGTTAACGTCGGAACAAAGTCTCAAGCTAGCACTGGCGGTATATGAGCTCGCAGTATATGCCGGGGGATGGTACTCCTGGTAGGCACTAGCCAGGCACCAGCAACGGTGCTGCCGCTACTGGGGGGTCAGCACTAAATCGAACATTTTGGAATGGGAAGTTTGGAACACGCGTTCTTGTGATTTTCAGGGTCGCTGGGCGGAGCTTGCAACGAAACATCTGGCCCCATTGCGAGCGCTAGGAAACGGTCTAGCAAGGGTGAAAGGGGGAACACATCTCGTTCACCGCCTTGTTTATGGTCGTCTCTACGACTGCGACCGTGGCCTGCTGTGTGTTTTTCGGCCCAGATCACACGTAGCAACCAGACCTCACCACCTTGCGATGATCCCTAGCTTCACAGCAGACTGAATCTGGGATGAGTAAGAGTGTAGGTAGACTCAGGGAAGGGACGTGGTCCACTTGGTTTCCTGAGACCCCAATTACGCGGTACCATTTCTCAATGCACCTTTCCGCACCTGGCCGGGACGAGATGAACAGCTAAGACAAAATTTAGTCGACATTATTTCTCGAAATCTCCGAGTGGTCGCGCTTGAAATGCCGTAGCCCGCGCGGTCAGTCAGTCAATCCAAGACATGCGCTTTGTTATCCTCACCCGTCACTCGTCATAGCTTGCGGATGGGAGGCCGAGAGACTAGAGACATGCACACGCCCCCCCTGGCCGGCGGGCTGGGCAACGGCATTCCAGCGGAAATGGATATAATTTCGCTGTATGAGACCAAACCAAATCTGTGTCGAGGCAGTTGAGTTATTAACGCATAAGAAGTCGCGATGAAGTAGGTAGGCAGTATCATATGGAGGCAGTATCATATGGAGGCAGTATCATATGGAAACATGGCATCCAACAAGTCTGGCATATATGTCTTGGTAGCCAAGACGAGATATCGTCTGATACTAGATGGTGTAAACATTGAACACATGGCTTCAATGCTGCTTAGAAACATGCGAAGAGAGCACAGCCGCCAAGTGTGCACCTCTTTCAGTGTCTGCAACGCTAGGACATTGAAGTGTAAAGAACAAGAAAGGGATCATTACAATACGTATCACGAAAGCCTCGTGCGCCAGTTGAAGCCTAAACCGTGCGCTGTAACCACAAAACACCACAGCACTAGTAACTAGAACCCCAGGCATACCCTTCTCAAGAGCACCACCTATGCAGTTCCGGCTTCCCTCTGCCTCTTGACAACGTAATAGGTTATCAGACTCTTCCCATCCTCGCCCACCCCCTTGACCGCCTCCCAGAATCTCTCTTCGCCCACCCGTCCGTGCAGGGCGACACAAAGTCCCACAGCATCCATCCTCACCCCTGACTCCTTGCTCTCAAGACATCTCGCCGCAAGCCCCGCCAGCGTCCTCAGCTCGCTCTCGCTCGGCACGTAGACGGGCCTCTTACCGTCCACCATCTGCGCGAGGACGTGCAGTCCCATACTCAGACTCCTCGCCGCGCCGGCCGCGCCGTCGTCGAGACCCGACAGCATGCGGCTCAGCACGTGCGTGATCTCGCTCGCGTCGCCCAGGAGCACGAGATCGGACGCCAGCGTCTCCAGCCCAGACACCATGTGTGTCCTCCCATCGTACGTGGCGCGGCAGCGCAGGAGGGACTCGAGCCCCCGGCTGACGTGCGGCTGGAAGGAATCCCGCATCTTCCTCAGCAGCAGCCTGACGGTGGCCAGGATCTGCGCCTTGACATCCTGGACTTTCTCGGGCGCGAGGGTGGCGAGCGGCGACTCGAGGTACTCAAACAAGCCGCCCGCCAGCGCGTCGAAGCGGTCATCCGTGAAGACGGCCGATTTGCCGCTGACGCCGGCGCCGTCGCGGATAATGCCCTGGAGCTTCCGGAAGCCGTGCACGTCGAGGGCTTTGGCTTTAATCTTGGCGATGCCGCTGTCCAGCAGGCGCGAATTCTGCCTTGCCTTTTCGGGGGAGAAGGGTTCTGTTGGCGGTATGGTGTCGCTCCCGGGGTCAGAGCCGCTGCGTGAGAGGCCGCCGGCGTGTTCATTGACCGGTTTGTCTTCCAGCACGTTCGTTACGAATGTCGCAGGTTTCGGCGTAGCTTGTTGGTCCTCTGTGAACGGGTCTTCGTAGACTTTGAGCGGAGGCGCCGAGGGCGTGTCGGGCGAAGATGCTCCGTCAACGGGCATGCTTGGTTTCGTCGGAGTTGCGAGCTTGGGCGATGGCTTTGGAGACTGCCTGGGGGACGATATTCTGAGGCTTGCCACGTTGGGCACTACCATGGTAAAGTCCTCGTGAGCTTTCGTGGGACTGCTGGACAGTGCTGGAGGTGGCACCGGTTTTGTCTTTGCTGGCGTGACTCGGGGAGAGGGAGCAGACTTGCTAGCCACTAGCTTAGAAGGGGTAGGCAGGCTCGATTCACTTGCGGTCGAGGCATGACCCGGCTTGGGGCGCTGCACTGTCCGTTTTGGTGAGGCACCCATAGCCTTGGGGGTCACCGCAGGCTTTGGCCGGACACGCTCCGGGGGACTGTCTTGCTCTGTCGATGCAAGGTCGTGACCCCGTACAGAGTACGGGCCCGCCGTTGCTGGCCGAGCCGCCAGCTCGGGCCGTTTTCGAGGTCGCATCGGCGCCACAGACAAACCACTAGATGCAACCGCATGTGTGGCTTCCGGTCGGTGTCGAACGGCCGGCCCGGATGATGTCGATCCCGCCGAAACAGTGGACGAGTTTGACACTGTCCGCTGCGGAGAAAAATGCGCCATCGCCGACCCGGGTCGCGGGGGCAGGTTCTTGCCCGCCATCGCCGCTTTCTTCTGCGCCAGCATAGCTTCCCGCAGGCTCGGCTTGGGAGGCCCCATTGTACTCTTGGACAAGCCGAGACCCGGCCTCGTAGCCCCCTCTGCCTTCTTAGGCGAACTCGGGTTGTGCGGGTCGTTCCTCAGCAGCTTCTGGGCGGTTGGGTCCAAGGAGTCCATGACGGCTTCGGCGCGCGCAGGCCATATCCCGCTGAACGTCCAGTATGTCGCCCTCATCTTTTCTCTGACGCCTGGGTTGGGGTCCGCCAGTCCCTTCTTGATGCACTTCTCGACGACGTCGAGGCCTCCGGCATGCTCGATGTGACTCTTGTGGTGGGCCTCTTTTTTGAGCACTGTCTGCAACCAGCCTGTCGCGTACGTCCTCGGTTGGACATTCTTATCCTGGCAAGCAGCCCAGATGTGTTGCAAAATCCGCGCGTTAAACGTAACCTTGCTGACAATGGCATCGATAGTGACATTGCCTTGCTGGGAAGCTATCTTCTTGGTCGAGCCGCACAGTTTTATGAAGTTTTGCATGAGGATCTCAACCATTGGGTCGATGCCCGGCCCGTAGATGCGCGCCATGTCTTGGACCAAGCTGCAGCCCTCCTTGGATAAGCTCGTCCTCAAGGAGTTGACAGCTTTCAGGATTCCGTCGAGCAGGCCGCGCAGGCTCGCTAGGAAGCTGTCGTGGAAGTCGGACACTGCATTGCCGACTAGCAGTTTTCTGAGCTTAGTAGTGCTCTCCTCGCGCTTCAGCCAGTTCTGTTCCGTCTCCTTGCCCTCGAAGAATGTGTGTATCTCCCTAAATATATCGTCCAGTTCACGCTGAGTGTTCACATACATCGGTTCGACCTGCTCCGGCTTGCTCTCTGGCATTGGTGTTATCGGTCGTTCGCTGGAGATGGATGACATGCTCGCAGCAAATGCAGGCCTTGTCGGTTGGGAGTGTGCTTCCTCTTCGTGCTGTGATGATTGCGTGGACGAAGAGGGTACCAGCTCCCTGACAATGGCCTGCTCGATGGCAGGCCTGACCTTGTACGTCTTCAATTGCCGCTTGAGATCTGATTTGGCCCCGTTTGGCGCGTTCCTGGCGTGGAAAGATCAGTCAGTCTTGGTACGCAAAAGAAACAGCAGCCAGATCACCTACCGGAAAAGCTCAATGACAGTGGTCTTGGCCGTCTCACGGACGGAGGGGTCAGCATCCTCCAGCAGTTCCATGAGCGTGGGAACATAGCTCCGAAACTGTAGGCCGTTCTCCTGGTGCATTTGCAGCACCCACTGCAAGCTCATCTCCTTTGCTCTTGTGTTCTTGCCCACCATGGCCGTGTTTCGCACTGAGCGCTCGACGTCGACTGGCGCAACCTTGTACAGGGTCGTCATTGACTGCGAAGCTAGGATGCGAAACTTCTCTTTCTGGTCCCCAAGCTTCTCCACCAGGAGCGGTAGGGTCCGAGCAGCCTCCTTTATCAGGTACTTGGGCTCTTGTCTTGACAGTCGCGTCAGCAGGTGGTTGAGCGCTGTGAAGCCAGCATTGACGAGTACTGCATGCTGCGAAGATGACGCGCTCCGTAGCGCATCGAATAAAGGGGCGACGCAGCTGTCCGGGACATTGTGCTGCTTGATGCCAGACTTGATGGCCGTGACAGCATTGACTTTCGCCTCGATGTTCGCATCCGCTCGCAAGAGCGTGATCAGATCGGCGACCTGTTTGTCGTTTATTCTGTCCGCCATACCCTCTACAGCAGGGGGAGCGGGGTCTCGTATGTAGGTATTGCAAGCCTGTTGTCACCAAAATCCAGGGTCAGTCAAGGTTGTCAGGTTAAACATTGGTGCTTATTTACTCCTGAAACAAACAAAAGTAAAGAGATACTCACGCGGCTGCGCGTAATAATGTGGAGGTTAGTTTCCGCAAGAGAGTCGGTGAAGCAAGCAGTGATGAACAACTATCGCGTTCAATTGGTAGGTTAGCTGTTGCTGCGCAGAAAGCAAGAAAAAAAGGCGGTGCAATCCGCGTAATGTGTTGATGTTGTCGCAGTGCGATATGTAATACTTTTGGGCGGACAGATGCGACGCCACAACTGATTGGATCCTGAAGGCTGAAGCTCAGTGACCGCGACCGCATGTGGGTTTGTGCCATCCCTACAGAAACCGCTCGAACCATGATCCATGCCGGCCCCACAAGGTATCTTTCCCCGCGAAACGTGGTGGGACAGGTACCTTGAGGCCCCTCAACGCCACCCCGCGATGTCGACGGCTGCCCTCAAGATATCCCACCACAGTATATCTTACATCGTCTTACAGCTCTGTTTTTTTACGCTTTATAAAGCTCGTAGGCCTCCCTTTCTGTTTGATCCAGAGTATATAAGAAAACAATCCATCCCAATGACTATTATTCCTTCAACGACCCCGGTCCCCAAGCCCCGCCACATCTTCATGTCTCCCACTTCCCCAGCACCCTCGCCATCAGCCCAAACATCGTCCGCAGTCCCCTTTCCGGTGCCCGATCGCACCTTCCAGAGCCCAGCTTCGAGCTCAGACCCCCAATCCACACCCACCGCTGTCCAAACCCCAACTCTCCGCCTCGAGATCCGCTCCCTCACCCACCCGGGCGCCACCAAGTTCCTCACCTCCGTGACCGCCTCCACCCTCCTCTCGGACGCCGTCGCCAACGTCCAGGCCCACCTCTACTCCTCCCCGCCCTCGCCGACGCACTGCCCGCCCACCCGCTCGGTGACCGTCATCCTCCGCGACGTCGGCGGCGTAGCCTACACGGCCGGCACGGAGCTCGACCCCCAGCACCACAAGGAGATCCACTTCTCGCTCAACTACGTCGCCTCCGTCCGGCCCGACCGCCTGGCCGCCGAGATCGCCGGCGTGCTGACCCACGAGCTGGTGCATTGCTACCAGCACAACGCCCTCGGCACCTGTCCCGGCGGCCTGATAGAGGGCATCGCCGACTGGGTGAGGCTGTGCTGCCGACTCGAGCCGCCGCACTGGAAACGCGAGACCACGGGGAAGTGGGACGCGGGTTACCAGCACACTGCCTATTTCTTGGAGTATCTCGAGGGCAGGTTTGGCATGGGCACGGTCAGGAGGATGAACGAGCGGTTGAGGGGGAGGCGGTACGAAGAGAAGGAGTTCTGGACTGGTTTGCTTGGGCGGCCGGTTGAGCAGCTTTGGGGAGATTATATCGAGAAGGTGAAGAGGGAGGAGTCAGTGGATGGAGAGGAGAAGGGTAGTGTTGATAAGGGGAACTCAGATATAGATGGTGTGAGCTAGGCTGGCACCCCCTGGGGGTTCGCCGAAGTGATGAAAGGGGAATCCCGTTTCTTTTTTAGCTAGATGTAAGAGCATGCGGGAGCGGAATTTGCCCTGCAGGAAGAAGAAGAATGATATCCTAGTAATGCAGAAATGCCAGCAAGAGCTTAGTACCTCTGGCAAACTCCGTACAATTCCTTTGCTGCCACCTTCAACGCCGTGTACCGAGAACCAAAACAACAAACCTTACAACGCCAATTACCGAAATCTCCCTTCATGTCCGCTGCGATACGGTCTAATAATGAACACAGCGCATCAAGCCACCAAAACACCGTCTTACTGGCAATACTCGCGTCGTGTCACATCGTCTCCAGCGTCCTAGCTTGCAAAGACGACCAGACAAACATATCCCAATTTCCTTGCAAGCGTAAGGTAGTATTATCTCCCAAACACAGTAGCGGCACGGATGTCCAAACGAGGTCACGTTTAGGGCAAGGAATCACCAAGGCGCCTCCAATTCTCCAGTCAATTATGCAAGCAGAGGTAAAATTTGACGTTGTCGAACCAGAAAGGCCAGGGTGTTTGCCTGTCCAGTCACTGTAACACCTCGTGATACACGATATCGCGCGTATAAAGGAGGTCGAGCCGAATGCCATATATCTGGCAGTCGAGGCAGAAGGTCAAGAATAACGGAGCGCAGGATGTCTGGTTCCAAGCAGCTTGCATATAACGCCTTGGTAAAGTTAAAACCATTGTCGAATCAAATCAAGGAATTAAGCATGACCAGCCTCATCGCTCGAGCTGACAACGCTTCCGACCTCAGTCCAGCTAGACGGAGTCGCCATACCCTGGCTCTCATCGTCGCTCAGCACGTCATAGACACGTCCCACATCCGCCGTTTGCGACACGGCCTCGTCAGAAATGTCCACACCAGATCCGACAGCTGAGCCCTCTGTCGGCGTGAGCATGCCGTCGCTGACCATTTCAGGCTCCGAGACCGGCACGGGTGGTGAGACCGGGAGCGGGGAGTAGAAAGTGGAGAAGGATGCAGGTAATCCATCGGGAATCGTCGAACCTGAGGATGCCTCGGCCCAGGCTTGAATGGATGCGTAGGCGTCTTGGTGGTCGTCCTGACCGGCTGTCATATACTCGTCGTCGGCGAGCTCTTCCGCCGCGTGCTCGGGTTTCGGGCCGACGTCTGCTGGCTGAGCGTCGTCTGCCGGGAGGTTCTGGCTAGTAAAGTCGAAGAGAACCTCGGCGACTGGTTGTGGCGGTTGAGGAGATACGGTGTGCGAGGCGGCGTTCCGGTCCGGTTCTGTCGCATTGTAGATGTCTGACATGATCTCGTCTTGGCCGGGTGAAAGCGCGTGGAGGTTGTGTGTTGGTTCATCGTCATAGTCGTCGACTCCGTGCTCGTCGGCGAAAGGATTGGCGTATATAGCAGAGCTCAATCCCTTGACTCCTTCAACACCGCGACGCCTTACAAGACCTTCGTTCTCAGCACTCCGGACGTCGGCGCCGGTGTTGTACACGTAGGTGCCCTTTTCCGCGTTGTGGTCTTCTTGCAGGAAGTCGTCAAATGTAGATCCACGTTGAGAACTGCTCTTCTCCTCGGCTTGCTTGCGTTCCATCTCTTTCTTTGACTCCCGGATAGCGTTCCAGTACATCAGTTCCTCTCGTTGCCTGCGCCGAGTCTCGTCATCCGCATCGATCCCGGCGTCGTCTCCGACCCCACCCCGAGACCGAAGGAAGCCCTCTGCGTCTTCGGGGCGGTTGAATAGCGGCTCTTGCGGCGTTTGTGCAGAAGGGTCGATGTTTTCGCCTAATGAGTGCAAGGCTATGGCGATACGACGGCGTAAATCCTCGGCCATCCGTCGAAGCTCGGGCGACTCGTAAACGGCTATGGCAGCTGCCACGGCGACAGACAGGGCGATCACGCCGGCTGAGGCCATAACGGCATGGTTAGGAGGCATCTTTGAAGGATAGCAGAGCAACAAAAAGATGATGATGAATAAGACTTGATGATAAAGGAGAAGGTACTAAAAGTAGTGAAGAAGGATGTCAAATTATTCTGTGGAACGACGAGAACATGGACAAGATGATAACTTTTGGATCAAGCAGTTACCGAATGTTCAGTTGACAGCCGGAATCACCAAGACAAAACTGGACAAGGGGAAACTGAACCGCGAGTTCGGCCACGGGCCATGAAAACACACGATATAAAGGTGCGCCGGAAGATGGCATTGCGTGGTCTCTCGCCACCTCCAACCAGAGAGACGGCCGCGTGGTTCAGGCTGCCCATTTGAACTGCGCGTCGAGATTTGCCCCCCCATCACCCCCCATTTGGAGATGGCGGGGTAGCAGCGTGACTGAGGCAGTGGGACACAAGAACCGATTGACAAAGCACGACAAAGTCGCACTCACCTTTGGCGGCTATTGGGACAGGCATCTTGAAGAGCACTGCAGTAATCAATGAGGGTGTCTTGGCGATAGGAGGGCGGAGGTTGCACACGGAATGCCGTGTGCGAGGAGAGATACTGTAAACTGAAGTTCGCGAGGCGGCGGACAGCCTTCGATAAGGTACCCAAGCGCTTGCAAGAAGGAAGAGATATCGAGACCAGGGGATTTGCTGAGTGGAAGAGGGACAGCAGCGGGTTTTGAGGCGTCGGGTAGTCAGGCTGTCAGGCTGTCACGCCAGCCGCTGTCTATTAGATTCCTCGGTCAGCAGTTGCATTCACCAACTCTGCCGCCATGATCAGTGGAGAGAGAACCAGGTGAGGCGTTCCTGGCTGAGAATATGGGCTCGTGACGTACCACTTCCACGCAATCGGCGTTTCACCTCTTCTCATTGGCTCAGCAATTGCACCTCCGGAGTCCGAGTTCAACCTCAAAAACGCCCTCTACAAAGTTTACCTGGGCAAGTTGCAGATCGCCAAACAGCTCAAATGTGTAGTTTTACCTTTATTTTGTATTCCTAGACTTCGGTGTGGAATGAAAGCCCTCCTTACCTCCTTTGCGCATATTGCTTGGGGAGCATGAGGAACATATATCGGGCGTGGTCAACCTTCCTCATCGAAGGTAACCTGCACCGAAGGCTGCATACTGCCTCCAAACACGTACACATCAAAACCTCCCTGATTTTTGTATGAGATCACTTTGTTACTTGGTCGGCAAATCATCTCCATCTAAATAAGGTATTCAGACCGTAATATACAGTGCTGTTGTCTGCTACATGCTGAGAGAAGTTGCAAGCTTCCCTTAACATATTCGCCTATCAAAACTGTGTCATCCTGTTAGTACCGCTTCGTGGAGGCACTGTCGAATAAGGCAACCAATAACCCTGCATCGTTCCCAGAACGCACGTAGTGGACGTCGGTCGTCTATTATAGACGTATATCGTTTCCCTGGTGAGGAATAACACACCAGGGCGTGGATTGTCCCTCCACAAGCCACCTTCAGGTCCGATAATACCTGCTACTAGACTACGCAGACAAGTGTGCTTTTGATAGACACGGCCTATTCTGTTCTCTGTCCCATCCTGAGTTAGTGCATCGGCATCCGCCTCAGAACGGACAAGCTTATCGCTTGCCGAGATGCTGCTTCCGCGCTCTCCGACCGTTGTGATGGCAGTATAGAGAGCTGAATGGGAGGCATGAGATCTTGCAGCTGAGATTCAGTAAAACTGTGCTGACAACCGTGAACTCAGTGCCCTTAACGCGGCCAGCCTTCACGACGTCCAATACCATCGAATGCCAGAGTACTAGTAACTCGGATATGGCAGATTTACTCGAGTGAGCTAGATCTCCCGCGGAGCTACATTATCCGTCTCACGAAATATGGTCGTCTCCACCTCGCCGCTCGCGGCGTCGGCATCCGATCTGGGACTTTTGAATGCCGAAAGCGAATATGGAGCCCACCATGTAGCACACGGAAACCTCGGAAGGACCCTCAACGTTGAACAGTTAATGACTCCATTGACATTGAAACGCTAATCTGTCAACATAGCTCCAGTCTAAACCCCTTAACCGCGAGATTATTCCCACTCCCTCAGTAGTAAATAGGGGGCATGTTCATTGCGTCCATGATCCACCCGTTTTTGCTGTGTTGCGCTGCCAAACCCGCGCCAGCCAAAACTTTTGTTGGTGTTATCTGTCCAAACAACTCCAACCCAGTGAAACCCACCAGAAAATGCCAAAAGGTATCTGCGCGCTAGACTCGCCAGAAGGAACTCTCCTTCACTAATAATTTGGTTCCAATCAATCTTTCCTGACGCGGAGGTCTTGTACGAGTCAAGAGTCTCAACACCTTCTTTGATGGCGTATGAGTTGAGCGGACCGGCCCCCATGTTGGGATGAACTCGATTTGTGTGTAACTTCCATCAAATCCGAGGGAAGGCCGAGAGGCGAACCTCCGTTCGCCGGCCGTCGTGTATATTGCCCAAGCGGTTTACTTGGAGCCAATGGAGGAGGTAGAGGAGTTAGATGCGGTGGAGGTGGACGAGTCGGTCCGGGCAGCGCGTTGCCTCTCACTTGAGATGCTGAGTTAGCCTTCCTGCGTTGCTGGGAAATATCATGAAGCGGATTCAGTGACTTACTATGTGTTGCGGTGCATCAGAGTGCAAGCCCACTTGGCGTTGCCAGTCTTGACATGGAACTTGAGGGGGTTGCTCTCGAGGTGAGTGCCGATCCTGTCACCGTCCACAGACGGAGCGGCGACGGCAGCTGAGGATGATGAGGTCGGTGCGGAAGGCATCTTTAAGAGTGAATGGATAGATATATGGTTTGGCTGATGGTGTATATGGCAAGCGTCAAGAGATATGAAGATCCGAGCGTAGGTATGTTAGACGGCGTAGAACGGCGATGTAAGGGTAGTGTCCTGTGTATGAAGACTTGTCGTGTGCGAGGGGGACTGAGATGGGGGAGAAGTGCCGGCTATATATATGCCTGGTAGCGGCAGGAAGAGGAGGGTATCGCGCCCACTTGGCCATGGACGATCTAAGTCGGCTCTCCACCACCGTCCAACTCTACTGGACGTCACTAGTCTAGCATCGCAGAAGCATTAGGTGTCTGGATTACATGAGCGATTTGTCCAGGCGGAGTGCGGCAGCACAAACTGTAGCAATCGACGCCGTCCCATACCCGGTACGGTACGTACTAAGGTTTGATCGAGTCTAACCGGCGACGCCTCGGACATGAAGCGACGTCAAGCTCCCCAAGCATCATCCTTGTCCCTCGGCTGCGTACTGTACACCGCACTTGCAGAAGCATTGCGCAAAGGACGAAACTCATAAAAGAGTCATGAGACAAACGGTCGCAACTTGCAGACCACAAACTGTACGACGATATGTGACCTTTGAGCGGGAAGCAAGGTATCCTTTTGCTGTCGGCGTCTGAGAAAGGCGCGAATTGAAGGTTGAGGAGAGCAAGTACCCTCGTACCTTAATGAGAAAGTAAAGTGGATCTCTGGAATTATGGAGCCCTCTTCACCTTCAATCTCCATATCCTAGCGCGCAGATGCTTCTTTGCGAAGCCAAGATATGTCAAGACGACTGACAGACAAGATGTCCCTGTTTCTGGAACCTTTCTATGAGCGGGTCCATAATACGGGGTTTGCTCGCATAAGCGTCGCTATATGTTCACGAGTCGGCCTCAAGCGATGGTGTTCGATGGACGACGGACGTTTGTGCACTCGTCCTTGCCCCTTTTGCAGGTTTTCGAGACGCGGAAGAGTCGGTCCTACGAACCTAGGTCTGGTTGGATCTACCCATACACGCTGTGGCGAGGCACAAACTTGTCTCTGCCTTGATCCATATGCAATGCTGTGTGACGCCTCCTTCAGAACGTGCAGCAGCTGAAGCATGCAGCCAGTACCATACGGAGAAGCTGCATACGACGAGAGATCGACCATCATCTCGACGCTGTCCAAGTAAGGGCAGTCTGTTTGCTGCTAGAAGAATCGAAGATGGGGGATAGCAGCACGGGTGCCTTTGCCAGAGTGGGTGGCGGTGCGGCCAAAAACACCGATCCGGCTCCGACCTGCCCGGATGGTCGGCATGGCGGAATTCATGGGATATATTACCGCCACTTCTGACGACAGCAAACAAGTCCCGATGTCGCGGATGCATTGTGGGCCGCTAATCCACCAGCTATCTCTTGCCTCCTTTCCGCACACCGCGGCCATCTTAAGGGCGATGAAGCGAGGAGGATGAACCATGCGTTCTGTACCACGAATGGTACGTATACTTTTGAATCTTTACGCTCCTTGTGTTCCGCACTGTCTTACGGGTATCTCACAACACTGTCAGCAGAACTATATCGGACATGGCTCCTATTGGTGTCATCATCGAGTCTCGCCAGACCGAAGAGTTCTGTAAGGCATGCACATGCACGCACTATGCCGTCTGGGGCTCCCTTTGCTTAAACTACCCGTCATAGGCGTGGGGGTTTGCACATTTCTCTCCTGGTCGTGTGTTAGGTTATTGGAGACTTCAGTTTGTGAGGCAGAGATTGGCTGACAGCGGTCGTACTCTACCTGTGTCGTCGTGAAGCAAAAGACGAGCACCAATGCTGGCCGAGCCCTCCGCTTGAGGTCTGTGGTATGTCGCTTTACAAGAAGTCTCGGAAGATGGTAGACGTATTACAACTCTGACAGCACGAGTTTCCACTTCCTCATGCTCTTCGTTTCTTAAGAACCTGCCATGTCCTGGACGTATCATTTACAACACAAGTAAGGTATCACTCTGCCGACGACTGACAAATTTGCTGGTCATATGCCGCATGGTTCCATTGCCGCTGTAGCTTGTCTCTGTTGTGTTGGATAAAACAATGTGAGACGATCGATTCACAATAAGTGGTCAGTCAGTCTGCTGTCCTTCCTCGGACTTGCCAACTAGATGACAAGAACGTGTTGCAAGGCTGTCCAACCATTCAAGCTTTCTCGGTCGATCAGGAATATCGGAGCCGCACCAGGTACTCCACGTTTCGTGGCATGGAGAAGGGTCACATGGACAGAGCGGGAACCTATTAGGCCTGCAGCTAGGCTGTCTGCCGATATGCAAGGTCCTGTGGGTTGTGCGTAGTACAACGGCTGCGGCCCTCTGCTCGGTAAGAGATTGGGGACAGGTGTACGGTCTGCTTGTATGAATCGATGCACGCGAGTCCATCCTCTCGACCTCACGCGAAGGGTTTCCTCATTCGGCCAATCCTACATATTGTATCGTCACTAGCAGTATATGCGTGGGGTTTACGAAAGTGGGACAAGGCACTTTGGACAAGGCTGCATATAGCACTCCAGGTCCAATATGGCACAGTACATTAGATTCGGTCTAACTCGGATTTCTGAAAGATGTCAGTCATTTGACTAGCACTTCAAGGGTGAAGATCTATACTGTCACTGGCCAGAAGTATATATTTCTCTCTATCACTCACTATCCCTCTGAAGAAGAAGACTTGGTGAGAAGTCATCAGAGACAACATTGGATGAACAAACTGAGAGGCGGTACTCGGTGAAGAAAACGAAGGGTACCTTATGCAGTGCTAGCCCTGAAACCAAGACTTTCGAACGAGGTTCAGCTACGAGGGTCGCATAGAGCTTCCCGAACCGTCAATCGAGCTGAGGCATGTTCCTTTGCCTGCCTACCCGATGCTTTCTCGACTGTTCATTCAACAATACCTTCGAGGACACGCCGTGACCTAGACATAGTACCCATATGGCCATGCCTGCGTTGCTACCCAACTCCCCTGTCCCTGTCACTACCTGTCCGCTGGATGACTTAAAGGATGTACGATCACGCCTAGGCTTGCATCAGCAGTCGAGGACTCTCCACTATCATGCAAGATACACTGCTGCGACAGGCCCCAATATCCCGGCTTCATATGCAATCTATAAGACAACGGCATGGACGATCCTCATGAGTCCAGGGCTCAATGCGAGTGTCTAATTAGAACACAGCTTCGAGCCACGTTCCTGCAATGACCACCATGATTGGACCTGCATTGGATATTAACTTGTCATTCTCTCCTTCTCAGCACCCCATCCCCTTCCTATCCTTTCGTGATCCATGATTCAAAAGGAAAAAAGGTATGACGGATCTTGTATACAGTACAGTCTAAACCCCAAGCCCCACTACCCAGAGCCGATGCATACACCAAACATTGGGGGCGGCAGAAGCCGGTCGACAAATCAAGCGCAACGAGACAGCAAAGGCAATTACAACTTCTCAATGATGGCAGCGGCGAACTCGTGCGTCTTGGCCTTGCCACCCAGGTCACCGGTCAGCGCCTTTCCTTCGGCAAGAGTATCGAACGCGGCCTTCTCGATCCGGTCGGCGTACTCGTTGAGGCTCATGTGACGCAGCATCATCATGGAGCTGAGGAGCAGAGCGGTCGGGTTGGCGAGGCCCTTGCCAGCGATATCGGGGGCGGAGCCGTGGACGGCCTCGAAGATGGAGCACTCGTCGCCGATGTTGCCGGAGGGCGTCAGGCCGAGACCGCCAATGAGACCGGCGCACATGTCGGACAGGATGTCACCGTACAGGTTGGGCATGACGAGGACCTTGTCGTTGTAGGGGACGGGGTCCGTGACCATCTTCAGGCAGGTGTTGTCGAGAAGCTCGGCGTCGAACTCGATGTGAGGGTAGTCCTTGGCGACTTCCTTTGCCACATTAAGGAAAAGACCGTCGCTCATCTTCATGATGGTGGCCTTGTGGACAACGCGGACCTTCTTGCGGCCAATCTCGTCGGCCTGTTGGAAGGCGAAGCGCAGGACGCGCTCAGACGCCTCCCGGGTGATGAGCTTGATGCTCTGAACAACACCGTCGACCACGACATGCTCGATACCAGAGTACTCGCCCTCGGTGTTCTCGCGGATCAGGACGGTGTCGACGTTATCGTACGGTGTCTTGAAGCCGGCGACCGAGCGGCAGGGCCTCAGGTTGGCGAAGAGGTTGAATGTGCGGCGGAGAGTAAGGTTGAGAGAGACGTGGCCCTTGCCAATGGGAGTCTGGCGAACTCGGTCAGTATGAATTGGTGGCTACAAGCCAAAGCTTGGTGCCAGACACCGGCTCTTCCGACACTTACAGCCAGGGGACCCTTCAGGGCGATCTTGTTCTTCTTAATGCTCTCAATCGCCGCGTCAGGGATCGCAGTCCTGCCGTCCTTCAGGATCGGGGTCACATCGC
Source organism: Coniochaeta sp. PK30-01 (assembly GCA_023628855.1). NCBI lineage: Eukaryota > Fungi > Ascomycota > Sordariomycetes > Coniochaetales > Coniochaetaceae > Coniochaeta > Coniochaeta sp. PK30-01. The sequence goes on along the minus strand of JAMAJW010000029.1, from coordinate 143,599 downwards.
AGGGTTCCCAGGTGATAGGCGTCTACCACCTGTCAGCTATGGATCAAAAACAGATTCCTTAGAGAGGTATTGCCTACCTTTGCTGCCGCGAAGATGTCCTTGACAGCCTGTGAGATCTCGGGACCGATACCGTCACCCTCAATAAGACTGACGGCATATTTGCCCTGCCGGGAGTGTCAGCCTTGGTCCATTATATGTTCCCAAACCTCATTGCTCTCTCAATTGAGTCGTGTTCATAGTTGAACGCCCTCCGCAACGAGCTCGTCGATGAAAATCTTTTGTCCGGATCGTTCGGCAGTCTTACATTCGAGTCCTTCTGTCCTGTGAACTTGGCAACGCGGTCTTGTTGGGCAGTGGCATATCCTCTCTGGCTCTGTTCATAGCTTTTGTCAATATACTTCGTCTTTCTCAACTGTGACGACAAGGGCGTCTCACATGCAACAGGGAGATTGTGCTGGCGCGAGGAGCGCTGAGGAATTGGCGCCTGGCCGGAGCCGCAATCGCACGAGTGGCGAGCATGTTGAACTGTATCACCGAGGAGGGGGGTGAGGACGCCTAAGAATGCAGGAAAAGAACCGGCGTGGTAGTGGAATCGTGATTTGAGTCGTTGTTGGTGATACGGCGCGCGGTATATTTTGAGCAGAAAAGAAATCATGCCTGCGAGATATCATTGACATACAGATCCACACACCACTTGCAGATGACGTCCGTGCGCGGCAGACCGCCTACTAGCGCTCCATTGGTCCGCTGTTAAGACTTCGGCTATATCTCCGAAGTCTAGCCGGCCTCTCGGGAGGTGGGGGCTATGACGTTTCACTGTCCAGATAGCCAGCCTAGGGATGAGGTCTGTGCATGAATAGCGTTAGTGTTGTGTGGCACCAGGCTGTGCTGTTGAGGCTGAAGCTCCCGCTGTCACGAATCAAGGGGCCCAAAGGTACCTAGCGCATTGCTTGAAAAGACCACCGAGCCAGAGAGGTGCACAACCAAAACGACCACCACTAACCTGAATCACATCCTTTTATCACCTCCATTGATCCTGCTCCTCGAATCGATCCCGTCGTATTGCGTCCTCCAACTCCCAGACGACGACAAGGGGTGGAGGTGCTTTCCCGCTCTTATGTCGCAAGCGTTCACCTCCACGCCCTCGTAGCTTTCGCCTTCCACAAATATCCAGCATAAAGACAGGCGACTTTACATGTCAACACCATGGCAGATCTAGACAGGACTGTCCTGGACTTCTACCAGTTGTCGAATCCGTACCCAACAGAATGGCCGGCGGAGAAGAACACCAGCGACGGATCCGATGAGGAGGACATGAAAAAGAAGAAGCTCAACAGACGCAAGTCCAAATATCAGGCTCTTGAACGAGCTGTGAGCAATCGGAGCAGTATAGTCCCTGGCTCCGAGAACTCTGCAGGCGGGGTTGCGAACCTCGTTCAGCGAGACGAGCCGGACCCATTAGGCACAACGGACAGCGTTGTCAGGACCTTGAAGCAGATGGGATTGCCTCTGCAGGAGGACATACGGCTTCGAAATCGCTTCCTCCTATCTTCAACAACATTCTCTCCGGCGCTCTTCCTCTCCCAGATGCACGCAACTGCGGACACGCAACAACTTCTAGTTGGCCTCGACGTGCTCTCCAAGTCCATCGACCAGAAGTCCGCGTCTCTCAAAGTACTGGTGGAGTCCAACTTCGAACGTTTCGTCCGCGCAAAAGCAACTATAGATAATGTCTACAAGGAGATGAAATACCGGGGTGCAGATCCTACACCACCACGATCACATGCTAGGACACACTCCCGTCACGCCAGCAGGAATAGTTTTCGTGGCAGTAGTGGAAGCCATGCCCTGGCAAGCCCAATGACGCCTGCCATGGATCCCCGGAAAAAGAATGCACTCATCAAGGAAAGCGACTACGGGGTAATGGGCATCAAGGCACCACTGCTAGACGTCTCAGCGAAAGCGGAAGAAGTCTGGGGACCGGCACTCGGTGGCAGAGAGAAGGAGGAACATTTGAAAACAGTGTCTTCAAACCTCGACAAGTTCAAGGAGTGCATCGAAATCAGTACTGCAATATCCGACAGTATCAAACGGAAAGACCACGAGACATTGGTGGAGGAGTACACCAAAGCTAGGAGGTTTGCCGACGAAGCGAGGCGAATGACGGACAGCATAGGTTCTCAGCAACCTTCGGAAGAGCAGCTGTACAAGATTCTGCTCGCGGGCCGTATGTGGCATGATGTGGACGAGCAGATCCAGGCTTTCAAGCGGGACGTCTGGAAAAGGCTGATATCTCTCCATAACGCGCCCAAGACGGAAGCCGGACCGGGTCAACGACAAGATCAGCACATGGAGTTGATTACCTTGCTACTCGAGCTAGGCGTGGAAGACAATCCTATCTGGGTCTGGCTCCTCAGTTGGTATGACCACCTGAAGGGGAAAATCCAGTCAACAGCCGATCGGTCCAAGGTCGAAATTGAAGTGCTACGACGGCGTCTTGCAAATTCCGAAAAGCCTACACCGCAGATTGTGGCCTCCCATATGAGGACCCTTGGTCGTCAGTCCATCGAGACTAAGACCCCGTCATTTGACAGTGCTGACATAGTCGAGCTGTGGGAGAAGATGGTGGCATTTATGAGCACGGTTCTCTCGTCACAGGGACTTTTGGGAGAGGTAGTAGACTTCTGGCAGACTGTGCAAGGATTTGTAGATGGGAAGACGCAACTGCCTACTGGATATAATGGTGAATCGCAGAGCCACCACCGGCTCTCACAACAAGGCACTGTCGACTTGCAGAAGGGGACCGTCGAGCTGGTCGATTTGATACGAGAGCAAGTCTTCGAGTTCTTTGCTGGACCTCCTCCCGAGGATATCTCGCTGCTGTTCTCGCCCCTACCGACAACCCCCAACACCCCAATGTCGGCGACCACCAAAAACGGCGCATTGAGCCCTTCTGCGCCCAGGGACCCTCGTTTCAATTTTGACGCCAACAACCTGCCTCCTCCCTCTCCCAAGCGTGGCGAAGCCTGGGAGAAGTTCGCTTTCTGGCCGCCTTGGTCCAACTCTGTCAGCGGCGTGCACTACCTGTCCAAGATGCTTGGACTCGTTGGGGCAGGAGCAGCCGAAATGGCAAGTATCTCACCAGTACGCAACGGTGATTCTGCCGAAATCGACCGTCTCAGGGCGTTAGTAGGCGCAGCAAGGGAGAGATGCGTGTCAGCCCTCTGCGCAGCCTGGAACAAGGATGCCGAGAACATCAAGTTCGTCGAGGACTGGCAGCGACCGCTGGACCGCAAGGATGTAACCAGAATGCCGGCTACATTTGCGGCATTCGAGGGCGCCTTGCTGAGCGGCATGCAGCAGATACTCTATATTTCCGATGCAATGTCGAAACCCGGAGCCGGGGATATTGTCCTCCCTCCTCCGCAGAAGTTGCTTCAGATGGTGCGCAGTCAGTATGTCACAACTTTGTATAAGGCGCTGAGTGGCATGGTGGAGAACGCGGAGCGGCCGATCAAGCAGGCGGACGACGAGTGGACGACGGACGTGGATGATTTTGTCCTCATCACGAATCCGGCAGATCGACGAGCATCCCTCCTTGGAGGTGACACTATCAATGCTGGAGATAGGGTAGGCACACCAAACTTCACCCGATGCTACTTACATACTAATAACAATCCAGAACGTCCGCATGCTCCTAACCCTCAGCAACCTCCAACTTCTACGCTCGCAAGTCGTCCCGAGCCTCAATACCCAATTTGAGAATGCCTTCTCTGTCAAACTTACCGACGAGACCAAAACCATCCGTGACGTCCTGGGCCAAATCGACGCGCGCCTCTTCCAGTCCTACACCCGAGCCTCAGTCGAGACCCTGCGCAACATCATCCGAACCGGCGTTACGGCAGCCGACTGGGTACTTGCCAGCAGCACCTCAGGCGGCAAAGCTCGCGAGGTTAAGCCCTACGTGTACGAAGCCCTGCTTGGCTTGGTCCTGGTGCACAGCCAGGTGTCCACCACCGCCTCGTCCCTGACAGGTCAGGTCCTGTCCTATCTCCTCGAACAGGCTAGTCGCGAGCTCCTGGATGCGTTCAAGACCCGACCCAAATATAACCTCGAAGCGCTGATGCAGGCCACGCTCGACGTCGAATTCGTAGCCCAGACCCTGAGCCAGTACACGACCGACCGCGCGTCCGAGCTGCAGAGCCAGATCTACCAGGAGCTGGACTCGAGGACCGACAACGAGGCGAGAGCCAAGCTTCAGGGAGAGCTCCCTGAGATGAGGGCAGTGCTCAAGCGGCTGAGGAAGGCGAGCGAGAACGAGTTTGCGTGCTTTCGCAAACCAAAGCGTGGACAGGGTGGGAGTTCGGGCGGGAGTGCCGGGGGCCAGACGCAGCCTGGCCCGATCAAGAGGACTGATACCGGATTGAGCGAGAGGAGCCTTTAGGGACGGCAATCTGCTCGACGTGAGTGGGGAGCGGTTACTGGCAGAAGATACCTATAAGATTCTGTGGCATGTATCCATGACTGGACAAATCATTAGGAGCAGGTGTTTCCCGGAGCAAATCCTAGTTATTACCACACAGGTAGCCTATTAATGAGAGTCCCCTATCAAATCAGATCTATGATGGATTTCGTGCTTTTCTAGTCCCTTTTCCGGTAAACACCATCGCCCTGAATAACATTAAACAACATCCCGTGGGGTCTTTCCTCTAGGTGCTACGCATCGACTGGCGCCCTTGATTATTCCCTTTTTTTTCTTTGGTTGAAATAAAACCCATCAATCCGTTCAAACGCCTGAAAGCTCCTGTCGTAATTATACACATTTACTGTGCCTGTGTCATGATCGTCGTGTGCTCTGTCGTCGTCATGTGCCGGGTTTCCCGCCTCCCGGTGGCCCTATGTTGGTTCCCGAAAGGAAAAGAGAAGAAGGTTGTGTTGGTAGCACTAAGCCGCAAACAGGAAATTAATCCCGTCCTGGGAGGAGAAGGGTCGAACAGAAGAGGAGCTCGAATGAGCGAGGGTCTGTAGGCGAGAAGGCTGGGCTCTCTTGCTTAGCCTGGACTTCGGCAACTGTCGAGTTATTAGTTTCCGCGCAGATATAGTAGCCAAGGATGTGATAGCACGTACAGCTGAGATTCAAAGCCTCAAAGTATTCCCGAATAAGGGGGTCATCCTCTTGAGTAATGAGGATCCCATCTTCCTGTCGACAAGCGGTCCGAGGAAGAGCCCGTCTAATTGCCAACAGCATGCGCAGGAGATCAGCAATGACATACCCCTGCTGGCTGAAGGTGCTTGGGTCCTTGGGCAGCGGCCACATAGGCCGGAGGTTGTCCTGCTCCCAAGCCTTGAAGGCCCAGGTCGACTTCTCGACAGAGTTAAGGAGGATGAGAGTCGCGAAGTACATGCTGTAGCCGATCTTCGTCTTACTATCCTGAAGAACGCGCTGCATGCCCGTCAGGAGGCTCTTGCTGATACTGCCGGCCTTCCGCTCAGCAGCTGCAGCAAGCTGCAGGCACACTGTGGTAAATATTTCCTGCTGATCCTCCTGGGCGTTTTCGTTGATCCAATCGTGGGCGACACCGTTAGAGATGACGCGAATCGACCACTCGCGCTCCCTGTCCAGCAGCTCCACGAGCCCCCAAAGCTCGAGGGACTTGTTCAGCAAGTCATCCTTGGTCTCTTCAGCCACGCGAAGAGCCATCTGGAGCGTCACTCGCATGAAGTGGGATGGTTCAAGGCGGCTAAACTCGGGCAGGACCTCGCGCAAATATGCCTCGAGGCGGCCAGGCACGTCCTGGGACTCGTTGTCGATCATGACCACCGACCGCGTTCCAGTGGGAACGGGGGGTTGGCTGGACTCGCCCTCCGGAGTCTCCCCGAACAGTTCACGTTCAAGAACATTCAGAGACAGTGAGATAGCCTTGTCTGGGAAGTGAGATGCCACGATCTTGCTTCCGTGGCTACTGAGTGACCATCGTGCCTTCAAACCATTGACCCGGTTCTGAGCAAGCACGATCTGTACGCCTGCAGAGTAGAGATCCAGCTGCTCCGAGAACTTGGTCCTGACACAACCAGATCGCCAAACGCGAGGTGACAAGACCTTGCGGCAGGTGTCGCAAGGATGGCCTTTGGAACATGTCTTGCGGAGGATACGGCAACGGATGCAAGCACCAATCTTGCGGACCTCCTGCACCTCTTTTCTGCGCGTGGCATCGAAACGGGCACGAGAGTGACGTAACTTGACGCCACCACTGAGTCCATTACTAGCAGTGTCCATGTGAAATGCATTCTTCGCGTCATCTAGTCCATTGCTGGTGGTGTCCATGCGGAACGTGCTCTTAGCCAAGTCGGCAGCGGAATGAGCTATCGCCTCAGCAAAGTTCGGGACGTGAAAAGGGTCTGTGATATACGTCATCTCGCCCCATGGCTGAGAAGCACTGGTTACTGGGATGAGAGGCTGCTCTCCGTTCAATTGTTGCTGTTGCTGTGATTGCTCATTGGTGGCGTCTGTTGGCGGCACATCCTCGCCAGTGGACTGAGAATGATGCAGAGACGGGTTGAGACGCGCAGTTGCAGCGGCTGCCATGGACAAATTGGCGGATTCGGACTCGGTAACAGATTGGATAAGAGCCGTGAGATTCTCTATTGGAAGAGTGTCTTTGCTTGTACTCTCTGTGCTAGGGTTCTCGTCTGCTGGGAGGGGCAAAAGAGCGGTTAGCTGCATGCTTTCGTACAAACTGGGATGGAGTTTGCGAGCCAACAGCAAGTCTCTTCTTACCTTTGACATCCTTCAACTGGTGAGACTCCGCATTCGCAGTAGGGTTCTCAAATGCGGACAGCTCGTGCAACTCGAAGCGTTCGCCATTGTAGAGCTGCGCTGATGCCGATGCCGCACCGGCAACGGCAGGCTGGGGATTGCCATTGACCGCCTGTCCGGGACCCCGGTCTTCGGCGGGTTGCTTTTCGTTGGCCTCGATCTGTCTCGATACCTCGGCGAGGGTTTCCAAAGCGGTCCAATCTCTCTGTATCATGGGCAGGTCGACAGGCGGACCATTGGGCTGAACCTGCCTCGACTTCTGGCCTCGATTGGCGGCATTGTGGATGCCGTGGAGGGTCAAGCAGGCGTTGATCCGGTCAGCCTCTGAGATGGCGGGGCATTTCTTGGTCAAGTGGTTTGTCAAAGAATCAATTCTGCCCTTTGGGAAGTTCTCGCCGCAAGCCTTACACGTGTGAGGATAGCGATTGCTATTGTCTGCCAGCTTCGGACCTCGTTCGAAGTATTGCAGGATGAGGCTATTCGGTCGTCGCCCCATCGTGTCGCTACTTGTCGATCCTCGACAGTCCTCTGTGAAGTCTTGGTGTTTTTGGATGGCAGAAACCTCCGGTGAGCTTTCGAAAAACTTCACCGCCGTAGTGGGGCGACATGGCTCAAGTTCGCTCTACTACGCACGACGCACGGACCTCATAGCGCATGGACCACGAGGTTGTTTGAAGCCCGGTGTTTTCCCGGGGCGATGGTGAGACTGTCAAAGGTGAAGCTTTCTAGCTAATAACACAGTACATATATCCCCATGCGTAAATGGGTTGATATACAACAGAAAACGAAAAATTCCCCTTTTGCCCAACAAGTCTGATGGCAACTACGTCCGGCGACTAGTAACAAGACTTGAGCATCTACAATTCTAGGTTTTCAGTTCATTCGACTCGACTCGACGCAATAAGTATTGCAAGCAATCATGGACATGTACATGTACATACATATGTACATGCCTTGCGGGGTGTCGGGTTGATATACATGCATAAGGTAGCTCTTGACACACCTGAGGACTACTGTTGTATCCTTCGGCTTGATCCGAATAAACATCCAACTCCGAAGACTGTCACTTTCAAAGTTGTGCCCAAACTCGATCCCTCTGGTCATCCCCTGGCGTTCAGCAAGCATTCAAGCATTCTCTCGGTCCGACTATGCATTAGTCTTGGAATTAAGGCCTGCAGTCTTAATTGTTTCTCTCAGCCGAATTCTGGTCTTGATTTCGTCCTAACCTCTGCAGTAGATCGTCCTGCTGCTCATGCTCTTATTTGTCAAATGCTATATCTGCCGCTTATACGAAGTAGTCGTGGCTATTGACAAGCTCGGTTGAACAAAGGTTGTTTAACTCGAGCATATCTTATGCACATCGTTCCTATGCTTCGTTAAGTCGTGTTGTGTACAGAACAAATCTAGGTATTTAACCACATGCCCCTTGTTTTCTTCCTCCCCTGAACCTCTGGATTGCTACCATGTCTCTCCACTCACGAGTCATCATTTCACCACGTTTCCCCTCTTCAGAGGTCCAACTGTTACTAGTATCCTTCCCCATACCGATATCCCCAATGGTTAGTTGCATGCTTGCAACGTGCTAGACATGCTACAATACGACATCCTCGTCTGAGGTAGTTATATCCGAGTTCCATGTTACAGTGTCGATCTTCAATGGGCATGGCCCGCTCTTTGCCAGTGCACATGAAGGAATATACGTAGAGATTCCCCTCTTGTTGATGGTGAAGGATTGTGATCCTGTTCTGGCCCGGTACCGGCTCTCGGATTATTGAGAATTGACATGCACATGAGCATACATATACAATGGTGGGAGTGTAACATGACGCGCTTCGAGGATAACAGGAATTACTATCCTATCGCAATAGTAGACTGCGAATCATGGCTGTCTTGCAAGTTGTCGTGCTGCTAACACTAGCAGGAACGGCCCTAGCAGTTGACCTAGCAAGCTATGCCTTACCTTTTGTGTGTATCGACTCTTTGGTAGATGGCTTGCTATGCAGAAACTGACAATTGTGAACAGACAGGCTCGACTAGTGGCGGGAACACATTCCCTGGCGTGAGTCGGCCGATGGGAATGGTGAAGCTAGGCCCGGATCTCTACACCGGTTCTGACAGCTACTCTGGCTACCAACCAACCGGAAACTTCACTGGCTTCAGCATGCTCCACGAGAGTGGCACTGGAGGTGCGCCCAAGTATGGAGTGGTGTCACAGATGCCTGTTATAGGCAATATCTCGAATCCACTCGCCGACCATAGTGACACCAGGGCTGCCCCTGACGCCGGTGAGGTTGGATACTATAAGTCCTCTCTCGGTTCAGGCATTACGGTGGAACTAGCAGCCACGGATAGGGCTGGTTTCTACAGTTACACCTTTCCCTGTTCCGGTCCGCGCAATATCATTGTCGACGTCTCGCATGTCTTGTCCTCTTACCGTGGGCAGGGCCTGGAGCAGCACTATCTGGGTGGGAGCATCACTGTCGGCAAAGATGGCAACCAGACTCGCTATCATGGGTACGGTTCTTATGATAACGTGGGTTCTTGTCCGACCATTTTGCTGTTAATGGTACTAACTACCAGAAAGGGCTGGAATCGTGCCCCTAAGTGGAATGTGTACTTCTGCGGTTATTTTGAACAAGAAGCTTCGTTCAAGACGTTCTTGGGAGATGGCAACAACGCAGGTAGCACGCTTGTGCAGTACTCTGATGCCCCTGGTGTCTCCTCTACTGCGCGTTTGGGGGCCATCTTCACGTTCAAAGCTAAAAACGTCCAGTCTCGAGTTGGCGTCTCCTTCATCTCCACAGAGCAAGCCTGCCACAATGTCAACAGTCAGATCCCTGCTGGAACTTCTCTAGCAAGTTTGAGGAGTCAGACGAGAGACAAGTGGAATTCGCAGGTCTTCTCGAAAATAATGACTACGGATACGGAGACGACCAATCTGCAATTGCTTTATTCGTCATTGTACCACATGCACCTGATTCCGACAAATAAGACCGGAGAGAATCCCCTTTGGACGTCTTCGGAACCATACTACGATGATATTTTCACTCTATGGGATCTGGTTTGTGCACATCCGGGACTCTCATGCTTGAAAAAAACGAGAACAGACGCTAATGATCGCAGTTCCGTTGTACCACGCCACTCTTTCACATCCTGCAGCCTGTATCGTATGAAGAGTACATCAGATCGCTCATCGACATCTGGAGAAATGCCGGATACATGCCTGACGCCCGTTCGTCTTTCTTCAACGGAGCCACTCAGGGCGGTTCTAATGCCGATAACGTTCTGGCAGATGCGTTTGTCAAAGGCGTCAGGGGTAGAGTGAACTGGGACGACGGTTACGCAGCTATGGTTAAAGACGCGGAAGTGACACCGCCCAACAACAACGATCCTAGGGATAAATCATCGTCAACGAAAGAAGGTCGAGGAGCCTTGCCTGACTGGCTTGTCCATGGATTTATCACGCCTACGTTTGGCCGATCTGTCAGTCGAGCAGTCGAGTAGTAGGTTCTGTTTATCCCCCTATGAGCATCGTGGACATGAACTGACTAAACCCTGCAGCTCAGTCAACGACTTCGCGCTACACCAAGTAGCAAACAGGCTGGGTAAATCCTCGGATGCCGCAAAATATCTCAACCGCTCCCGCTTCTGGCGCAACCACTGGAATCCGAACTCCACCTCCCTCGGATTCTCAGGTTTCCTTGTGCCGCGGAACGTGACTAGTTTCCTGCCCCAGGATCCCCTAACCTGCGGAGGCTGCTATTGGGGCGATTACTATTACGAGGCCCTCCCTTGGGAGTACTCATTCAACGCTCATCATGACCTAGACACACTAATGGCCTTGTCCGGCGGGTCTGATAACTTTATCGACCGGCTGGAGACCTTCTTTAACCACTCCCTGTTCAACCCTGGCAACGAGCCCTCTTTTACGACGCCCTTCCTCTACAATTTCGCCGGCCGCCAGGACCTGTCTGTCCTACACAGCCGCTCCGTCGCGAAGCAGTACTACCACCCTACCCCGAACGGCCTGCCGGGGAATAGTGACGCGGGTGCGATGGAGTCGTGGATACTGTGGGTTATGCTGGGACTCTATCCCATGACGGGTCAGACCACGTTTCTGATTGGGAGCCCGTGGTTTTCGGATCTGAGGATCGACCTTGGAGCGGGGAAGACGCTGCATATCACTACGACCGGGGGGTCAGATACATCCTATTATGTGCAGAGTCTGGAGGTTAATGGGAAGGTATGGGATAAGGCGTGGGTGGCGTGGGATGATGTTTTTGCTCGAGGCGGCGAGATGGCGTTTGTGCTCGGACCGGATCCCTCAAACTGGGCGACTGGTGAGTTCCCGCCCAGTCCTGCGAGCGAGTTCAATCGGAGTGCTTCAGTTGGCGAGGTGCTGGGTGTGTTGCCGACTCCGTGAGTGCATTAAGAGATAGTCTGGGAGGAGGAATCGTGTCTTTTCTATGAAGCTACATAAAGGGGGTAAACTTCGACCTATATATGTCCATGGAAACCATCATTGGAATATTATACTTAGAGGAGACTGTATAGTGAGTGGTTAACTTCCAGTCCTTCTATGAAGGCATCTCAACATTAAGTCAGCGGGCCGATATATTTCGGGCAGGGTTAGGGTAATCGTCAACTGTTTGAAACATGGTGAGATGAAACGTGGCGCCGGAGTACGTACTGTCTAGCGCCTCGCTTAGCAGCCACTGGCACGATACGAGATGGATGGATACAGCAGTAGCGTAGTACTCTACAGAAATGTACAGGCATGCCAGATTGTCGATGATATCAGCGGCATTCTTGGCAAAAGATACCTCAAAGAAAAGTAGCCTAACTGCCATTCCTTCGCTCAGGGGACCCGTATCCCGCTGATTTTGAGGACCCTCGAGGCTGATGTTGGAAGCGAACACCTTTTTCTTCATCATCCCTTGTACACCAGTCCCTTGCAAACATCCATTCACGACTTATTTGCCTTGTGCCCTTCCCCCGACAATCATGCATTGATTTGGGCGTTGACTGAAAGACTTCCAGTCGATCCGACCCTGGTGTGATCGCGACAAGCACTTCGGCGACTTTGGTGGTGAACACCGTTGTAACTTCGGTCTCCCCTTTCAACGGGTGTTGCGACGGGGAAGATTGCTAGACTGCGGCAGTCTTCAAAGCATCAGTTCGAGCTCCAATGCTTCCCTTCACTTCGTCGGGGTCCAAAGTCACCCCCCGGCATCACGTTAGCGGATATTCAAATGGCTATCCTCGAGGGAACACATTCGAGCTCTCTCCCCACAGGTAACTGCGCATCTACCCTGGTGGCTTCCCGTCTATCGATGATATTGGAGACTGATCCTGCTCTTGTGCGTAGGTTCCAACCACGATTGAGTTCGACACCGGCTGGACGACGGCGCAGGCGATTTTACATCCGACTGGGCGCAATACTGGCCCTCGGCCTGTTCGGCTTATACTATTTCTTTTCCGGCGGCGCCGGCCTATCTATATTCTCGCTGGGATTGCTATCAAGTAGCGAGGACTTCCAACTAGAAACCGTGCGGTATTATGACCTGTCTAATGTCCAGGGCACGGCGCGGGGTTGGGAGCGCGAGGAGCGCATATTACTCTGCGTCCCGCTGCGAGACGCCGAGCCGCATCTTCCCATGTTCTTCTCCCACCTGAGGAATTTTACATACCCGCACCATCTGATCGACCTGGCCTTCCTAGTCTCGGATTCCAAAGACAGGACGCTCGAGGTGCTGGTGGAGAATCTGGAGGCCATCCAGGCATCTGAGAATGATCTGGCACATTATGGAGAGATTTCGATCATTGAAAAGGACTTTGGCCAGAAAGTCAACCAGGACGTTGAAAGTCGCCATGGATTCGCTGCTCAGGCAAGCAGGAGGAAGCTTATGGCGCAGGCGCGCAACTGGCTTCTTAGCGCTGCTCTCAGGCCATATCATTCCTGGGTGTACTGGAGGGATGTGGATGTGGAGACGGCTCCCTTCTCCATCCTCGAGGATCTCATGCGTCACAACAAGGATGTCATCGTGCCAAGTAAGTTGCAGTCATTTCGCCCTTCGAACCCACGAAGGAAAGTCAACTAACGTATTCCAGATGTGTGGCGCCCGCTGCCAGACTGGCTAGGAGGAGAGCAGCCCTACGATCTCAACTCATGGCAAGAGTCGGAAACCGCACTGGCTCTTGCTGATACTCTTGATGAGGATGCCGTCATCGTCGAGGGATATGCAGAATATGCGACGTGGCGGCCTCACTTGGCTTACCTCCGGGATCCGTATGGTGACCCCGATATGGAAATGGAGATCGACGGCGTTGGTGGAGTCAGTATACTTGCAAAGGCCAAGGTCTTCCGCAGCGGTGTCCATTTCCCAGCATTTAGCTTTGAGAAGCATGCTGAGACGGAAGGATTTGGAAAGGTGAGCAGTCAAACCGCTTGGAGCATTTGCGTGAGGACTTTGAGCTGACAGGGCGTTCGTAGATGTCGAGACGCATGGGATTCTCTGTGGTGGGCCTACCACATTACACAATCTGGCATCTGTACGAGCCGAGCGTGGATGACATTAAGCATATGGAGGTAAGTGGCTTGGCGAAATCTGAATTGGGTTCCTTGCTAACCTGAGATAGGAAATGGAGCAAGAAAGAATAGCCCGCGAGCAAGAGGAGAAAGAGAAGGCCGAGAAGGTGAAGAAGATCAAGGAGCAGTTTGGCGACACAAACAGCCAGTGGGAGAAGGACAAGACTGAGATGCAAAATCTTGTGCAGAAGGACAAACAGTCTACAGGTGAAAAGGCCGTCGCCGAGGATAAGAAAGGCACGACTGGTGCCAACCCGAAGGATGCTATTGCGGCAGCAGATAAACCTGCGGAGAAGAAGATCGGGGGCGGTGCAGCCAAGGTAGAGGCGAGCTAGGTGTAAGCTGGTCGTGGGGGACTGGGCTGCTCAACGACGAGCTACCTGTCCTAGGTGGATGCTGTGGCATGATCGACTCGCAGATCGACTCGCATATTGTGCGCTTCTTTACTCATGATGTCTGGGAAGGCTTCGGTGTTAATTGGCCACCGGGTTTCACGCACAACGGCGTTCGCATACAACTGGCACACAAAACGCGGGCAAGATAATACATGTTTATGCTATGTCTACATCTCTTAGTATCGTCGTTTCGGTTTTACAAACGTGCAGCTTGATCATGGCAACCGACGCTTTGGCTATATGACTACTGCTCAAATGAGGTATTAGTCAAGAGTATGTCTACGTCCTTTCCTAACAGAAACTACATGTAGATTTCAAATGAAATATATCGATGATCCTTTATAACCCCTTGCACCAGCTTATTAGCGAAGCAGTCGCCTCGTAGCCCCTACAGTTGAAGACCACTGATGGCCTCGCCCTCACGGGAATAATGGCACCCATTGTCTACCCTAACCCTGAACTACTGGCTGTTACGTAATGCTCGAGCTTAACCTGGCTTTAGCGCGGCGACTCAAAGGAGGCACGTCAGTGCAGCCGCAAGGCTTGAGCTCCAACCTGAAGTTCCATGTGTCCAATCGGCGGTAGCCTCAAACTTCAATACCACAGTACACTCCTGATCGTCACCTCTCTACGAGCTTGTGTTAACGCCACGGCTTCTATTCAAGGTCGAGTGACGTACCAAGATGCACTAGACATAACAAAGTCCTGTTGTGACACATTGCCCATTTCCCTTTACGTTACAGAACAACTGTTTGTTTGTTCGTCACCGCGGAAAGGGGACGCCCGACAGTCCACGAGGACGGAGTCGACCTCATTAAGCCGTCGCAATACCGAGCGAGCCATTTGCTTCCCCCTTTGAGACATACAGAATCTCGCCATGTCATCGTTGACAGCCCAAGCCGCTGCCATGGACGCACCGGCTCCCGTACCCTCGACCCCCGCGACACCTCACTCGAGACGTTTCGCCCATTCGTCCCGCATGCAATACAGAAGTCGTCCTGTCTCAGTAGCTGTCGATCCAGTATCGCTTGTTATATCGGAATGCATCGCCATAACTTCAGCAATCCAGAAGTATGCCAGATCACCGCATTCGTCCGTCTCAGCCATTCTGGGTGGAAGCCCAAATCTGGTGCAGCTCGGTCCTCCGACCTCTGCAATACGCCCAAGAAGCAAGGATTCCTCGGCTGCGGCTGCCGTGACTGGTGATGCTACCGCCGACCTGGGGCCAGCGAACAGATGGGGGCTTCGAGGCAAGAAGGGCAAGAGCATGCAGGACAATCCATTAATATCTGGCTTTGGAAGGCTACGGCAGGAGTTGACAGGTGTCAAAGGTATAGTCAGGCATTGAACTCGCATAGCGACCACAATATGTGGACTTCCGTACACTTGCTAACAAGTGTAGACATTCACAAATTCGACGCCCTCGTCCTGCTCTTCCCCTTCCTCCAGATCATCCAGGCCAAAGGAACTGCTGCTCCTGTCACAGTTCTTGCTCTTCGCGCTATTCGGAAGTTCCTCGCATACGGATTCATTGCTCCCGATTCCCCGAGATTTGCTCTAGCATTGCAAGCTCTATCAGCCGCTATAACGCACTGCCAGTTCGATATTAGCGACTCTGCACAGGAGGAGGTTGTACTCCTCATGATCTTGCACCTGATGGAAGACATGCTCTCCGGGCCAGGTGGCGATATTCTTAGCGATGAGAGTGTCTGCGACATGATGGGACGTGGACTGACTATTTGTTCCCGGTCAAGGTTCTCGGAGGTGCTGAGGCGGACAGCTGAGGCGTCCATGGTTCGCATGTGCCAGATCATATTTGAGGATTTGAAGCATCTTGAGGTCGAAGCTGGAGACGAGAGTGACGCCTTGGATAAGCAAACTGACGCGGATATGGGTAATGTCAAGATGGATCCAGCTGCCAACGGGACCGATGTTCCGATAACTCCTGAACCCACGGCACCTCAAATATCCGCCGACCCGAGGCAGTCGTCGAGCTCAGAGAAGGCGAGCAGTAGCGCGACTGGAGAAGCTAGTCGGTCGAGTACAAGCTCAAGTGTTGAAGACTCGGTGTCTGTCGACCTCCGACCGTATTCGCTTCCGTCTGTGCGAGAACTCTTCAGGGTGCTTGTGAACTTCCTCGATCCTCACGACCACAGACATCCAGACCAGATGAGAGTGATGGCGTTGCGAATCATTCATGTCGCTCTCGAGGTTGCTGGACCTTCCATCGCGAGACATCCTGCCTTGGCAATTATTGCCGAGGACCAGCTGTGTGCACACCTCTTCCAACTAGTCAGGTCAGACAATATGGCTATTCTCCAAGAAGCTCTGATTGTGGCTGGCACCCTCCTATCGACCTGTCGGGGAGTTCTCAAGCTGCAGCAAGAACTGTATCTGTCCTATCTGGTTGCTTGCCTACACCCTTCGGTTGACATCCCAAGAGAGATAGGCATCGACCCGTCTCTATACGCCGGCATACCACAAGCGCCAAAACTCGTCAAACCGCCTCCATCACAGACGAGTAGCGGCCGTGCGACGCCAGTCCCCGTGAAGGATCGCCAAAAACTCGGGATGGAGGGTGGAACTCGCAAACCGGAAGCGCGACAGGCCATGGTCGAGAATATTGGTGTCCTAGCCCGGATGCCGACGTTCATGGTTGAATTGTTCGTCAACTACGACTGTGACGAGGACCGGTCGGACTTGTGCGAAGACATGATTGGGCTCTTATCTAGGAACGCCCTTCCGGACTCGGCTACCTGGAGTACAACCAGCGTGCCACCGCTATGTCTTGACGCGCTGCTTAGATTTGTGCAGTTCATCGCGGAGAGACTTCATGACGAACCCGTGACGGAGGGCTACCCCGATCCGGAAAAGCTCAGGCAACGGAGACAACGGAAAACGGTCATCGTCAAGGGCACAAACAAGTTCAACGAGAGTCCTAAGGGCGGCCTCGCCTATCTACAAGACAAAGGTGTAATTGAGGATGTGACCGATCCTGTAGCGGTTGCCACGTTTCTCAAAGGCACTTCTAGGGTCAACAAGAAGGTTCTTGGAGAGTTCCTATCGAAGAAGGGTAATGAGGGCATCTTGGATGCTTTTATGGACCAGTTTGATTTCACTGGCAAGCGTGTCGACGAAGCTCTACGGGTGCTCCTCGAGTCCTTCCGACTTCCTGGAGAGGCCCCTCTGATTGAACGCATTGTGTCCTCTTTCTCCGAGAAGTACTGCTCCGGATCAGGCATACAGGATGTTGCAGACAAGGATGCCGTGTTCATTCTTACCTACGCCATCATTATCCTCAACACCGACCAGCACAATCCCAACCTGAAGAACGAAAAGAGAATGACGATCACGGACTTTGCCAGGAACCTACGGGGCCAGAATGGCGGCGAGGACTTTGAGCCGCAATTCCTTCAAGATATCTACGACGCCATCAAGTCCAATGAAATCATTCTTCCGGATGAACACGACAACAAACATGCCTTTGATTACGCGTGGAAGGAGCTGTTGCTGAAGACGGGAGCAGCCGGTCCATTAATTCTATGCAATACCAATATTTACGACAAGGACATGTTTGCTGCAACCTGGAAGCCGATCGTGGCGACCTTGTCGTATGTCTTCATGTCCGCGACTGATGACACGGTCTACGCAAGAGTTGTGACAGGCTTCGACGAGTGTGCGAGGATTGCCGCAAAGTATGGCAATACGGAGGCTCTAGATCATATAATCTACTGCCTCAGCCATATGACGACATTGTCCTCTGAGACGCTGTCCAACACGTCCCTCAATACTGAAGTGCAGGTTGGAGAGAACAGTGTCATGGTCAGTGAGCTTGCGGTTAAGCTCGGTCGTGATTTCAGGGCTCAGCTGGCAACCCTGGTGCTTTTCCGTGTAGTCACTCAGAACGAGCATGTTATCAGGAAGAGTTGGCAACACGTAAGTGAATACTCTCCAGAAACAGCGTCGAAGGATAAACTAACATGCCCAATAGATCATCCGGATATGGCTGAACCTTTTCGTGAACTCGTTGATACCACCGTTCTTCTCTGAGGATGCGTCGAAAATCGCCCTTCCACCGATTCCGTTACAGAACCCCAATCAGGTAATTGACCGAGCCACGAAGCAGAACGATTCCAGCTTCTTCTCCGCATTTACCTCCTACATATCGAGTTATGCGGCAGATGACCCGCCTGAACCGTCTGACGAGGAATTGGAGAGCACGCTGTGCACCGTCGACTGCGTCAACGCATGCCACATGGGTGATGTCTTTGCCAACATCAACAATCTCCCTGAAGAAAGCCTAGAAGCGCTCGTCGAAGCACTTCTCGGCGAGATTCCTGACGATAGCGGCTCAGAAATTGTCATCACCGTCAAGAACGCCGACAACGTGCCAGCGTCTCCACCCAACGGTCAGAAGCACCGCAATACCGGCCCAATATACGACCCGGCAATGATCTACATCCTTGAATTCTGCACTATCCTGGCTCTTCGAGACGATAACACGACCGAACTGCTCGGGAAACGAGTTGTAGATGTCCTACAAGCCGTGCTGCGGGACGTTGCTAGCTATCATCCTATTCTTGTTGCCCGTGCTACCTTCTACCTGTTTAAGCTGCTACAAGCAGGATATGTAAGTCCATTTCTTCCGAACTCCTATTTCATTGACGAATTGCTCACAAGAGTTAGGATTATGACTACGTCCGCGTACCGGTGTTGCTCCATAGCATCTCGAGCTTCTCTAAAGATCTGCTCCAGAAAACGTCCGCGCCGGTCCTCCAAGGCCTGAAGCTGTGTATCGAGAAGCCGGGTCCACTGAGGAACGAGATCATGACTTCGCCAGATTTCTGGGCGATCCTGCAAACCCTGTCCACCCACGCTGCATCTGCGGCCACAGTCTTTGAGATACTGGAGAGCGGCGTTTCTGGCTCGCCGCCAGCTATCATGGCGGACAACTACGTGGCTGCCATCGGCCTGCTTAACTCGTTTGCATCTGCAGCTAGCTCCGCCGCAGCGCCTGAACAGAAGACGGATCGAAAACAGGGGCCGCAGCAGCGGAAGGCTCGTCCCGTGAAGACTGAGAAGTCCAGCAGCGACAAGCCTGCCGTTGCTAGGGGTATCAAAGCGGTAAACATCATATACAGCATGACCAGCCGTATCCCACAGCTCATGAAGCAGTCCCATCTTGAGAGCAACGAAGGTAAGCAAGCATACTCAGCATCAGCCGATGTCTCGTTGAGTCACATTACCCAGTAACTAACCTCACCCAGCCTGGTCCGCATACTGGCTCCCCATCTTCCAAGCAATGACAACACAATGCACCAACCCCTGCCGCGAAGTCCGACACCTCGCCTTTAGCTCCCTCCAGCGGTCTCTCCTCTCCCCGGAATTAACATCAGCGGACCACGAGGAATGGACGGCCATCTTCGGCGAGGTGCTCTTCCCCTTAATTCTCCGTCTGCTAAAACCGGAGGTCTTCTCTACCGACCGCGACGGCATGAGTGAGACGAGAGTCCAGGTTGCTTCCCTGCTCTGCAAAGTCTTCTTGCAGTATTTGGTCCTGCTCTCTAAGTGGGAGGGCATGTTGGATCTGTGGCTGAGGATCATCGAGATCATGGACCGGCTGATGAACAGTGGGCAGGGGGATAGTCTCGTAAGTTCATAATGCAACAGGCCGTGGTGTGAGAGGCGTTATGCTGACTTTGAAACATAGGAGGAAGCTGTGCCTGAGAATCTGAAGAATATCCTGCTATTCATGAGTAGTAGCGGGTATCTCGTTCCGCCTAGTAAGGACCCGGAGAAGGCGGAGTTGTGGACAGAGACGTGGAAGAGAATCGACCGGTTTTTGCCCGAGTTGCGGGCTGAGCTTGCGCTCGAGGAGGAGGACAAGACTGATGAAAAGAGTGCGGTGCCTGTTGAAGCGGCGCCGGAAGGCGAGGTTGAGGATGCCAAGGCGTAGGTTTGAGAGTGCGAAGTTGCGAGTGCCATGAGCATCCTAAGGGGTGCATTACACTGCAGAAATTTTCCTAAAGGGGCTTCACTGGCTTGATATTGGTTTGCGTGGCGAGCTTGGCAGTGGTGCTGTTATATGTGTACCATATGGCGTTGTGCTGTTCTTTGGCATGATAGATGGTGTGTTAATATTTACATCATAGATGAATCCTGCCACTACTGGACCCCAAGAAGTGATAGGTGCCACAGAGCACATCCTTCTACTCCATGGTTGCTGCAAGGTCGTGAGAGCGCTCATTGTTGGTGCCAATCTGGATCACAATGGTGTCGAAGATTTAAACATACTCATTCTTGTCACCAGCGGAGCACTGGTCAACCTCAACCAAGATTCCGATGCCAGGTACGTAAAGTACATTCGTAGTACTTTGCCCTCCACCGGTCATGTGTACTCATGTTCTGCGCCTTTCAAGGAGTCGAGTATCAGCCTGCAAGATCACGTTCACTATCTGCGAATCGCTCGAGCTTTGTAGTCTCCTAGGGTGCCGGCAAAGGTCTTTGAGAACCTGCGTGATTGGAACTTCTTCTCTGCAGCATCCCACCAAATAACAGAATGTGAACCTGACCAGACCCTGCCCCTAAATATCCCTTGATTACCTTACCTTCGATGTTTGTTGGTCGCACCTGCAGTTAATGATCTTGAATAGAACCCCCACGCGCTCCCGTAACGGGTATGGGGCCAAATGCTAAGCCACATCCCACAAGCTGGCTTTCACTGCATTTTTAGCACCGCCGGCGACGTCGAGTCCGGACCCCGGACTACCTAGGTAAGGTAGGAAGGGAATCAAGGTACGTACCCACAGGTCTGATAAGCCCCAGGTGAGGTTCTCCAGCTCATGTAGGCTCAGGGGTGTGGCGCTAGGCATCACTCCGCTTCCCGTCCCTCCCGAACCCACCCCGCGAATGTGGCTGACACACCGGAGCAGGTAACCCCGCCTCAATCGGTGAGGTAAGCTGAGGAAGCTCCGGCCGAGCCTCTCGTTTCTGACCAACGTCGAACTAGGATAACGAGCCATCGCCCATCTGAGCGACAGCAGACACCGGCACCATCCGAAACTTGACAACGAGCTCTACCATGATAAGGTTGGCGTGAGGCATAATGACGGAGGTTGTGATGACGCAGACCCCACCGGTCCTTCAAGAGCCATCCGAGAAGGAGCGCAAGTATGATCGCCAACTCAGATTGTGGGCAGCGAGCGGACAGGCTGCTCTGGAGTCTGCAAACCTGCTTCTCGTGAACTCTGGTTGCGGGACAGTTGGCGTAGAAGCTCTGAAGAACCTCGTATTGCCGGGTATGCTTCCACTGATGCCAACACCAGTTGTCGCCTCACGATGCTAACCTAGGCCACAAACAGGCATCGGCCGGTTCACTATTGCGGATAGCACAGTCGTCAGCGAAGCTGACTTGGGCGTCAATTTCTTCCTCGACGAGAGCTCGCTTGGAAAGATGCGGGCGCAGTGCTCTACCGAGCTCCTACTCGAACTGAACCCAGAAGTCCAAGGAGACTGGTACCCGAAGAGCGAGGTATGGATAGACGCCGGCCCCTCGCTGGAGCAAGTCAGATACGCATTGCCTGACATTATGGACCTAGGGCGCCATCGACCTTGGAGACCTTCTCGCCACATCGACTACATTCACAATGATCATGTATACCTTCCCTATACGGCCGGACGATCTGGCTGTTCTCCAGGCATATGGCCGGCAGCACAAGACACCACTGGTGGCAATACACTCAGCAGGCTTCTACTCGTACTTCCGTATCTTCTTGCCGGGCGCCTTTCCGATCGTCGACACCCACCCAGACGAGACTGCGACGACGGACCTGAGACTATTGACGCCCTGGCCGGCGCTAGCAGAGTTCGCGAAGGAGCTGACCAAGGACATCGACGGTCTGGACGCTCATCAGCATGGTCACCTGCCGTACGTCGCTATATTACTACATTATCTCGAGCGGTGGAGAGAGACCCACGACGGCACGAACCCGTCCACGTATCAGGAAAAGCTCGCTTTCCGCCGGTTGGTGCAGGAGGCGGCCAGGAGGGAAAATCCAGAGGGTGGCGAAGAGAACTTTGACGAAGCCGTAGCCGCTGTTCTCAAGACGATTACTCCTAGTACCCTCCCCTCAAGTCTCACGGAGGTATTCGAGTACAAGCGAACCCATCCGGTTGGTCAAGCAAATTCCTCAGCCCACGCCGATCGACCGGTTGAGTGGAAAGAAGGCGAAAATGCTGACGAGACTATTAGCAAGAAGAAAACTCGGCCTTCTGGATCATAGCAGACGCTATCCGCGCATTCTATGAGAAGCACAACTGCCTCCCAGTACCGGGTAACGTGCCGGACATGAAGGCGGAGTCAGACGTCTACATCAAGCTACAGAACATCTACAAAGCAAAGGCACGTCAAGACGTGGACGAGGTCCTAAAGATGGTGCAGGCCACTCCGGGTGGCCGAGACGTGGATCCCGCAGAAGTGGAGCTCTTTTGCAAGAACGCAGCCTTCGTCAAGCTCATCAACCCATCAGGGGGAGCAGGAGGAGGCAATAGCAACCTCGAGAGTAGTGCCGATCGGCTGGCGACGGTTACTGGTGAGTGCTTTATCGGATCATATCTCGCTTGTTCTTCGCGAGGCATCATGGTCGTCGTAACATCTCCACTCCGCCACCCTTTCATACCATTCAAGCGCCGGGCTTGTCAAAGATGAGCGTCCAGACCGAGGGGAAGATTATATTAACATTTCGCCACAGTGGACGAGTTCGAGAACGACAAGAACGCCAAGGCCTTCAATGGGCCTCTTTCCCTCATACAGATCTATCTCGCCCTGCTCGCGACGTCGCACGTGTTCCACCCCGCCAGCCCAGAGGATATTTTGGCCCAGGTCGGCAAACTCGTTCCCGGGGCAGACGGAAACGAGCGGGTGGTGGAGGCCGCCCAGGAGGTGGCGCGAGCCGGAGGTGGGGAGCTGCACAACATCTCGGCCCTGACGGGTGGCATGGTGGCGCAGGAGGTGATCAAGATCATTACGAAGCAGTACATACCCATCGAGAATACGTGCATCTTCGACGGCATTGGGAGCCGAAGTCAGGTTGTCCGGTTATGAAAGGGGTAGCGGGACTGCCTTTTGCCAGTGACGTACCGCTTGGCTGCATGGTCGAGTGAAGTCTGGGGAAGCCGTTGCTGCTTTTACTGGATGGGGGTCTGACAGCTGGTAAAACGAAGGATAGGCCAAGCAAGTCTGGGGTAAAAAAGAAGGGTTTTCGGGAAACTCCCGGATGTGAGGCCACACTGTGTGCTGGTCATCTGAAGAAGGGTGGGTGGCGTCGGCGAGGAACTGAGGGCCGCCGTCCTGAACGCAAAGTCTGGGGCGTGTGTTTTTTGCTAAAAGACGTACCTGCCTCTAGGTATATCCGGAAAAGCAGGGCAGCAAAGCAGAGTTCAAGGACACCTGCAGAAGGGAAGGGGTACATGGTGCACCCAACGTTGCAATATGGCTGAGGGGCATTCGGCAGTGGCCTTACACAGATCCGGGTTAATCAAGATAGAAAGGGGACCCTGTGAGAAATTGGAGAAGGGCGCAACGAGGATGGAGGGAATATATGTGGGAGTGGAGAGGATGTGCACGAAAGTTGGAGGAGACTGAGAAGACGATACAAACTTTCTTCTTGGTCTCATCATCGCTCGGACTTTGATGCATCTTCTGACAGGAACACGTTTTTTGTCGCACACACTTTTCCTCTTGTGCAGTTTCTCCAATTTTGAGCTGCAAGAGAAGTGATGTAGAGGGGTGGGTTCATCCAAGGTACGTGGGACCGGTCCAGTAGTTTTGCGGTTGCATGGCTCCGGACGAGCGAAGCCATCGTGATGCTAGCCATGACCTACATGTGTAGATCTGGTACGGCTGTGGACGGAGATCACATCGGACCGTAGGGCCTGTCAAGACTAGCAATGGGACATCGTCTGCTACTACGTCGTTTCATCCACGCTTAGGAACCTAATTCCTCTTATTACCGCATTTTGCTGGCACCGTAGGGTTACTACGGTCTTGTCTCCAGGCTGGGTGGCTGGCCAATCAGCGAGTGTTGCAGTCTAACACAGAAATTTCAGGTCGAGTGGACGCATTCGTACGTCCCTTGATGCAGCGCATTCGCAGGAAAGCAGGTTCGGAGACTTCCTGCTGCTGTCACGATTCAGTCGGAGATCTCGACGGCTTGCAACTCCGACCGACGATGTCCCTGGAGTACGTGGTGCATACAGCCGCCTGTGCGCGTGCAGACTGATGCTACTTCTTCCCGCATTCCAGAAAACATGCCATCATAGTCTTGGTGATGTGCAGGTACATCTGTCATGTGGCGTCAAGGAGTATCACAAGAGCAGGCGTATTCGTGGAACTGGGACCTGATTTGCACAAGAATCCGGAGCATGAACCGAGATATTGTGGCGAACCGGCTCCATGCTTTGACAAAGCCTTTACTTGAAGCTATTGCAGGACCAGGCTTACGCCGGTGTAGCTTGTGAGCTATCACCATGGGAACTATGGGCATTTGGGTTAGGTCATGGCGCGGCAAGGCGTTCGTTGGGTGTGGTGGTGAAACCATCCAATATGCGCCGTCCTGCAACAGTACTTGAACGATGACAGATATGGGGTGGAGGGCGTGCTTCAATACCTTCTGACCGATATATAACAACTCCAGAAGTCGGTTTCGCGGCCGCTTGTTCCAAGATGAAAGGAGCCTGATAATTGTCCGATGGGCATATAGGTACGGGCAAAGGCGATGTTTTCGAGACGAAGCCATTAGCACAAGAACAAGGCAGCTCCTGGAAACACTAGTATAGGGTAGCTTGTTTGGGTGGCAACGCGCTCTTGAACGATAGGACTACGTAGGTCGCATTTCTGATAGAGTGTTGAGGGTGGAGAAGCTTGGTGTCAGGAACCAGGGACATTGGGTCCAAACACGATGAGAAAAGAATCCAGATCTTGGAACTACTCTCAATGCAGTAACCTCACCGTTCGACATGTAGCTTTGTACCCCAAAAAGGACTTCCTTTCAGAGTTAATCCGGTTGGCCCGGAGTTGGGGGCCGAGAGCCACATCCATGAAGCTCTTAATTGGAGGGTGAGCTGGCGAACAATAGATTAAACCGAGACCAGACTTATGGTCAGATGATATTTCTGGCCGTCTCGCGTGTTATCTTTATCTTACGCGAACTCAAATATCAGTGAACCTTGATGAAGAAATTCATCCAGCCGCGTCAATAGAACGGCTGAGGGTGATGTCGATGAAGGGTTGACGAGCTTCAGCGCGTGACACATTGCGTCTATCTAAGCGATGCTTCCAGACTGTGAATTTCCAAGAGGTAGCCGATGAAGCGGAATACGGAGGACTGACTGGAGGGAACGAAAGCCACTGTCTCCACACCACAAACAGCAGGACTACCGGCACAGATGGCAGCCGACCAGATTGTGAGAGCTATGTTTGCGGAGATGAAGGACCAGACCGGAGATGGGAGGCTAAGCGACGAACGAGGAGGATGTGACAAGAATAATCCGGCTTGATAACGCCTGGAAAAGCCATTATAGATGGTAGAGGGGCGTATAGCTCACCCATGAACAGGTGGACAAATTAATCTCGGCGGCTGGATTAATATACGCGACTCTGCGAGCTCATTGAGCGTCGAACCACTAGCAGCATGAGTAACTGTATCGCCAGATTTGTTTCCTGTGAACGGACAAGCCACAGTGCTGCCACGCTCCAAAATGTACCAGCCTCCAGGCTGTCAGGCGCTGTGACGCTCCAAAACGTAGCAACAGCGCCCATCTGGCGTCCTTGATGTCTGTCCCAGGGATGTTCAACCACGATGCGACGCCAAGCCGGATATATAGCAGCAAGCACGTGTCGAAAGCTGCGTGAAGGAGACCAAGGTACGTTCTCAGGAACGTTTGTGGCGCACATCGTATAGCGAACAGCTCACCAGTGTGGCGATTAATACCAGTCGCCCTGAAAGTTGTGCCCTGTGGTCACCCTCTCGTGCTTGTTGAAGGTGGAGGTTCTGTTGATTCTGGAGGTTAGATAGCGGCGGGAGGCCAGTTGTCCAGGGACAGGGGGGTACGTAGTCGGGCCTTGGCATTTAAGCCCCAGATTGACAGGGGTCAAGAACAGAGTCAAGCCACCACTGCCACTTTCTCGTCGGCTTGGAGGTTCGTCATCCCCGACACATCCCCATAACCCTCGTTGAGGTCAGGCACGTTACATCTTCTGTCTTATAGCCGATGACACGGACACGGCCTGGTTGGCAAATTCTCTACCTTCAGAAGGTTATGATGATACTTCAGTGTTTAGTACCGTACTCGTATGGACTTGAGCATAAGGCAGTGGCAGCGTAAAGGCAGTCCGACAATGTTATGTCAGCTCTTACCTGCAGTTGTTGGACGCGATATGGCCAGAGCGACTGAACTGATCCGGAAGACATCCGATCTCGAGAATGGCTCTAGGCTCGCTTGGCCGTCTTTCCAGATGTCCTGCAGCTCTGGTTGGACGTTGAGAATATGGGGAAGGGTGATGGAAGCCGGGCAGGCCTTGCGCGTGCGACATAAAACAGGGGCCTGCGTTCGCCGCCATCGGCCGTCGCCGTTCATCGATTGAAATCGAATCCGAGGCTCTGAGGCTACATGGTCCCGTCTGTGGGACCATGCCGGAGAAGATCAACCTCGCACGACAGAGAGGGCATGTGGGGTAGGTTTGTTTAGTTCGAATGGAGGGTCGTGACTGGACCTCGATGCTGTGTCGTCAGTTTTGTGCTGTTGGCGGCACAGGCATCGATGACATGGGAAATGACTTGCGTACCGATGCATGTTGGGGGCACAGCCGGCATGCTGGAGATACCCGCTATGTAAGTCTTGGACTTCTCCATTGAGAAGTAGTACAAAGCCTTAGCATGTCATCTCTGCAAGGGACCTTGCTTTCGAACGTTCGTGCAATCCAAGATGCTGTGGCCATGCTTGCCCATGGAACAAGCTCACCAGAAAAGCTTCCGAAGAACAAGAACCGGCATTGTGCAAGCCAAGCGTCAAAAGATCAACGGATGTCGGGTACATCCTCGAGACAATGCGGCACAAACGCCGGAAAAGAGAGCTAACGGCAAGTTGATTAACGTTTGTGGTCATGTGTGGAGATTGTGGAGCGTGGAGTCGAGCTAGAAGCGGGGATTCAAGTGCGGAGTGCCAGGCTGTCGTTGCAGTAGAGAACGTTGAGAATGAGCTGCTGATAATACCTACCCGCTATACTCAGCTCTCAATCATCGCTGACCAGATATCGAGTCGTTCGGTTGCCTCTCCATCTACCATTTTCATCTGCCAGCTTCTATCAACCCGGGCTCCAATCCAGGGTTCACCGTCGAGCAATGTCTTTGGTCTGGTCGACCCCATATCGAGACAAAGCGTGATAGGTGAAGGTGGCTTTTTTCTTGTTTGCGTACCTGATTTTCAGAGAGGCTTCTCCGCACCGTTCTCTGTCTCCTGTTCCTGGATGTCCGTGAGACAACTAGTACAGTGGTACGTTCTGCGGCTGTCATTGGCGAACCGCTCCATTTGACTTTTGGGGCTTGCTAAGTGGTTGTGGTCCCCTGTCATGAAGGCGGCCGTCGATCGTGGAGAAACTCTTCGAGGGACCAGCATAGACCGACAACTAGCTGACTACGGTAGGTACCGTGGGCAATGAAAGAAATAAAAAAAAAACTCGAACGGTGTGGTGGAGTGGACACAACTTGCTGGTCACGATGGCCGAAGAGCAAATCTGGAACGTAGCTCGAGTGCTCCAATCCATGGTACGGAACTGAGCAGCTCATCTCAGGCGTAATCCGAGCCAAAGACGAGATACGTACAATTGATAATTTGATTATCACGGACATCAAGAAGCATACACATAGTTCTGGAATCGCCGGATCCCTCGACCATCAGTCGCCTTTGGCCTGCAATAATCCGGATAACAAGTCTGTAGCATCGTGATGAGAATGAGAATGGTAAAGGGATCTCGAACTTGATCGTAGCGCCCGCTCTTGGTTCTTTTTTAATGTGGAGAACTGTGGGTCCTTGAGTACCTTGGTACTTACCTACCTTACCTACCTTACCTTACTTGCAGAGGAAGCCCACCCTCCCGTCAGACAACTCACTTCTCTTCAATCCTGATCAATTTCAGGCCCGAGTTTGCCATTGTACTGTCATGATCTGAACCTGCCTAGTGCCTGACATAAAGACACACCGCGCTATTTGACGGCCCGGAGCCAGAACCCTGCCCAGACTCTGGCAAGGGACTTGAAGTTGTAACGGCAGTACTGGGGGATACATTCTCCGTCAACGACGAGCCTCACCCCCCTTCCCCAGACCATCCATGGCTGGGCTGTCCCTGGCTCACTCGGTTGATATGCAGGTGTTCATGTGCACGTTTGCGTGAGGTGCAGTGTAAGTGTATGTACATTTTTCTTGCTACTGTAGCTGGCCCTGGAACTGAAACATGAGCTGCAAGGAAAGATTTCAACGTCTTTTCCAACTTGAACCCACTCACTCTCTCCATGGACGGCCCCCAGGGCCATCTCACATGGTGTCGGCTTGGCCCAGTTTAGTCCGCCATGCCGTACAGGACGCTGGTTCCTCGATATTAACATGTCAGGTCATACAGGTACACAAAGGTCGGGCGGGCTACCGTACCTGGCTTTCCTCGAACTTTGACAGTGTCAGTCCTTGAAAGACCATGGACACGGCATTGACCAACATCTCCGCCAGGTACCCCTCTTGGTATGTGCTATTGCAGGCATACACACTTTCTTCGCTACCCGTTAGTCTATATCATAACCTTAGCTGGTGGATTATACTCATTATCCCTAGACCGCACTTCATCACTTTGACGCCGGCCAGCTTCTCCACACCATCCGCGCATCCATGCTAGCCCAATGGTCCCTCTGATACCCCTGGTCTCTGCTCAAATTCATGTCTCCCCACAATCGACTACAGCATCTCCAACTCCAGGCCGAGTATCCAATCTAGAATATATAAGTCACCAGTCAGTCCCTCGAGACTCGGGCTCGGCCAAATCATCGTCCTTTGCCACCTCTCGCCTCCATATCTATCTTTATCCTCACGGATACAACCTTCCCCACGTTGCACATTGTCTAATCATCTTCCCCGGACACCCCGCAAAGGGGACAGTTTTGCCCCCCACCCCCCTCCCCAAATATCATATATATCCGTCTATCGCCCTTTGCCGGCCTCGCCGTCTCCCTCTGTGGGCAGCTGGTCTTGTACTATCTGCTGCAGTTGCTTCACAATGGCGCCGTCGATAACAATTCCAACGCAGGGTGGCATGTTCCACACATGTAAGCCCCAACTTTCTTCTCTACCCCTTAAATTGAAGTGCAGAGGTGCTGATTCGGACAAAGTTCAAGGAGTTACTCCCCGCAAACCGTCTACGGATTCTCAAGAGAGCTCCAAGTCCAGCTCCTCCAATGCTGCAAAAAGGATCACTACACCACATGCCTGTGCCGAGTGCAAAAGACGAAAGATGTGAGTCTTGACAGTGTCGCCATAGCAGGATCACGTCTGACTCCCCTACCTTACAGCCGCTGTGATGGCCAACAGCCATGTGGGCAGTGCCTGTCTAGCAGGGCACCCAAGCGTTGCTTCTACGACAAACATCGACAGCGCGTCATTCCGTCGCGAAAGACACTCGAGGCCCTATCCCAGTCACTCGAAGAATGTCGCTCTATTCTCAAGCGACTGTATCCGACTCAAGATGTCCAGAGTCTGCTACCCCTATCAAGGCAGGAACTCCTCAGTCTCATAGATCGACCCGTTATAGACACATCAGTGGGCGGTCTCCCTTCACCACCACTCAACACTTCGCCTGTCGATGATCTCGAATCACCACTCATGCCAAAGTCTGAAAACCTCCTTGAGCAAATCCCCTCCAGAGATACCGAATGGGACGAGGAACGGAGAGGCCGGGATCCAATTCCCGCCGAAGCAGACGATGTGAACGCATTGTCCCTCTCTGTAGATCGCCAAACGTCCTATCTCGGCGCTTCATCGATCAAGGCGGCTTTGATGGTCATGCTCAAGGTGCAGCCTGGGCTTCGGAGTTCGCTCGCCCCGCCGCTAAACAGTGTTGAGATGGCACACAACTATCCAGTCATCAGGCAAAAGACCGCGGCGCCCAAGGATCTCCAGCGCATTCCTTGGTCTTGGAAGGGACAGACGCTTATTGATGCGTACTTCAAGCGAATCCACGTCTTCGTACCAATGTTGGACGAGACAACTTTCCGCGCTGACTATCTCGAGGGCCAGCGATTCGATGCTCCTTGGCTCGCACTGCTGAACATGGTGTTCGCCATGGGCAGCATCGTCGCCATGAAAGGTGATGACTATAACCACATCAACTACTACAACAGAGCAATGGAGCACCTCCCCATGGACGCCTTCGGAAGCAGCCACATTGAGACCGTCCAAGCATTGGCACTCATTGGTGGATATTATCTCCACTATATCAACAGACCGAACATGG
The DNA here is from genome assembly GCA_023628855.1 of Coniochaeta sp. PK30-01. Lineage (NCBI taxonomy): Eukaryota > Fungi > Ascomycota > Sordariomycetes > Coniochaetales > Coniochaetaceae > Coniochaeta > Coniochaeta sp. PK30-01. Next base: position 113,246 of record JAMAJW010000029.1, on the reverse strand, counting down.
CTAACGCCGTTCTCGGTGCCGCAATCAGGATGGCAAGCGCCTTGGGTCTTCATCGCGAGAGTTTGGCACAAGGCGGAAGTGACATCGCAGCAGCCGAGACCAGGAGACGGACCTGGTGGAGTCTCTTCTGCCTCGACACTTGGGCGACTACTACCATGGGCCGTCCCTCATTCGGGCGCTGGGGACCAGCAATCAACATCCAGCCGCCAGAGTTTGGCATCAACGCCGGACGGGACTCATCTGCACATGCTGGCATCCTTCCCCTGATTGAAAACATTAAGTTCTGCAAGATTGCAACGCAGATTCAGGATATGCTCGCAATCTCGCCTCTTCTACGAACTGAGGACCGCTGCAATCTCGATAACCAGCTGGACACCTGGTACACAAATCTGCCTTGGCTGCTGCGGACCACCGATCCGTGTGCTGAGCCGCTCTACATGGCGCGCTGCATCATGAAGTGGCGCTACCAGAACTTGCGCATGCTCCTTCATCGGCCTATCCTGCTCTCGCTCGCCAGCTCGGGCCTGAACCCGCATACGCAAGCCTGCGAGACAGATATCGCCGCCATCGAGACCTGCCGCGAACTGGCCGCGCAGACCATCGACGATATCGCGCGAGAATGGACTCGCAACCAAATGAGCGGGTGGAACGCAGTGTGGTTCCTGTACCAGGCAGCCATGGTTCCTCTGGTGAGCGTTTTCTGGCAGTGGGGCTCGCCCCGCGTGCCGGAGTGGCTCAAGCAGATCGAGACGATCCTCGAGTTGCTGGAAGCCATGGAGGAGTGGTCCATGGCCGCCCGCCGGAGCCGAGAGGTCGTCTGGCGCATGTACGAAGCCAGCCGCGCCATCCAGGCGCAGAATCCGCACACAAACGGCCAGGCCGCCTCGCTTCGCCACCACTCCGAGACGCCCAGTATCCACATCACGGGCGACGGCATGCTCATGACTGACGGCGAGATGCACATGAGCCCCATCGGGCTCGAGCCTGTCGAAGGGCTGGGCATGATGAGCATGCTCGACCAGCAAGGTCTCTGGGACCTGGATGGCATGTACTGGGGCGCTCACGGCGAGGAGAGTGGGTTCGCATCTCCCGGCGGTCCCTTTGCCAGTCCTACGTCTGCGACGATGCCCCACGGCGTCCACGATTCAATGATGCACATGGACTACGGCATGATGAACCCTGTCACTGCGGCAGCCACTATGGACGGGTTTCCTTACGTTCACTGAGCCATTTTTTTCGGCTTTGCTTTTTACGCGCCTTGAATATACACCGTGGTACGGATCTTGCCTGCAACCGATCGTGGCATGCAGTGCGCCGCAGGGGGGAGGAAAAGCAAATGCGGGGTACAGGTACAGGGGCAAGATCTTTGTGGAGTATGGAGTCTCAGAGACCGGATCTGGGGCAGGGCAGACGGTCGTACCGGAATGCGGGAAGTGTTGGTCCCCTTTTTCGTGATGCGGCATATGATGGTATGTGATGTTACCCTATGATGGATGATGGATGTACGTCTTTCTGCGTTGTTACACTCGAGCGGTTAAGGTTGGAATTTAGTCGGATATACCAGGGGTTCAAGCCCGATTTTGTTTTATGCTTTATTGGGAAAATGACGCGGAAGGGCTGGGTCAGGAAGGCGAGATGTACTTCTTTTTGCGCTGAAAATGGGCCGTGGTGGAACACGTTTTCTATGGCCAAGGACATGTGTGGAATCTAGGGAAAATGGACCTGAATACCCGAAATGAGTAATGTGGTTACATGCTACACATGCTTTGTTTCCCTGTGACGCATTACACTTCCATCGCGATATGCTCTCTGCTGAGAATTTTACGGCCAGGAGCGCTGCCAATGGACAGGACGATTGCAAGGATTTGAGAATCTGGTCAAGCAAAGGCGTACCGGCGCACAAGCGTCGTCAGCGACGGCACTTCAGGCCCTTGGCAATGGTAATTTAAACACGCAGAACAACAGGACGACCCATGGCGGCGCACGTACCGCTGTATGGAAGCTTCGGAAGGCCTTCTGGAATCGGCGGCTGAGTTGTGACCTGACCTCAAGTTATGATCGGCGCACGTTCCTCTGCAATGCAGCAATGTCACCTTCAAGCCGGCACATCGCTTCGTGATCCGGCACTCCTGGCAGGGATGAGGTAATGAGATTGCATGGGTTGGGTTAAATGCATATTCTATGTAGGTAAAGTCGAGTAGCGCAGCTTACACAGTTGGCTATACCCTCATATTCATCTCTTCATAGATCTCTTACTGAGGGTTGACAGACCATGAGTCCTACGGGTCGGCACGGCCTTGTTAAGTTTGCGAGACAAGCCTGAATCTGTCGCAAACAGACAAAATGCCATCTCCTTTTTCTGAAGAGAAGCTCTCGTTTGTGAACTTCCCCGGAGCTGTATGTAAAGGTAAAGAAAGTTAGCTTAGCATTAGCTTCCCCTTGCAAGGCGGCTGTTGTCGGGATCCGCTCCTAAACGAGCGACTGCCGGGCTTCCGAGCTCAAGGAATGTGTGTGCAATGTCATCGGCAGCAGCTATGAACGTACTCAGTCAACAACAGCAGCTAAGCCCTTAGTTCGGGGAGGTCACTTGTATGTACAGACTCTTTGAAGAACAGCGACCCTCCAGCTTCGAGCGCTCCAAGGCCGAAGCAGCTCCGACGATGACGCGACCTCGGATCACCAGCCATCATGAGATGAGATCAAACAGTGAAAAGCCATGCGCTTGGTCGACACCCTCTTCTGCGGAGTGGATTAGCAAAACACAATAAAGTCAGGATATCGGTGGCAGGTCAATGCGCGCTTTAGCTCAACGCATTGCCCTTGTTCGTCTTCTAGAAAACGCTCAGATCTCACCTTGAAAAGTGTGGACGTCGAAGACTTGAAGTTGGAGTTGACACAAGGTGTGGAGAATGTGGTTGCAGGGGACAGCCTGCACTTCCAATTGGTTGGCAAAATGCGGCGGCTTGATTGTCGCAATCTGGATTAACGGGCCGTTGCGAGATTCTGTGGCTGTAGGTACCTGAGACCTTTTCGCAAGGGTTGTTGAAGCGCAATCTTTAGCCAAATTTCTCCGCATCTCAGAGTTTTCAGTACCTACACGGCAGAAGTAAGCTGACCCGTGTCTGGCCCACTACCGCCGCTACCTAGGTAGCTTCATCTGATCAAATGCGGGGTAAGGGTCCACTGATGGGTTGCAAGAGGGGAGATAACCAAGCGTCAGGCACAGACACCTGAGATACTCACCGTTAACGTCCTGCGAGTGCCGTTGAGCTATGCACCGTCAGTCAAGCTTTGGGCAAGCCATGTGCTCTTAGCCGATGCGGGGTGGCCGATCTCTGTACCCCAGGTTGCCTTCCGCTCTAAGTTTCAGTCGCAGGGAGCCTCAGCATATGTCGTGTCAGCACCGCTGTACCACAGTAATTGGAGATTTGACACCTATCTATCACTGGCTTTGCTCCGGTATCTGATGTTGCCGACCTCGGCTTTCCTGCACGTGAAAGGCGCGGAGCCGGCTGGTATCCGTTCTTGTCTTCCAGCTTGTGCCTGCCAATGGAAGCTTCATATTCTGAGGAGCGCTGGGCCTGGAAAGTAAGGTTCAGCAGGTGACCCAAGTGTTATTAGCAGCGCTGTTAAGACTGCAAGTTCTGCCCGATATGTCGAGCCTTTGGGGGCTGGACACCTGTGATCTTGCCTCGTTAGGCGTAGCATTGATGTTTGTTTGATGCTTGCATTTCGGGACGCATTCCATATTCCTGGTCATCAACAACCTTTCACGTGGTCAGTTAGTCCTGCTTGGATGAGTTCTTGCTTCTGAGCGCATTCGACTGAGGTAGACATTCGTACCTTGAGCTCTCGAATCTGTACTCTGAGATTTTGAGTTATCAGCGAGGTTGTTATGGTCCGATCACATACGACCTTCTTGGGGTCAATATACCCAGAAAAGTCTGTCGACTCTCGAACACGGCGTTTGTTCAGGTGGTCCTGCTCTCACAGCTGACGAATGGATCATGTAAACAAGACAGGGCTTGAAGAGTTAGGAGCTCAAATCGTTGGGAATCATCATCGGTGATCAAGGTCGTTGTCTTGAGCTTCCTCATTCTTACAAAAACTTCAGGTAATCGAGTTCTGGCCAAGGAAGGAGCTATGCGCGGAGTTCCAAAGGGAAAGAGTGAGCAAGTTGCTCCTCACTCCACCGCCAGGTCGCTTCGGTGACTGACAGATTTTTTGTCGTCGTGATTTAATGCAGTGGTCATCTCATCTATCATCCATCAATTGACAAAACACATCTTCGTTCACATCCTTTCGTAATTGGGAAAGTCTTGACACATTTCAGCCCTGCCAACTTCGCGATGGATTGGAACCTCAAGTGCAACGTTCTTGACTGTGGCGCTGAACTGAAAGACGAAGCCATTGTCACAACCTGCAGGTAAGTGACACAAGGCCTTGCAGATGTCGACGGAGTCCCATTCGCTTACGTGCCCATGCAGCCATATCTACTGCTGTGATTGCGCGGTCCGAACAGGTCTTACCAGTGAAGACCGCAGCCAGCGCGTATGCCCGGCCTGCAAGACGCAGTTGCCCAACCAGCACGATGTTGTCCAGAACTATCTCAACCCCACCGAGGACTGGAAGACGAACGTCCTCGGCGGACTGAGCCCTTCGATAATCATGGAGTGTGCCGGGAAATCGTTGAGCTTTTGGGGTTATCAGATGACCATGGCGATGTGCGTAAGCTCATGCACAATCCGCGCTTCCCGACAGCAACTGACCAAGGGCCTGTGCATTTCAGGAAAATTTTGGAGGGCGCGAATCGAGGACTGACTGCGCAATACGAGCTCATATTCTCGAAGTACGAGAAGGAGCTTAGCGATCACAAGGCGATCCTAGACCGTCAGGCAAAGGAGCTTGAAAGTAAGCTTGTTCTGATAGCTTAATTGATCGTGACAGTATTAACGTGCATTCAGGTCGAAGTATTGAGATCGAAGACTTGCAGCAGACGAACGAGAACTTGGGATCAGCTCTTAGGGAGAAGAGCCGGAAGCTTACCCGAACCGAGGAACTGTACCAGAAAATCAAGCGCAAGGCGATGTTGGAAGAGATCGAGCAAACTGCGTCTCAGGTCGTGGGATCCAATATCACGGCTCCAGCTAGTGCTGGGAATATGCTTGTTGACCAACATCTCGGTCCGCAGCCAGTGTATCCGCGAGGCACAGTTGTCAGTCCTCGTTATACCACCGCCCAACTCAGTCCTCGTCACCCTCTCGACTCACAGATGAGTCCTTCCACGAATCCAGCTGCACAAGGAAGCTCAAACCACACGTACAGGAACGCGTATACAGGGATCCAGCCGCTGAGAAATAGTGTGGATGTAGGAAGTCAGCTACGAGGTAGACTCCTTTCCGTGGGCTGGCAATATCATACGGCTGACCACTATCCAGGAGAAGTGCGCTCAACGCAGCAAACCTATCGCCACCGTGCCCCTGGAACGACGAACATGGGCCCTCCGAACCTCCAAGGCGCCGTTGCTGGCACTCCAAGGGGAACCCCGAAAGGAACTGCTAGAGCCAGGACAGATCCCAGCAGGGGACATGTGGATCTTCGCCAACCACAGAAGGCCCCAATCCGCTTCCCAGGCGTAGGCTTCGTGGCTGGCTTGGGCAGTTCAAGACACACGATGGATAGTAACGGGGCTACCAACTACGAAAGCTTCAGCGCGCCGTCAATCAGTTCCAGAGGTACGAGTTTTCCCACGTAATTGAGCGAATGCTAACATCCAAAAGCGGGTTTCAGAGACAACCGTGCTCCACAAGCTATGGCTTTCGCACAGAACCTAACAGGTCCGCGGCATGGGGTCATTGTCGGATCCCGAGAATATGACCGGCTGTAGAGCGTCTCCGATGGGTGGTGGCACATTGGCTTGTTCTCCAGAACTTCAACTGCTTGCCTGTAACCTTATCCGTGCAACCAGACAATTGATACAACGCAACAGGATCTTTCGACACTTGCTGCTGGCCTAAACGTGGTATCATTCTTCCAAATTTTGGTGATCGTTGAGCTCTTCAGACGCGACTGACTTTCTAGTGGCTCGCGGCACCTTCATTACTCTACCACTGGTCCGCAGCAGACGGACCTGATCGATCAGGGAGCCGGTTATGGATCCTCACCAACTGTCACTGCTCGACAGGAGGGATAGGATGCTCTGAGGTCCTCGGATTCCACGTACGACCACAGGCGCTGGAGAACTCGGGATCCCGTCCGCTCTCCCAGAGATAAGCCGGCGACCGTCAGACTAGTACTCGGGTGGGTGACCACCGGGGAATCCCTGATGTTGTACGTGCAGTACCTTCACAACGGTCCCATAGCTCAGTTGGTTAGAGCGTCGTACTAATAGTCGCTGTCCTCGGACAATGACCATCAAGTAAATGCGAAGGTCTTGGGTTCAACCCCCAATGGGACCAATTATTTTGCCTATAAGTCCCGGCAACGGCTCCGCTGGCCTCCCTTTTGCTTGGGAAGTTGATTGCCGGCGGAGGTTGCAGCAAGATACTCGTCCACGCTTCGACCGGCTGGTTAGAGAGCTTGACACCTCTGGGCTCTGCTTTTTGCTCCGCCATCCATTTATGGGTTGTACATGCCTACAAGCCGGGACGACCTGCCTCAGGAGATGACCTGTATCACTCAGTCGCCCACGCTCCATGGTATGAAAAATCAGCTCGAGGAATTCGACAGCTTGGGGAGCTCGAGTAGCTTGAGGAGTGAGCTTCCACCACGGCCATGCCTTGTGGAAGAAAGAATTTCCCGCTAGCCAAGCAGCTTCTGTTACTTGTGGGCTTAGCCGATTTTGCAGATTGTCACGTGGCCGACGATGACATCGGAGAGAGACTGCGCAGATGAGAAACTGTGCCGTCGATTTACTCACAAACATCAATTTTGGCTACCAGCGTCACCGTCGTCTGTCCTATCTTGCTCGGTTGCCAAAGGAGTTGGATTACTTGCACGCATCCACTGCAGGCGACGAAATGCGGTTAGGAGGACTCGTCAGCTTCCTCAAATCCTTCGCTTTGATTGGCCACGAATGCTCGATTCGGGAATGTGGGGGACCTGATTGCGCACCCCCTTGACTTACATGGCATGAGGTGTCCATGGTCTCCTTATCCGCAGGTAATGAAGTATCGAATCTTTTCCGACTTGTCTCGGAGTTCAAAATTTCAGCTTTATGCTCCGTCTCTTCTTTGAAAGAGGCTTCTAAGGCGCTGCTGTATCCTCAGTTCCCGAACCGGACCTCCAGCGGCATCTCTCAGCGCGATTTGTGCCATATCGAATCGTTTTGAGAAACTCTCAGAATGCACGGTCTCTTGAAGGCCGTTTTGCTGCTGGCGCCTGTGTCGGCGCTGGCAAGGGGTGGCGATTCAGGCAGCCGCGGTAAGAGATCATTGGTGAGGTTGAATGGAGTACTCAAAGCTAACCCATGGGTTGACAGCTCTGGCGCCAGGAGCTGACTTTATCGATGGATCCGAGGACTTTTCTGATGTCTCTTGGCCGCCTGCGGTACCGGATATGCCAGATGTTCCTGTTGCGCCTCATATGCCAGAACTTCCCAATATTCCCGAGGTATCTGATTCAGATGATGTGCCCGAAGCCCCTGTTTTACCCGAAGACGACAAGTTCAATGTTGCGCTTGACTTCGAGCTTGCTGAGCTGGAGTTCTTGCTTGAGCAGAAGGCAGAGCTTGAGGATATGATTTCTCAACAGCAGCATCGCCTTGCTGAAGAGTATGGGTGGTTGGCGCGAGGTAGTGACGGCGAGTGCCACGGTTTAAAGTGTCTCGTGGAGAAAATTGTCGAGAAAGTGAGCGATGTTACCATGTCCTTCTACGACGACATCGCCGGCGATGAGGATATGCTCGAAGGGCCTGACCATGGAAAGGGGCCTTGGTGGAGACACCCCAACCATCCGAAGCATCCAAAGCACGGAAAGCCGGGAAAGCCTCATTGCCCTGGCAAATTCCCTCACCACAGGTGGCCACATCACGGAAACCACTCTCATCATGGGAACCACACCCACGGTAATCACACTTTCCCCCACCCGCCCCCCTGGCGCCGCCCTCACAGGTTCCCGCACCACCCTCCGCCGTTTTGCCGCTGTCCACCACCACCGCATCGCGGCGGTCCACCCCATCCACCTCCGCCGCCGCCTCCTCCTCCGCCAGGCCACCCTCCTCACCGCGGTGGTCCTGAACACCCACCGCCGCCGCCGCCGCCAGACCATCCACCTCATCGCGGACCACCGTCTCGGAAACCTTGGGATGACGATCGACGCCTAGGGCCAGCGGACGATGGCGACACACCTCCCACCCACTCTGAAGACCATGGTATTCCGCCCCCTCCACCTCACGGCCACCAAGGTGGTCCACCACAGCACCACGGCCCACCGAGGCACCGCGTCCCATTACACCTGAAGATTGCCGCCGCATTCACCCTTTTCATCATCGTCTTCGCCTTGCACAGGCGGGTCCACCCTAAGTACGCATCCTGCATGGCCCGGCGCCAGGAGCATCGCCGCCGCCACGCTGAACGCCGCGAGTTTGTCAAGCGACTGCTCTTCGGACCCTGGTTCGGAAGCCGCGACTACGCCGAAGACGAGGAGAAAGAGGCGATGCTGCAGCGCCACGAGGAAGAGACGAGCGTGGAAGAGGAGCTAGCATCTTGCCGCATGGCGGCGGACCTGGTGAGCGACATCGTCGCTGCAGAGGAGGGAAGGGCACCGCTCGCCGCGGAGCAGGGAGGGAATGCGACTGTGACGACCGGGCAGGTCGAGGTCGGGGGTTTGCCGCAGCCGAGCTTTGCGCGCTATATGCAAGAGGATGACGAGGAGGTGCTGCCTGCGTATGACGAGCGATCGGACAGCTCCGTCGCGAATGGGCTGAGGTACACCCCTGGCTCGAGCGCGTATACGCCTTCGAGCACTGGGGACGATGAACTTGGGGATAGAAAGGACTAAGGCTGACTCACTATTGTGAAGTGAGCCATTTCTTTTGTTATGGGGAAGCTGCGCCCAATGTTGACTCTCTCTGTATGATAAGAGTTGGGTTTGGTTTTTTTTTTGTTATCTTCTTATTTGTCTTTTTTTCTTCTTTCCTGACATCTAGGATACTTTTCGGCTGTTGTGGAGCACTATACTGTTCTTTCGTGGCAGGGGAGCTATAGTAAATAGGTACCTTAGGTGGAAGATTTTCTGGTCTACCCCCCAGTTGTCATTGTTATCGTCATATGGTGGGTAAGAAGCTAGCCGAAGTATCACAGCGGTCTTCCAATGCTCCTTTTACCCTTCATGCCCCATGCTCTTCTTTGAAACCTTTCTTATAACCATCAACGGTAGCTAAAGCCATCAGCCAAACACGAACTCCTCGTAGTTTCGCGCAATCTTCTCCACCCCGTCCCTTAGTTCCCAGCCTTTTATCTTGCATATTCTGCGATACATGTCTTTCAGCATCCCATCCATACTGTCCCCAGCAACATGCAGGTCACTCTCGACCAGTATGCTATCATCCGGACAAGCCTGTACCACTTCGGGGAACTTACTCGCACCCCCATCGGTAGCGAGATTGATCGCCGTCGAGAACGAAAAGAATACCTTGGCCGGTATGGACGGGTGAAGGTATTGTCTGACCACCTGCACCGGCCCGCTGAACGAGTGCAGGCATATCCTCGGCGGGTAGGGCTTCGGCGCCATCATCAATCGACCTTCCGGTGTCCTCTCCCCTCCATCCTCGCTATCGTCATCCCAGTCCTCAGCGCCCCTGGCAACGAGTTTCTGCTTCCGCTTCGGCACAACTTCTTTTTCATGGCTCTTCCACAGGCTGCTCAAGGCATCGAACAGCGCGCCGTGAGCCTGCACGCCGTGGACGCTGACCGCGCGGCCGAGCTCGCCTGCCAACCGCAGCTGCGCGAGGAGGATGCTCGTCTGGTGAGGCATGGACACGCGGTAGGGGCTGAGCCAGCGCCCCTCGCGACCGCCCGGGGTGAGGGCCGTGTCTCGCGCCGAGTGCTCGGGTTCGGTCCAGGCGACGGGGAGGCGGAAGCCCTTGTCCAGCCCCACCTCGCCTACCAGTGCTAGGGGGTGGGCTTCTAGGCGGACGCGCACTTGCGAGAGGTAGGCTGAGAGGGCTATTGGGTCGGGAAGAGAGGATACGAAGTCGTCCTCTGGCGTGGGGACGAGGACGGATTTGTAGTGGTTGTGTTTGGCTTCGGCCGGGGACGAGCTCGGAGAGTAGGTCGCCTTTTCCGTGGCGACAAAGTCATCGTAAATTTGATAGGAAAACCAGGGGTGCCAGCCGAAAGCAGGGAGAATGCGACGGGACGGGGACGGAGATGTTAGAGCCGAGACGTCCTGGATGCCGTAGGATGAGGCGACGGAAGGGACGAGGTCTTGGTCTTCAGCCCGCGTGGACATGACTGTCAGGATCCTGGCTGACATATTAGGGATGTCGTCTACGGACGACATGGTATCTGTTGGATGGCAGTGGGCATCGAAGACGCCGATGTCCCAGGGGAATGGGTCGAGGTCGTCCTCATCCTGCCGGGATGGGGGAGGGGCATGGTTGGTGTTCTCGTGGTCCTGGCACATTGTGTATCCCAGCTTTGGATCCTATCTTCTTGCCGCGTTACCGGGCTCAGTCATTCTTAGAAGCCTGGTAGAGCAGAATTTGGTACCCGTGTTGGGGGAGTCCTACAATTTCCGATGGTGACCCAGCAGGGTAAGGTACTGAAAGCTACGTACGCAGTATTGCTGTCGGGTCTCGACACGTGCGGGGTCGCGCCAACGCCCTGGTTCAGGGCGACCCCGGAAAAGTTTGAGCTATAAAGTCCGCGCCCTCTCTGTCCGCACCATTCGACATATATTTTCCCGGACTGACGGGAGGGTCACCGAATCTATCTAAAGATTGGGTCGTTACAAGTTCATCTTGTATCTCGTTCATGAAGCGTTGGTCATGATCATACTTACTGATTGCCCACTTACTGTGGTAGGCAGTGATGTCACGTTGGAGCTGGAGCTTATCGCAGTCAGGCCCTATCGCCACATCCCTTATCGATAAGAGAGAAGGAGCTTTCTCCGCGTTTATGGATATATCCGGATCACGTGCTGCCAAGATACACCATCTTGAAGCAGTCGGCATGTGATTCCAGCCGCCACACCAATGACATGCACACGTCCCTTCCCCTCAAATTCTCGCATGTTTGTAAGACAAAGCCATCCATGCAAATGCACGTTCGAGACAGCTCGACGACCCCTCTCTACAGTATGGGAGGAAGAGGATGATGTAGCTGCCACACCTCAGCTCGACAGCATCTAGCTCGTCAGCTCTATCTCCAAGGTCCCTTCCCTCATCCTATCCCGCGTCAACAGAGCATGTAAAGCGTTGCACTATATCAACGTCTGGGGAGTTTTTTTCTTAAAGTGTCTTATTTCCACCCCAGCACACGGACGGATCTCTCGAAAGAGACCTATCACGATGCCCATCCCAAACCCCGTCTACGGGCTCATGGTGCCCTTCCTCTGCGTTGTGACCTTGCCGCTGGCTATCTTCGCTGGCATCACCACGACGCTGGCCTTCTCGGTTCTCATGTTCCGCGTCATGGTTGTGTACCTCGACATCGCAGTCAGTCTTGTTCCACAGTATCTCATGGGCCGGAGCAGTGACTCAACACAGTCACGACCGATGACATATTTGCCACGCCACAGTCACCAGGAAGGGAACCACAGCCCCAAGTCGGAACTATCAGGCAGCGACGTTGCCGGTCCCGGAAGCGGCCACAACACTCCGCCCATGGTGCCCATAGGCTACCTTGCGTCCGGCCACCGCAGTCCAACGCGTACAACGCCCCACGCCCACTTCGCAAGCGCACCAAGCAGTGTCATAAGTCCGAGCGCAGGGCGCCGGTCTCGACGCGGCAGTATGGCAGGGAACAGCGCAACCACTTCTGTCGGCACCATCACGCCGGTCAAGGAAGAATCCTCCGGCGGCGAGGGAAGCGGTTGTCTGGCCGGCGGTGCCGGGTCATCGTCTTTCATCATGCTTAAAGACCAGCCTGGCAGCGGCAGTAACACGGCAATAGTGCGTGACTTCGAGGGCGTGGGAGGTTGGCGGCTGGCGTCCGAGGATAAGACCGAAGACGACGACTCTGACTGGGCGAATATTAATTCGAGGCTGGAGCTGCCGCTTGAGAGAACGAGACAGCAGCACCAACACCAGGGGCAGCATCATCACAGGACGCCGAGCGGGCATAGCGGGACTCTTACCCCTGGCGAGGGAAGCTTTCTGATGATGAAGGGTATGAAGGGGAGGGGGAGTGAGGGCTTCGCAGTGGCCAGTGATGATGTCGAGAGAGATAGGGAAGTTAATTGGAGTTCGGCTGTGGTTGGTGGAAACCAGATTGCTGGGTTGTCAGGCAGAACAAGTGTGTCGCCTAACAGCAGCCGCGTTCGGATCGGACAGGGGGTGGTCACGTTTACGGGCGTGGAGAGGATTGATGGGTACTTCCCTACTTTGTCGCCAAAGTCGGCCAGGAAGGGTGTCTTGTGAGGCGAGGCTGGTTCGCTGGATTCTATGGGAGATTGATGGTGCGTGTGTACCAGATTGATCCGGCGGCACGACTGGTTACGGCAAAATAACTCTCGCAATTATCTACCTCTTGCAGCGTTTTGTGGAAAGGTCAGGCGCATTGGATGCAGGATAACTGAGATACTGGCTGGGCGGTTCATGGACTTCGGGCGTTTAATACTTTGTATTGTACGAATTCAAAATGATAATTATCGGCGGTGTTGACTGCAATGAGGATATTGTCCTCTCTTCAACTCATCCAATCCTTGACAATGTACCGAGCAGTCACCATAACTGTGAGAATGCCGTGTGGTTCAAACAATCAATTGCTTTGTTGAACTGAAACGTTCCCCAGTGGATATCAAAGTCGTGCTCGCATCAGCAATTATCCCGCAAAGCTATCCCAAAACTCCACTGTCATGAAGCCGTCCCGTATCTATCCTTGCCCAGTGTCCCAACAAACCCTACAACAACTGCCAAAAGTAATTCGCATACCAAAACCTGCTCAGCTTCCGATCCATAGTGACAACCTGCACGTCCTTCTTCCGATCGTTTCTAACAATCGCCTTGCTGAACTCCCCATCCTTGGCATCCCTCTCGATCTCGATCCCAAGACTCCGATACACCTTAAGTCTTAGCAATACCTCGTCCTCGACCACACTCGTCGTGTCGCCCCCGTCCACACCCTGCAGTTCCAGTTCTTGCAGTCTCGCATTCAGATCCGCCATCTGAGCCTGCAGTCGCTCCGCCTCGATCTCTGCGTCGCTCGCAGCTTTCGCGATCCGGAACTTCTGCGTGTCCAGCCGGGCGATTTGGTCGGCGTGCGCGGACGAGCTGTGGGAAGAGACGAGCTCCGCGTGCTGGGAGGCGAGGATGGATTGCTGTCGGGCCAGGCGCCGCAGGGCGTTTTCGGCGTCGCGCAGGCGCAAATCGCGCGCCTGGTTGAGGGTGCTGAGGGACTCGGAGATGCGACTGACGGCGGTCTTGTCGGGCGTTATGTTGAAATTGGCTATTGTGTGCCGTATGAGCTGGAGTAGCAATGTTAGTTCCTGCAATAGGTGAGGATGTGTGTAGAGAGGATAGTCCGTACATTCGAAGGATCTTCTTCTAAAAGCATCTTGGGTGGCTGTGTTAAGTCAACAGTTGAAATCTTTGGTTTGCCTAGTGCGGCAATGTGTGCGTTGCTGATTTCGGCGTGGACGATGACTGCGATGAGTGTGTAAAGTTTGCCGTGATGATGCAGTTTAGAGGTGACTCTGGATAATTGGCGATAATGACGACAAAACAAGAAAACGGAAACATGTGACCGTTGTCGCGACAACGGACGGCGGTCTTATCTTATCGTGGAGCGGAGTACATAGAGCGTGACTCCACCAGACCCCTGCAGTGCGATCCATCGTCATCGCTTCCGCCACATCCATTTCAAGACAGCCGCGGAACTTGCTGGAGCTTCAGCCACACTGGAAGACAAAGTCGGACCATCCAGTCAGTTGCTTGACTTCTGCCCATTCCTACACGTGTAGTTCCTTGAGTTAGACTTTTGTCTTTCAATCTATTAATCCTACGATACGACCTCCATTTCTCCAGGTTTCGAAGCCTATTTGAACACTCTTTTCCGACCATCTCCAGCCACTTCACTCGAAACAACTTGGTTCCGGCCGCTTCGCTTCTGGAAGCTCAACCTTGACGATGACACAACTACCTTGTAGGTTACTCTTGGAGACCGGATCTGTTCCTCATATTAACGCAGGACCCAGACGCAATCGACGCGGAAACGCCGCTGAACCCGGCCGAACTGAACGTCCTCCGAGCGCAGTATGAGAAGGAAGGCGACATGGTCGGCGTGCAAACCAAGTTCAACTACGCATGGGTACGTGTTCCCTGATCTCCCTTCTACACCACTCCACCCGTCGCTATCGCTGACAGGTCCACCTCGCGCAGGGTCTCGTCAAATCCAACGTTCGCGCCGACCAGCACCTTGGCGTCATGTTGCTCTCGGAAATCTTCAGGACATCGCCCGAGCGCCGCAGGGAATGTCTCTACTACCTCGCACTCGGAAATTACAAGCTCGGCAACTACGGTGAGGCGAGGAGGTACAACGACCTGCTACTTCAGAAGGAACCGGCGAACCTGCAGGCTGCCAACCTGGGGACCTTGATCGACGACAAGGTTGCTAAGGAGGGACTGATGGGTGTGGCCATCATCAGTGGCGTGGCTGTTGCTGCTGGTGTTATTGGTGGCGTGTTGCTGAGGAACCTGGGGAGGAAGAGATGAGACGGCGTGCAGGATATGGTGGTGTTAGTAGGGGTTAGGAATGCATGGATTCGGTAAGGCGTTGACTCGGGAGCATCTACTTGGCTTGAGACTGTAGGATAGGATGATTACTGGTATTCACCATGCTATAATTTGCTTTACAGTTCACTGTTTATCGGTTCATAATTCGCAAAGTATCATATCGATATCACGAAGGCTCATGAAGTGTGGCACCGACTCTTGTGGCTGTGTAGGTAAGGTTATTGGCATGGCTGCCTGAGATGGCTTTGGCAGCCCCACATATTATCGAAGCATGACGAAACTTCCATGAAGATGCCCGCTGAAGAAGCGCACGAGCCAGCACAAGGTACCTACTTGGGGTGGCTGAAGCCATGTCACAGGTTGCCGCTTGATACGTATTGAAAAAGGTCATCCGTCGATTGTTTGTTTGATTCATTGTTCTTATTTTGCTGGCACCAGGCGACACGTAACCTTACCGTGCAGTTCCCCGACCTGCAGTCTCCCGATGTTGTCTAATTGTACCCACGGATTTCAGCTCTAGATCCGTCCGTCACCTCAAAGGTACCTTGGGACTTTGAAATCTCGGGAATTTCCGCGCTGGTAGTAGTACGTACCGACCTAGTGTACATCATAGGCGCCTCCACTCAGTTTGCCCCACCTGCAAGTGCTTCATCAAGGCCCGCTGCGCAGCCGCGGTCAGCCTTGGGACACTTGAGTCTGATTCACCTCAACTTTTAAGTCAACCTTGACCTGAACTGCTTGACCTACCCGAACCCCCTGAATCGAACGACATCATTACATCTACGTCTATGGTCGCTCGACGATAACACCCCTTCGCTTTCAGTTCCACACCTGTTGCCGACCTCCAATAACGACTTTCCTTCTTCCGACCGCGTGATAGGTGGTTTCGCCTCCGGAGCATACAACTTGGAGATTACCTAGTCTCTAGAGTTTCTTCACAACAAAAATCCGCAGAACGGCTTCGCGGATACTTAGGAGTGCCGCCCTTGCTGGCGGCCTGTGGCTTGCAGCCACAGCGTACAACCTTTACCAACAAGCTCGCCAAGAGATCCGACCTTCTGGCATGGATGAACCACATCCACCGCGACGTCACCTCGACGCTTCGCAGGGCAGAGAAGTGGTATACTGTCATGCTTGCCAGAACGAGTGGTACCGCGACGAGCAGCGTACTCTAGAATGCCCAAGGTGTCACGGAGAGATTACGGAGATAGTGAGTCCTGTTCCAAATACCGCTCTGCAGCCCGTCACCTTAATTTCTAACACGGCTCTCCAGGTTTCTCCGGAAAACGACCCCCGACGCCTAGAAGACGGCCGAGACTTGGGTTTCGGCCGCGGCGCCCCAGTCTTTGACAACTACCACGAGTCGGATTCGGACCCAGAGGAAGCCGACATCGAGCAACACGTACATCCTACCGGAAACGGCTTCTTCATGCAGCGCACTATACGGCCGGGCGGCGCCGCTAACCACGATGATCCTGAGATTGCCGTACTACGACGCTTCACGGACATGCTAAATGACTTCGGCGCCGCGCCGGCGGGACGTGCTGGCCCAGCACCGTTGTTTCCACAACCGCCAGGTGGTGACAACACGAATGGTCCTCGTGGTGCATCGCCTGGGCCTGCATTCACTCGGACTACTTTCAGAGCTTCTCCGTTTGGGACTACCGTGACCATATCCACAATCGGCGGTGTCTCCGGCGGCCGCGGGGGTCCGATGGATTTCGACGGGTATGTCCCCCAACCTCCGTTACTCCAGCGGGAAGGATGGTCTAATATTCGGAACAACGTTAACATGGTTTTTAGTGTCTTCGGAAACCTGGTGAACGGCATGGGACCCCCTCCTGGTGCGAACGATCCCAACAACCCCCAGGCGCGACAGGGGCAGCCGCCTCCCGTACCCCCTTTCGCCGCTAGCCTACACGGCCTCATTGCTATGATCCTTGGGCAGCCACCTGGCGGAATACACGGAGACGCGGTATACAGTCAAGAAGCCCTCGACCGCATCATCACGCAGTTGATGGAGCAAAATCCGCAGTCCAACGCCGCACCGCCAGCCTCGGAGGATGCGATCGCGAAACTGCCAAAGAGGAACGTGGAGCTCGAGGATCTTGGCTCTGACGGGAAGGCCGAGTGCACGATCTGCATTGACGAGCTGAACGTGGGCGACGAGGTGACGGTGCTGCCGTGCAAGCACTGGTTTCATGGCGAGTGTGTGACATTGTGGCTGAAGGAGCACAATACGTGCCCCATATGTCGGACTCCGATCGAGGCGAATCCCAGAAACAACCGCACCGATGGCCAGCAGCGCCAGGCCCAACAACCAGGTCAACAACCGGGTCAACAACCGGGTCAACAGCATGATCAACAGCAGTCGAACCAGCCGCCCGGCCAGCAGCAGCCAAACTTTTCGCCAAACTTACCGTTCAATTGGATTCTCGGTGGTTTCAACCCAAACATGCCACAGCCCAACCAGCAGCAACAGCCCTCCAACCAAGACCCAGCCCCATCAAGCTCCAACAGCCGCTCCCGCTATGAGCGCCTCTTCCGCACCCAGGGCGCAAATGAGGACCGTCTCAACGCCATCCGCAACGTCGGCGGCGCCAACTACCGTCCTTCACCCTCTCGCACATCGTCGTCCTCCCAGCAGCCGGGCACATCCCAGCGCAGGAACTCGCATTCGCCGCCGGCGGAACCCGAGACCAGAACGCCGCGGGTAAGGAGCCCATCGACGCGGTCGAGGGATCCGTTCGAGGATGAGCAGCAGGACCGTCAGCGGCAGTACATGTCCGGGTACGATGCTGATGCTTACAGACGGAGAGAGCGTTCTCCGGAGGGGGCACGGGAGAGAGATAGAGAAGGGGACAGACATGGGAGTGGACCGCTGAACTGGCTTAGGGATCAGTGGACTCGGCATGCTGGGAATGGTGGTGGTAACGACGCCTCTGGATCCGGTTCGGGGTCCGGATCAGGCTCTGGCGACAAACGACGGTCGTGATTTATGACCGACTGCACAATGCTTGCGTGAGTTTACGCTCCCAGATCATGACTGAAGCACGTTTGAACTTTTCCCAAGGTGGTCATTGCGAGGCGGACGGCGTTATGGACGGCGCGCTTATTTCGAGGTCAAGCTCATCATGACCTATGGACTGCGTCAAGCCACCAAGGTAGAGATTGAGATTCTTGCTCACAGGAAATGAGACCATAAAGGTCATTTTTGGTTGTTCATACTGTGCCATGGCGCAGTGAATCGGAACGTCTTGAGTACCTAATGTATGTATGTACCTGGTTGACGGGAAAAGAAGCACACAACGATGGTGGCTTTACAGGGTAGAATACCATGGAATAACAGCAACATGGACTCAACACCACCGGGACTCCTCTGCAGTTTAGCAGACTTTTCTCTTGGAGGTAAATGTGCATAAGAATTGATTATACAACCGCATACTCGTACTGCTAACGCCTAAGTCTACTTTCTCCTCTTCCCACCTCTACCGCTCCCAGCATCGTCTTGATGCATCCTTTTCTTTCCCTCCTTCTGCCAATAAGCCTTGCTCTCCCTCTTTTCCCTCGATTCTTTCCTCTCCTCGAGCTCTGCCACCTTCTTCCTGTACTCGCCCCTCTTCTCCTCCTTCTTGGCTCTTCTCTTCTCGGCCGCGTCCTTCCGGATAGTCGTCAGCTTCTGCATCAGGTCCCGCGCCTTCTTCTCCTCTCCTCCCACGATGACGGCCCGCTTCTGCATGTACGTCTCCTTCTTCTGGGGCTTCGTGGCCACGATCTGGCTCTTGTATGGCAGGCTGGCCGCCAGCGCGCGCGGCACCTTGAGCGGATTGAAGTGCCGCGTCGGCCGCTCGATCTTGCGGTACTTGCTGTTCTTGTCGAGGGGCGTGTCGATGCCCTCGTCGCGCCGGATCTGGCCCGTCAGCCGCATCCCTTGCCAGCCGACGAGGTTCGTGACGGGGTTGTAGAAGCGGTGGGGCTTGATGGGGTACCAGGCGCGCAGGAAGACGATGTCGGACAGTAGGATCTTGTCTTCGAAGGTGGCGCGGAAGTGGCCGTCGGGCTTGGACAGGGCGCGCTTGATCTGGCCTCGGATGCCAGACACGGTCTTGATGGAGGCGCCTTCGAATTTCGCGATCTCGAGGGAAGTGTTGAACATGTCTTTTATGAAGGCCGTGTTCTTGAAGATCTTGTAGGGAACACCGGTGAGTTTCAGCTTCTTGACAATTTCGGTTGATTCTTCGACGCTGAGGACGGCGCCGGTAGCTGCTATCCGGAAGCCCGGGTTGGACGAGGAGAAGGACTGGAAGCAGGCGAAGCCGGTGTTGGGGGCGATTAGGGGGCCGTAAAACGTGGCGAAACAGTGCATGTGCTCTGGTGTGTACTTGAGCATGCGGTTCCGAGTTCTAGAGTCGGAGGTGCTGTAGATGGGCATTGTCTGGAATCTCCGCCAGCCGAGGGAGAAGATCAGGGGGTCGTTGGTCTTGAGGATTTTCTTGTGCCATCTGTGTCGCTTCAGGCGCACTTGGACGAAGCCGAACCGGTCTTCGGTCGCGGAAAGACCTCCGATGATGAGAGGCATCTTGGGCTGGAAGCGGGTAACGAACTCTGCAGGCACGCCATCGATGATGATCTTGGCATACTTGCCAGCTTTGTGCCCTTCGACTGCAGCTCGCTGCCGCTCATCGAGATTTTCAAACTCGGATTTGTTGATGTCCAGCTGCTTCTGGATCAGTGCTTTCTGCTGGTCGTACCACTGGTCCTCAGCAAATTCTTCCTGATCTCCTTCTCTCCTAGCAACCGCCTTATCGTTGTTGAATCCCTCGCGGTCTTCTTCCTCGAACCGTAGCTTAAGCTCCTCTTTCCGCCGGGCGTTCTTCTCTCGCTCCTCTTCAATCGCCTTTGCTGGGTCTTCGGGACCGTGTTGCTCTCCAGTCTCGAGATCCTGGAACGCTCCGTCACCTTCGTCGTCAGACCCTCCTTCGCCATCTTCACCTGACACCCCTCCAAAATCATCACCGCCGTCGCCATTTTCGTCCAGCAAGTTAGCTATAGCGAATCTGCTACGTAAAGCTTCTATGCTGGCTTCTTGTGACCACTTTGCGGCAAGATCTTCGTAATCGAAACGAGGAATGGACCGGTCTTCGTGTTCCTCGTCGCCGCCGGAATCGCCTTTGACCTTTCTGAAGAAGGTGTCGTCCTCCTCGTCTTCGATATTTTCCTCGTCCTCCTCCAGCTCATCCTCTCCCCTCCATTTCTTCAGCGCGTCCTTTGGCGTGATTGAGTCGTCGTATATCAACCGGGCCAGATCAGCAGCTCTGAATGGTTTCCTTTTCCCGTGAAGTGACCTCGCCCTTTGAACCATATTTTCCTTCCACTTCAGCGCCCCTTCTTCATCCTCAGAGTCGTAATCTTCACCGTCGAGGTCACTACCCTCCTCATCCGAGTCTCCTTCCTTGTCGTCCCCGGATATGGACCCCAAATCTGAATCGCTGTCGGCAAAGGCTAAGTCTTCTTCATCGCCATTCTTGTCCGCATCCTTCTTGAACAGTTTGCCAAGCTTTTGGTCGTTAAACTCTGTCTCGACATCGGAACCGTCTTCCTCTGCACTGACAAATCCTTCATCCTCAGGTAGGTCTTCATCAGCATCGCCGTCTTCCCGCTCCACAAAGCGAGCTCTTCTTTGGCTTTTCCGTCCAGTGTCCTCCTCTTCCGGAACACGGTTGATTTCGCCTCCGCCACTGAAAAGCCGGACACCCTCCTCAGTCTGGCCAAGCAGTCTTCTTTCGCCTTGAAGATCGATGATCAGTTGCTCTCCCTCTCCGCGCTCGACACCTTCGGCGTCCTTGTCAAAGGTGAAGCCCTTCTCCCTCGTTATCACAATGTGGTCACCTGTTATCTTCAGGCCACTGCGATCAGACATGGGTGCGTAAAGTCTCTTCTCTTTCTCGTCTAGGCGCCTGCGACCGGTCTTCCCTGTGACCTTTGCGATCGCCTGCTCCATCGCTGGAGTGGGACAGGGGTCCGGCAGGACCTCCATACTAGCGATGCTGAAGTCGCCCAAGCCCGGTATATGTATCCTTTGGCCCTCAGCCGAGAAATTTGTGCCTCGTAGATAACCAGACAATTCGATCGAGCGATCACATTTCTCGTTCTCTTCGATCTTCGTTGGATGAGTAACGTCTCGGTAGTTGTCGATAATGGAGTAAGGGTGAGAGTTCCTCCAGATCAGAGGTCGAGGGTTCTTCATGACGGACAAGAAGCGCGACAGGTTGTGGATTTCTCGATCTGGATATCGACCGTTTATGACACCAGACAGGTAGAAGAGATGCGCTCCTTGGTATAGCTCGCTCCATAGCCTGTGCTTTAATCTCTTCTTTGCGTCCTTCAGGGCTTGTGGCTTCTTGAACAAGTCCAGATGTGTAAGAATGCCGAAGACATTGCCCGGCATACCAGTTGCGGCGAGGATATTGAGAAACTCCATCGTCTCCATCTCAAAGCCATAGTTGCCGTCAATCATCAACAGAACAATGTCGGCAACCTTGGCCATGTCGACCATGGCCTCCAGCTCGTTAGGACATTCGACAAAGGTCAGCCGCTGTTTCTTGGACGTAACGACAGTGATTGGGCCCAAGGGGTCCGATATTGTTTCCTTCGCATAGCGCCGAATGAGGGATTTCAGTAGTGTCGTCTTGCCCACCCCAGGAGGTCCAACAATCGTAACAAGTCGTGGTGGCGGCTCATCAGGAAGACGATCGACGAGAGGTACATGGAGGCGCTTCTCCTTGATGTCATGGGATCTTGCAGCGGTTCTTGCAAGTTTGCCCGGATTTGAAAAAGCGAAGGCTTTTGGATTGGGGCCACCCGCATGTGCCTTTTTCTCCTTGGGCTTCCGGTGCGGTTTATTCTGTTGCGACTCCATGGTTGTGATGCGCCTGTTCCAGACAGAACTGTAGCCGGCTGTTCAGTCCAGAAGTTCATCCCCACCATCTTCAAGAAATTTTGAGAAATCCAGCAGTAAAAGTGTTATCGCGATAGCTTATCGATAAGGGAAGTTGCACTAGTGGCGCGTTTGACTTTTGTCAACTGACAAGCAAAAAAGCCCCATAGTCAGCCAGCTGTCTGACTACCGTATGAACTAGAGGTACCCTTCTAGGCCAACTAGGCTTCTGGGCAACTGCAATACACAGTTCCTTTAGTTGAACACCGCCCGCAACACTGCCACACTGTCATACTGCCATAATGCCATGCTGCCAAGTCGCAATGCCGCAATGCCGTAATGCTGCATTGGTGTCTACTAGAGCCTTATGTACCTAAGGTAGTACTTGAGGGAGAGGATAGGCTTTCGACGACCGGTAAAATGACTGGGCCCACTAGTTGGCCCAGAAGCGTAATTCCTACGGCAATACAGCATGGCACGACTAGGTACCTTTCACAACTCTGAATCAGTATGTACATAATTGTGATGTTTTGATGCGAAGAGAGTTAAAATTCATACATGTTGAAAAGTCATGAACTCATAAGCTAACATTACAAGCAAACATTTACAAGATACCAATCCTTACCCAACCCGATAACGAGACCTATTAGTCCTTTCCCAGTCGAGCACGTAGGCGCCCTCGGAGACGCAAACCACCAGAAACTTTTCCCTGCATACCAGGAATCAATGATGATCGAAGAATGTCTCTTTATTTTCCAAGGACGCCGCCGAGGAGACCACCACCGCCAGACTTCTTCTTGCCACCGGTCAGTGACTCGGTAACTGATCCGAGGCCAAGGCCCTCGAGCACACGGTTCAAGCCCAGGGTGCCCAGGAGACCATCGATGATACCACCGAGACCAAGTCCGGAGAGCTAAAAGCTTGTTAGCGACGGCGCCGGGATGGCGAGATTGGAGGGGTGATATTACTTACCAGTCTGCCGACAAGGCTCAGAACACCGTTCAAGAGCAGGCCAACAGCAGCAAGGATCTGGAAAAGAGGCTCATTGAGCAGACCCCACAGCGGGTTGAGCTGCTTCTTGGCATGAGGCATGTCCTCGATCTTCTTCTTGGCGTTTTCGATGGTCGTCGTGACGGTACCGGTGAGCTCCTTGAGCACATCGGCCAGGTGAAACTCCTCGGGACTTGCCTCGCGTGTGGCCGACTTGTGCTTAGCGTTGGCCTGGATGCGGCCATCCGGATCGAGGCCACGGACCATACCGTTCGCTTCTTGGAGGATGCGACCACCCTCCTCAATGAGGGGCCTAACCTCCTTGACAAGGGCTTCTTCATCGAGTTCTTCCTTCGGAGTGCGCTCTGCTTTATCAATTTTCTGAGGAAATGAGTTAGCCATATACTTGTTGAGGGAAAGCATGTGATTGCCCTCTTACCTCTGTAATCATCTTGCAAATGGGTCGGACCCTGTCGAGAGCAGTTTCGAGACATCCCGCGAGCTGGGCAGCAAGCTTCTTGTCCTGCTCGGCCTTCTCACGCTCCTTCCTCTGCTCCTCGGTCTCAGTAGGCTCCTCTGGGATGTCCTCGATAAGCGAGACGTGGCCAACAGTGGTGCCCTTGCTATCGACGACATCGCCGTCGTTGTCGACCTCCTTTCCGGCGCAGATGCTGAGCTTGCCATCGGTCAATTTGCCGATGATGTTGCCATCTTCATCGACGACATTACCCTCCTTATTGACACGACGGCCAGCGAGAGGGTTCTTCTTCTTCTCGACGACGGGCTCTTCCCAGCGCTCGGCCTTGCCAAGCACGTTGCCGTTCTTGTCGAGAATGTCGCCGTCATCGTCGACACTACGTCCAAAGAGGACCTTAGGATCTCCGCTGACGAGGCGGCCAACGACATCACCACCCGGGGTGATGACCTTGCCCTCCTTGGTGACAGTGCATCCGCTGAGCTCGGCGAAAGGTCCCTCCTTGAGACCCTCACGCTCGCCCTCGGAAACCACCTCAGCCTTGCCGATGACATCTCCGCTCTCGCTCAAGATGTCACCGTTCTTGTTGCACATGCGACCGGCCAATTTCTTGGGGTCACCTTGCACGACGCGGCCATAGATGGTACCTTCTTTGTCCACGACGTTACCAGCCTTGTTTACGCGCTTGCCGGCGAGGATAGAGTTATCGACCGGTGCTGCCTCTGGCTCAGGCTCAGGCTCCCAGCGCTCGGCCTTTCCGATGACGTTGCCGGCCTTGTCGAGGATATCGCCATCAGGGTCGACGTGTTTGCCGCGGAGGACCTTCTTGTCTCCCGACGTGACCTTGCCGATCTTCTCGCCGTTGGAGACGACCCATCCGTCAGCGTCAACGACAGCGTCAGGGAACGACTCGAATGGATCAGGCTCCTTGAATAAAGCCTCTCTCTCTTCATCCGGAATGGGCTCGGCCTTTCCAATGATCTTACCGGCGTCACTCCAGATGTTGCCATTCTCGTCACACTTCTTGCCGACGAGCTTGGCAATGACACCCTCCTTGACACGACCAATGACTTTGAGATCCTCGTTGACAACGTTGCCGGCCTTGTTGACCTTGCCGTTCTTGAGGACAGAGTAATCGGTCTCATCAACCTCAGGCTCAGGCTCGGGCTCGGCCTCGGGCTCCCAACGTTCAGCCTTGCCGATAGCGTTGCCATCCTTATCGAGAATGTCTCCATCTTGATCGACCTTCTTGCCGTGGAGGAGCTTGAAGTCGCCCTCGATCACCTTGCCGATCTTGTCACCACCCTTTTCGGTGAGGACCCACCCATCAGCATCGACAATAGCATCAGGGAAGTTCTCGAACGGCGGGTGCGCTGCCTCTTCCTCTTCCTGCGGCAAAGGCTCGGCCTTGCCGATGACCTTGCCGGCGTCATTCCAGATATTGCCCTCCTCGTCGACCTTCTTGCCGACAAGCTTGGCGATGACACCCTCGATGACATGGCCGATGACCTTGCCCTCGGAGTTGATGATATTGCCGCCCTTGTTGACTTTGCCGTCCTTGAGGACTGTGAAATCGAGTGGTGGCGCAGCTTCTTCGCCAGCTTCTTCGCCCTCCTTGACGGCTTCCTCGCCCTCCTGGAGAGCCTCTTCGCCTTCTTTGGGGACTTCACCTTCGGCGAGCTCTTCACCCTCTTTGGGTACTTCGCCCTCGGCAAGTTCCTCTCCCTCCTTTGGAGCTTCCTCGCCTTCCTTGACAGCCTCTTCATCCTCTTTGGTCTCGCCTTGGACGAGTTCCTCGCCTTCTTTAGAAACTTCGCCTTCAGCGAGCTCCTCACCCTCCTTGGGCAAGGTCTCGCCTTCAGCAAGCTCCTCGCCTTCCTTGGGGACCTCGCCTTCAGCAAGTTCCTCACCTTCCTTAGGAACCTCGCCCTCAGCAAGCTCCTCGCCCTCCTTGGGAACGGTTTCTCCCTCAGCGAGCTCCTCTCCCTCCTTAGGAACTTCACCTTCAGTGAGTTCCTCTCCCTCCTTGGGAACCTCGCCCTCGGCAAGCTCCTCTCCCTCCTTGGGTGCAGTCTCACCCTCGACGAGCTCTTCGTCCTCCTTGGGAACTTCTCCTTCAGCAAGTTCCTCGCCTTCCTTGACTGCCTCTTCACCTTCCTTGGGGATCTCGGCTTCTTCAGTGAGATCCTCGCCCTCGAGAGGCTTCTGCTCCCCCTCCTCTTCGAGCTTACTCTCAGCCTCCTTAGGGACATCGTCTGTATCGACGGGAGCCTCCTCTGTGTCGACTGGGGCTTCCTCTGTGGCTTCCACGACCTTCTTCTCACCCTCTTCGGGCAAGTCCTCGGTCTCAGGAGCCTCCTTGGTCACCTCCTCGGTAGTCTCTTCAGCGTCCTTCTTCAGGTCGTCAGTAGGAGTCTCCTCAGCGTCGACATCTTTGGTCACGGCGTCGGTGTCGAGCTTGTCTTCTCCGACCTCCTTGTCGTCGGTAGCAGGAACAGCGTCATCCACCGTCTCGGCGACGTCATCTGTCGCTGGCGCAGCATCTTCCGCGGTCTCTGCTACGTCCTCTGTGCCTGGGGCTGCTTCTTCGGCCTTCTCAGCGGCATCGTCTGCGGCAGGGGCAGCATCGTCCGCTTTCTCTGCGACATCCTTGGTAGCCGGAGCCTTGGGAGCATCGCCGCCCTCGCCCTCAGGCTTCTTGGATGCCTTGTCGAAGGCCGCTTTAGCTCGCTCGGCCATCTCGGCCTTCCACTTTTGGCTCTGCGCGTCGAGCTCGGGACGCTTGGTCTCCTCGGCAGCCTTTGGCGTCTCGCCTTCAGAACCAGCAGTGTTACCGTTCTTGACAGGCTCGGGCGAGGCGTCCTCAAAGCCGTTCTGGTCATCGTCGTCGTCGCCTTGCTCGTGGGTGTAGTAGCTGTTGGTGTCATTGTCGGACTCATGGGTACCATTGTGGGTGCTGGTGTCGTCCTTGCTGACGGCGGGCGAAGAGCGCGGGGCCGCAGCCTCGGAGGATTCCTCTACGCTCTTCTTGCCCTTGCCCTTTGGCCAGGAGCCGGGGGGCTGCGTCTTCTTTTGGGCGACGTCGGTCATGCTTGCGAACTGGTAGTTGAAAAAGAGTTCCAGCGTAGGATGTGGCCTCAAGGGATGTTTGATACGATAGATATGAATTGTGTTTGGGGTGGGAATAGAGTGATACTGATAATCTCTTGGTCGGTATCTCAGAGGTAAGTGTTCTGAATGTACATATGGCTGTACTGTGCCGTGAAGAGATCAAGAGGTTCCTTCTCAGCCACACCCACGGAAATCTACCTTATATGTCCTCTATCCCATTGTCTGGTAGCTTTCAATCTGCTCAGGAACAATCAGGAACATTTTCCAAAACGTCATCAAGAGCTCTCGGTCTTGAGTTTACGTCACCAAGGCCACCCTTAGATGTGGCTTCTGCACTCCTCATCACAGCAACATGCTCCGAGAGTCCCATTGTTTGTTCTTTTCGCATCATCAGGTGCGGAGAATGCCTGGCGGGATGACTTCATGACCGTCGAGCCGCCGTTCGTGTGCTACGCAAGGATGCCAGCCATCTCGACTTACAGGTTTTGGAGCAGCCACAGAGATGCCGGAGTGGATGATCCTCCCCTCATCCCTGCGCAAGCTTCGAAGCAGACGCCTTGTCATTGGGTGGAGCTCTGCCCGAGAGCTTACACTTTCATGTTTGAATATGCAGAGAGGGACTTAACAAACAGGTTCTCCAAGATTGTCTGATTCGTTGTAGCCGTCTGGCCGTCAACTTACACGGGGTGTGTGGCTTGAGAACCAGGCCAAAGCCTGGGGTGCCATCTATCCTGTGGCGAAGTTTTGACCCTTTCTGCTGGGTAACCCCGGTATGAGTGGCTGCGAGGGAGTGGATAGTGGGCTGAGGTGTGGCACTCGTTCATCGTGGCTTGACGTATTGATCTACTCCTCCTCGAGCTCCCCAGGGAGCTGTCCTGGCTGTCTGCCTGTTGTCCTACCCTCCCAGACTCGGCTTTTTACGTCACTTACCGCCTTGCTGCCTCGTTAACTCTCCGACAGCCAAGGCCCAAATCAAGTTTCTAGGGCGAGCTTACAGCATGATCCCGACCACTCTCTCATCCTGGATGTCCCTTACACAATTGTGATCGAGACGCCGAGACAGATTCCTATTGATCGAGCTGCAAAGTCTAACAACTTGCGTGCACGCCACGACCTCCTTCGTACAACATGAAACGGTGCGAAACCGTAACAGAACCATACGGTACGGATACCAGACCACGAAAGCCAGGAACACCAATCCGACATACAGAACGCCCATCCTAGTCGACTCCAGGACACTTGCAGCCACAACACCATTACGGAACTCCGAACTCCCAGTGAGCCTCCCTCCCGGCGTGGTCACTAGCAGAACCTACGAAAACTGCACCGTCGGCCGCACCTGGCTCCCGTTAAATACAGTCGGGATCCGGATCGTCAACTGGATCCCCTCCGTCGTCGATTTGACATCGAGGAAGATATCCGACGGGCTCTCGCCGGGTTTCTCCTTCCTCCATGCCGCCGCATTCTCGCGCCTCTCCTCCTCAGTCCGGCGCGGCTTCTTCTTGCCGCAGCTACACTTACAATCAGGTTCGTGCTCTCCTTCCTCATCCTCTTCCGGCGGAGTCGGGGCCTGCTTGGCCGCTCCCTCGCCGGCGTCCGCTTCCGCTGCCTCTGCCCTCTTCTCCGCCTCCGCCTTCTTCTCCGCCTCCTGCGCGGCAACCGCCTGCCGCACCGCCCTGTCCGCCGCCGCCTTCAGGGCCGCCGCCTTGGCCCGCTCCTGCTCCTCGCGCTCCTTCCTGTGCGCCGGGTTGTTGTTGTCGTGGAATTTGCCTACCACGTTGCCCTCTGTATCAAGAATGTTGCCTACTGGATCGACCATGAGGCTCGCGTTCGCCCGCCCCATCATTTCGGCGAGGCTCTTCATGCCAGCCAGGCTGGCACCCACGGGAGACGCACCCGAGAAGGGGACGGAGGGACTGATACCGCCTGCGTTGCTCCCCTTGCGCTCGATCTCCAGGTCCGCGACCCAGCCGAGCAGCTCGCCGTCGTCGCCCAGGATGTCGCCCTTGCTGTTGGACACGGTGCGGCCGACGATCGACGGCAGGTCGCCCGCGGCGCGGGCGAGGACCTGCCCCGTCGTCTCGTCCACGATGTCGCCCGCCTCGTCGACCGTCCTGCCGATGAGGAAAGAGCCGACGAACTTGGGCAGTGGCGGGCGGCCTGATGGGGTCCCGAACGGGTGAGAGACGGGTGAGATTGGCGAGATGGGCCCTATCTTGGGGATAGGCGCCACGTATGCTGGTTCACCTGGTTTAGTCACCTTGCGTGGTTCTGAAGATTGCGGTTCCGCGTCTGGAGCGACATCTTCGCCGTCGCTTCCTTCGTGCACTACTTCCACCAGGTCGTCTTCTGAGAGACTTGGGTTCTGGTGAGCTGTAGCCTTCGGATCCGAGTCCGGAGATGTCATAGTTTGTTGTGGTAGGTTGTCTAACTTTGTTTGCGATGATCTCCCACGTGAGTTAAGCATTCGTATCCGGCCGGAAATGAGGTGCTCTGCACTATAATCTTTGCGGAAGGTCGGTACACGAAACTGAGATGCGATGAAGAGAGTGGGGCAGCCGATTCGATCTCAACGGTGATGATCAAGTATACACGTGACAGTAGTGCTGGAAGTTCTGCGGTGTGGTACCGGAGGATGGAAGGCTTGTTGCCTCTAGACTCAAGTTGTAGTGAATGGACAAGAAGATATCAGTGGGCTACGTCACTCAACGTAAGCTGACATGGGGTTTGCAGCGGTTGAGATGGGGTGTGCGGCCGCTCTGAGAAACGTACATACAATAGACGTCGCCGGAGACTGCTGATGAAGGGAGAAAATGAAATGGGGAAAACGGGCGGGACCGAGAATCAGGCTGTCGAGACCATCTCGTCGATCACTGCACGGAAGCTGAGGTAGCATCCAGCACATTACATCACAAGACACCTGGACCTTGAACGTGGATCCCTGACGCCGACCGTGTATGGCTTCGTTTCAGCTCCCCACCCCATCTTCGTTTCGATCGCAAACCTGTCTCGCCTGCATGCGCTAGAGTGGTGCCAAGGAAACTCGAGTCCTCGATGGGTGTGGCGCTAGCCAGCGTTTTGTGGCGTTGTGACGCTGCGGTCGTGATTTCGACCGCACCTGCTCATTCGCCGCCGCGAAACAAATCCCGGAGAGGTTACGGCGCTGAGCGCCCGGGAAGCCCCTTTGAAGTCTGGCGAGTCTGTTGTTCTAGAGGAGTCTGATGTGATGGCTTCTTCACAACGGTGAAGACTGTGATGGAGACATCCGCCTCGACAGGGATCGCCTGGGTTGAGGACGCCCCCAACTAATGCGAGATTTCGGAGAAATTAAACCGGTTTGCTTTGATGCCTGTTGAACCGACACGAAGATACGCAATAGAGCTCAGAAGAGCGGACATGCAATGGAAGACGCGCCGTATCGGAAGTGAAGGCCAATTTTCAACTTCAGAACCAGATTGGACGTTATCTCGGGTAGGGCCATTGCATAGCGCATAGAAGCTGCACAGATGCACGGTCCGGCGTAAGATGCAGTATTTCCCAGATCAAGGGTAGCAGCAGCGCTGACAGCGAATGTTGTGTGACGATCACAACGACGTCCGTCTTTGAACAACCGATCCGCCTCAGCCCGGTCTGGAGCGCCATCGGGGCCAGAACTTGGGTAGAATGCAATTAGAACACTTCAAATGCGGGTTCCAAACGAATGTTTCTCTCTAGGGCGAAGGTAGCGAAGATTGATCAGCAATACGACATGGGTGGCATGGTAACGTCGGACCACACAATGGTGGCACGAAGCATTGACTGACATATTAGTCGTACGGCGTAAGGTTTGTGGCGGCTTTCAGAAAGGCAAAGCATTTCTGGCATCACCCCGTGCTGAGAGCCTGAAGAGACCCGCCGCAGAATAACCTACTGCCATGTTTCCAGTCGACTCGAGTCGCTGGGGGGAAATTACGACAGGGAAGATGGTTGCTGGATTGGAGAACTCGAACGCGCCTGCCAATATTGTCGTCACCAGCCACACCTCGAGAAGCACCATCCCCGCATTTGACACCAATGAGTAGATGAAACACCGGGACGGCAAGGGCGACCCTTGTCGAGGCGGGAACGGGTCCGTCCCAAAAACCGGCAGCTTGGCAGGCTTTGTTAGGAAAAAGTGGAGGTAGATCATTGGCTGACGACATTCTGGTGATCTCTACCAATAGATTGAGTCTTCTTCCCCGCGGCGATCATATCGGGCCCCATTTTATTGACTGGTGGTGCTTTGTAAGTGGTTATAACATAAGGCTCGAACAGGCTTCACAGTGAAAATCAGTAGATGTGGTGGAAAGGCGTCACAGATCTGACAGAGGACCTAAGGTCAAAACTCGAAGCGTCGAATTTTGGTGATGGTCAGAGAGAAGTCAGACGCACAAAAACCTTGATTGTAAAATGCAATTGGGGTTTTTTTTTTTTTTTTTTTTTTTTTTTTTTTTTTTTTTTTTTTGGACGAAAGAGATAAGGTGCAGTTTAGACTGAGGCACAGCAAAATACTCTACATTAGTTCGTAGGTAGTCCAAGTTCTTCTCCCAGTGCGCCGACATAAATCCGTAATCATACAGCATGAAGCAAGAACCAACGAAATTCCAACGTTGCCCAAAATTTCCCATATTCTTCTCGGGGTCAACCAAGCCGCCGACATCGCCAAAGCTCCAACCCCAGGAAACACTGGTTGGTGAAAAGGAAAAGAGGCACCAAGGGCCGGTTATCAAAGATAATAACTTTGTGAAACTAGTTGCTTCAGTTCCTACGCAATTAGCCCTTGAACACTGACAACAAATGGTTGTTCTCCGCGTCGCTTGATGCAGCCCCTTCCCCCTTCTCGAACAAGGCAACCCGGCGAGATCCAGGCCCGGAAGCCTTCTCCGCGGCCGTCGATCCCCCAAAGAAGCGCACCAAAGGTTAACTCTGCTCAGGTTTCTCTACATAGACCTTTTAGCCACTGAGTAAGAAACAAGACGTTGGACTGAAGAGAAGGTCCGAGCTAGAGGCTGAACAGAAAACCCGAGTCGGCATGATATTATATTACATGAAGCCAGCCGCCGGGAAGGGGAGGAGGGGAGAAGAAGCAGAAAGCGGAAACAGGGTGAGGCGAGAAAAAGCACTGGGATACGTACAAGAGAGCAAGTTCAAGGTCACCATGGATCTTCGCCTTGAGCGTGATCTCGATGTCCAGGTTGAGGTCAAGACGCAACCGCAGCGTATCGCTCTTGCCCTTGTCGCCGCCGCCCTGATTTTGGACGGCGTTGCCGGCGACATTGCCGAGGGTATTTGTTACGCCGTTCGTTAGTCCGCCGGCCGTGTTCTGCACGCTGTCGAGGGCGAGGTTGTCGAGCGGTCCGCTGCCGCCCCTCTGTTGCTGCCTCTGTGGCCGCTGGCCCCGTCTCCGAGGTGCTGGGGCTGGGACCTCCTCGGCCGACTCTTCACCCTCGGACTCGTATGTCTGCGCTTGCTTGGGAGCGCGCTTCGGCTTATCTTCTGAGCTGCTGCGGGACGCCATTGCTGCGGTTTTTTTCTTTGGCGTGGGCCTTGGTGTTGTTGGAGGTGTCTGTTCCAGGATGGATGGCTGATGGCTGATAGATGATTATGGTAAACCGATGCAGGAAGGGTCCAACAGATTTATGTAAGAGGTGTGCTTTCAGTGTGACTTGTGAATGTCGAGAGAAGACCTGTTTCCAAGGGTCCAGCGTCGTGGGTGTCGGATATAAAAGTCGAGCACTGTGAAGAGCGAGTCGTGACTTGAAGCTGACCAAAACAGGATTCACCACTATGAAGTCATCAGCACCGTCACAAGTACACCTCAACCTGTTAGATCTTGTCTTTGATAATCGCGATCTCTAACCCGCCACCGTCAAACCCCCTGCCCTCTCAATATCAGCTCTGGTGCCAAGCCAGGCTACCAGTGTGCGGAAGACAGGGGCGGGGTCTTGACTCAGGGCTGTGACAGGGGTGTGAATCCATCCGGCCCTGCTTCGTGCATTCCCCTGCTAGTTCCCTGCCCACCGTCTTTCCGTCTTTCAACTCCTGCCATAAACTGCCAAGCCGGGGTCCCGGCCACGCAAGCCACACACATTCTGTCACAGAATCGTACTCGACGCCATTCACCCAGAACTCCAAAAAAACGCCGCTTTTGCCTCGTCTGCTCGACAATGCCCTTGTCCTCTGAGTCAAGTTTGTTTCCGTTCACTGTCCATTGGCTCCCTTCACATAACGGCTGTCCATGCCCAGCATCATCCTACGACGAAGCTTGACAGGAAGCCACTCAACGTTTGGCTTCTTTTGCCTGCTCCGTTTCGTCTTCTTCCCTTCACCCCCCTCCTCTTCGTTTTGGCTCTCTTCTCCTTCGTCTTCGCTGCTATGGTCTCCGTTCTGGATTCTTCCATCTCGATCATAGAAGATGCACCATTTCTTGTTTTCCTGTTCAACAGCCACGAATTTGCTGTCATCACCTTCGAGTGTCAGCCACTGCTCGTCACTGCTCCATCCCCAGGGGCCAATGATGTGCCCGATGGTATCCTGTCTGCTTCCGTGGCGCACCATGTGACTGTCCTTGTCGACATAGATCCAGTTGAGCGCTGGAGGATTGTCCGAGACGAAGCTCACCATTCCCAGGTGGCCAACCTCTGAAGGATACTGGAAGTACCAGCCCTG
Source organism: Coniochaeta sp. PK30-01 (assembly GCA_023628855.1). Taxonomy (NCBI): domain Eukaryota; kingdom Fungi; phylum Ascomycota; class Sordariomycetes; order Coniochaetales; family Coniochaetaceae; genus Coniochaeta; species Coniochaeta sp. PK30-01. The sequence goes on along the minus strand of JAMAJW010000029.1, from coordinate 80,150 downwards.
GAACCTGTGAGCGGGTACTGGCTCATCTGGATGGTCAATCCACAACTATTTCCAAACGTCAGCCACATTGGCCTTCTCGTGCCGTTGCCTTGTGATGTCATTTACGCCGTCTTGGAAGTGTGGCCGCTAGGGTAAACACACAACACACCGCCAACCACCCCTGCCAACGGTGGGGAACACAGGCAAACTCATGATGGACTCACCCTGCCGTCTTTAAGAACGCAGTAGCACTCCTCAAAACGCTGACCGTCGAGCGAGATGGTAGCCGTTAAGTTGAACTTCGCTTTCTCCTTGGCCGCCGCGTTCGCCTTCTTTTGAGCACTGAGACCTTCGCACACGCCCACTGTCGTCGGTATGCCCGCGATCACCAGTAGTCCGACAATCGATACCATGGTGTTGTTCTCCTGCCGTGATCTTTTATTCCGTATTGGTAAATAATTCGACGGTAAAACGGTAAGAGTGTAGAATCCGCTTATGTCGGGTTTTGGCTGTGTTTCCTCGTAGGCAGCTCTGGGCGAGGGTTGATGAATATCATCGTGCTCAGGGTGGCCCTCGAGCTATATGCTGCCCTCTCCGTTTTATTACCTGCCGTTTTACCCGCGATCCAACCACAACATAAGACACACACCCCCTAGCTTCAACGGTGTCATCAGAGCACGCCGCGGTGTGTGGCAAGTTAGTGCTTGTTTCCCGCTCCATGCCTCATCTTCAATGTTAGGCGAGCATCTATCTTACCTTCTTCTGGTGTACCACATCGACGTCATTCCGCTCCATTCATTTCTCGATCTTCTGGCGGTACGTCGTGTCCGGAAACCTGATGCCAAAATGCCCTCCACAACACGAGTCGAGTGACGCCACAACATGGAAGGCCAAAACCATGTTTTGGTCAAGTATGATGCATAGGGGTTCCAGGACCCCTATCCCCCTTTAGTGTCGCTGGTCATGCTGCAAGTCTCATAAAACTGCTTTGCTCCTTTAGTCCCAAGTCATCACTACCATCCACATAGCACCGAGACTATCTTCGTGCCTCATCCGAACGTCACAACACCTTTGAACCCTTTGAAGCTAGAACACAAATTCAATCATGGACCCGGTAAGTGATCGCCAGGTGCACCAGGGACAAGGACTGCGTTGCCTAACAACACCTCTAGTCGGCGAAACCTACCGAGCCCAAGGCCCAAGACGAGAAGAAGCCGGAGCAGAACACTCCAGCTGCTACTCCAGCAAAGAAGCCAGAGGCAAAGCCCACGGAGAAGAAGGCAGACCCCAAGCCCGCCGAGAAGAAACCAGAGGCCAAGCCAGCAGAGAAGAAGGCGGAGCCCAAACCGGCGGAGAAGAAACCGGAGCCCAAACCAGCCGACAAGAAGCCGGAGCCGAAGCCAGCAGAGAAGAAGCCCGAGCCCAAAGCAGAGCCGAAGCCAGCAGAGAAGTCGCCGGAACCAAAGCCGGCAGAGAAGAAACCCGAGCCGAAGCCTATGGAGAAGAAGTCCGAGCCGAAGCCTATGGAGAAGAAGTCCGAGCCGAAGCCGGCGGCAGATAAGCCAGAGGAAAGGCCGGCAGAGACTAAGCCGGACCAGAAGCCAGCGCAAGACGCTCCCAGCACCCCGGCCGCAGACAAGAAGCCCGAGGAGAAGCCGACCGAACAACACGAGGTCGCTCAATCAAAGGCTGAGGAGTCCAAGGCCAAGGCAGAAGAGTCCAAGGCAAAGGCTGAAGAGGCCAAAGCCAAGGCTCCTGAAGCCCCAGCCCAGGACGATGAGCAGGACTACGACGACCAAGACGGCGAGGAGTACGACGAGACAGACGAGGATGCTGCCAACCGCGACGTCCTGAACGACGACTATGAAGACGACGAAGACCAACAATACTCGGACGAGGAGGAACCAGAGCCGGAGCCGGCACCGCGCCGGTCTAGGAAGAAGGCAGCACCGGCCGCCGACGAAGGTTCCACGCCGTCGTCGTCCCAGCCGCCCACGCCAGGCAACGAGGACGACGAACCGCAGCCGCGCTGGATGAAGGACCAGAAGACCAAAGAGTCCGATCGCGCAGTCGGCCGCCGCGACAGGCGCACCCGGCGCGAGCGCGACCTCGAGAACTACCGCCGCGAGCAGCAGATGCAGATGATGCAGCAGCAGCAACAGCAGCAGCCCGCCCCCCAGCAAGGCGGCGGCGACAAGGGCAAGAACCCTCTCAAGCTGAGGTTGGACCTGAATTTGGAGATCGAGATCGAGCTCAAGGCACATATCCACGGTGACCTGACGCTCGCTTTGCTGTATGTGACGCCCCCTTTCCTCTTTTCCCCTCCTCCTCCTTTCCTATCGACGGTAGCTCATGATTGCTAGCAATTGATGAACCGACACGCTAACGGTCATATCCTTTTGAGACAGTGACGGGATGTAGAACGTGTTTGGCTTTTCGTCGATGCGTTGCGCTTCACATGGCGTCGGAGTCGTATTTGCCACGCTTCTGTCTTGCCGTTTGCTTTGGTTATACCAACTTGATGATACGTCATATTTATTTGTTCGAACCTTGTTACTCGTTCCGCTTTTCTTTTGTTGATCGAAACGATGGATATGAGTACGGAAAAGAATGGGGATGGCCTTCAATGGTCGTGTAAAACATATATGTAATATAGCTGCAGCAATCAGTCTTCCCTTGGCTTTTCTCTATGTCTTCGTTTGCTTGTTATCATCTGACCATCATCGTTGGTTTGTGCGGGCCAAGCTTTGGAATCTTCAACCCATGTGGATATTGATACGTTGATATCTTGGCTTTCGGGTGTTCCTGGCCTCGGGATTGTCCTCGACCTCATCTGCCAAAGTCTTATCAACATCCAGACTGTGTTCCACCCTTTCTGCAGCTTAAGAAATCGATGATCGTGTCGAGCTCGTGTCTGCGCGTGCTTTTAACCCATACACAGTAAATGAGGGTGGGAGACACGTCATATATACTGGTGGTATATCGGGATACATTGTCGGTGAAGCGATAAGTCTTAATGCCGTAGAGGTAGATTTGTATCTGAATCTGGTTGTCCAGCTGTCCATTGCCCCAATCTTCTGGTCGTCTGAAGAGACTTCTATACTTAAATTCCCAACATTGTGGCGAAAGTGTCATCCCGTCCGATATCAAGATAACGATCCTCCCGCCCGCCGGTCTCATAAAAAAAAAAAAAAGCTTGATACACCCGGCCGGTGCAAGCGATGTAACAGCCCGCGCCACGAACACGGCCACAACCAAACTTTTCTCACTCTCGATAATCATACGATTGTCGTCAAGATAAAGTTTTTAGAGTGCTTTGTTGGGGCAAGCTGCGCGTCGTCCAAGCAAACGCCGTATCCGGGGTCTTGCCCTCCCCTGTACTACGGACGGTTGCATACCCGTTTGACAGCTTACCGTCTGATCAGTATTCACCCAGTGCGCCCCAACTGATCGGGTTGTGACATGAACTTTTGGCCTGTGCTTTGCTTGGCAGGATCAGCGTGAAGGAGGAAAAGATCAAAGAATATCCCTGCTGTGGTTTGTTCCAGTTCTGTTGGTTGAGTTTGTGTGACGTCGTCGACAATGCCCCGGCCGGCCCGACCTTCGGTGTGGGTCTGCCGCACCCGGGTCTGTCATTCAAGACTGCTCCGGGCATGTCTATTCTTTAGTAATGCAAGTGTCTGAGTTTGAGTTTGATAGAACCATAGAATCTTGATAATGCAACTGGTATTAAGATAATTCTGCAATTCCCATGATAGGTACCTGCCATACAATTTGCACAACGACAAGCAAAACGCCAGTGCCATGCAACGCCGCCTCTTCGGGTGCCGAGTGCAAAATGACAAAAGGAACATTCATACGTACTCCCTACCATCCCCGAACGGGAAGCCCCTACGAACTCCCCAGAATCCTAGAATAAGCATCCTCCACCTCTCCCGCCAACTCAAGCAAACTCACAATCACAATCTGGTGCGTTAGATTCGGCAGCCGATCCCTGTTGAGTCCGATCCACTCGAGCGGCGGCGTCGCCTCGCCCATGTCCCTCAACTGCGGCGTCTCGATGATGGGCGGCTCCAGCGCCGTGTACTCATACTTGCTCTGCGGCACCTTGACCTCGGCCGTGATCTTCTGCTGTTCCTCGGCCTTCTTCGCGGCCTTCTTCTCCTCCCCACCGGCCGCTGCTGCCGCCTCGGCCTCTTGCTGCGCCTCCGGAACGCCCGTCACCCTGATGGCGCCGACGGCCGGCAGCTCGCGGCCGACCGCCTGCGCGAGCGTCTTGGAGTGATTCGCCCACATGCCGCGGATGTAGGAGATGCGGCTGTAGTTCCACCCGACCTCGACTTTGCCCTCAAAGGCCGACTTGAAGATGTAGTCGATGTGCTTCGAGTCCGGCAGCTGCCACGTCTGCATGACTGCCTCGACGCGCGGCACCTTGAGGATCGTGCCACCCCGCGACCCGGTGGCGCTTTGCACGACGTCTTCGACGGATAGCTCGCTGAGGGCCTTGGGCGCGCCGACTTGCCGCACGCCGGCGAGGCCAATCCGCAGCTGGCCGAGTGTCAGGCCGAGGATGCTGTGGATGCGCCGCAGCTCGATGCTGGCCGCGAAGCGAGCTTGGGCGTTGAGCGCTTCTACCTTGAAGACCTGGTGGTCCGAGAACGTGCTCGGAAAGACGCCGAGGTTGACGGCTTTGAGCGTGACGACGACGTCGGTGTCCAGCGAGATGGGGGATTTCTGCAGAACGTCGTCGCCGGGCGACTGGGCTGCGAGGCGGAGGCTCTTCGGGTGGATGAGTACAGGCGGGGCGACCGACTTGCGCTTCATGAACCGCTCGATTTCCTTGAGCGAGGTCTCGAAGTTCGCCTTCCGCTCCGCGGCCAGGCGTTGGAAGGCCTGGAAGAGCGCAACGCCCTGGGCTGCCGAGGTTGTGGTTCCGTAAATCTGCACCGCGTCGCCGTCGAATATAGCCACCAGCCTGTCACCATTACCATCTCTGCTCCGGCGGACGTTGTACATCAGGAATTCCATCGACGTGATGTCCGCGACGAGGAATGCCTGGTAGTCGAAAGCGGCCTTGACTCTCAACTTGCTAAAGCCGATCGAGGCCTGGACCAGAGGCGTCTCGTTAAGCGCTTGTTCCCGCTCCGGCCACCTGATTAGGGTACGTAGCTTGAAGTTCTGCAGGGCGACGAATCCGCTCATCCTGCCTGTGCTGTCGACTCCTATCTTTGAGAAGCCGAGACAAAGGTTCTGCTCCCAGTCTGAGGTTTTCTTCGACGACACCCAGAAGTCTTCGATGCTGAAGACGGACTTGCCGAGAGCTTGCCCTAGGTCGACATTGATATCCAGCGCGCTTATGAATATCGTAGCAGTCCACGGGAAAGCGGTGGTTGCTGCAACTTGCTGGTATCGTTGGACCAAATGCCCTTGGGATGTCTCTGTGGCAAGCCTCGCGACTGGTGCGGAATTGGTCCGTCTGAGGTCGCGGGGCATCCAAATCTCGCGGAAGAGCAGGAAATCCTGCAACTGCTTGGCATTGACCGACACCTTCATCGGGCTGACCTTGAGGATGGCCGAGAAACCGCTCGTACCGCTCACGTGCTTGCTGTTCATGAGGGATAGCGTGATGGTATCCACCTCGAAGCTGCCGGTCGATTCTCTCGAGTAAACATGCTGAACTGAAGCCTGCAGGTTCTTGAAGGCGCCCGATATGGCGAAGAAATTTCCCTGTTCGGCCGAGCGCACCGTGTTGGCCGTGAAATAGACGTCCTCGAAGCTTGCTGTGGCCGCTACGCGAGCTATCGGCTGGCAGCTTAGAGAGAACTCTTGCCTGCAGATTCGAATACCCAGGTTTAGTTTGACACGACCAAGAACGGCGCTGGGGTCCGACGCAAGAATGTTCTCTCCGTCCTCGGTTCTGCTCTTGGCATTGGTTTCCGGAGCCTGGATAGGAGAGTTTTCGTCGTCCTTGTTACTCACCACCTCCTTGACGCCGTTGGTCAAGTCCATGATCAGGGGCACTACGGATGGGAAAAGGATGTTACTCGAGGCATCAATCTTGACTTCGGCGTAGAGTGTCGGATCTTCTTTGCCGGTGTCATGATACTCCATTTTGAAGGCAAGGCCAGGACTGCGGAGCACCGTGCTGCTTTCGTCTTGATTGAATTGTCCGTATTTCCCGCCCATGCCTACTCGGCCGGCTCGGAAAGCTGGACCCATGTCGTTTGAATTCTTCCGACCGGTCAGGTAGACAACTGCACCAGCGAAGTCAGCGTCCACGAGGAATGATTCCATCCTCTTGCTCCCCAATAGGGTCCCCTTTCTTGTCTCCTCGGGCTCCTGTGTTGCCGTCAACGAAGACACCCGGGGCTTGTCTACGTTCCAATTCAGAGCAGCTTTCTGCACATTCTTGACGGACAGACTGATTGAATCCTTCAGACTAGCAGCAGGGATGATGAAGCCAGATGTAAGACGGAGATCCAGGCCCTTTCCAACGGCCTGGAAGGCGAGTCGTCGAGTGTATGCTGTTGAAACATAAGCAACGTTGAAAATCATCTCCGGCAGAAGGGCTGAGTTTGGGGATCGTGTCCTTTTGTCCTGCCAGGCCGGGATCATCTGGGCTTGGAGGTTCTCGATTGTCAGCCTTGCAGAGTTTTTCGTCCTGGTACTGAACTCGATCCTCTCCAGCGTGAAGACCAGATCCTCCTTGCCTGTGTCGTCCTCTTGAGTCCCGTTGACTAGCCATGCAAGCCGGATGTTGCACACCTCAAACGTGTACGTAATCGAAGACAGGAAGGTATCGATGATATCGGATTCTTCATCGGCTTCCTCGCCGTTAATCTGTATGCGGGGCTTTGATTGTCTGATCTTGCGCAGGTACTCAAGTTCTCTGGAAGTGTCCAAATCCTTGATCTTGTCGCCCATGAAACCCAGGACATCTACCGCGGTAGAAACAGTGTCGGGAGAAAGGTTGACTGTAAGTCCGTCGCTCTTGAAATCAAGAAACCTCTCTTCTCCGCCACCGGTAGTAGGTCTGGAGGTCGCGCTGATCAAAGCACTGACGGAGACATCTCCGCAGGATTCCATGGAGTCTTCAAATCCCCTTTCGATGCCAAACGCGATGCGGCGGAGATTGACGTGCGCCTCGGGGTACTCGAGAATGGGACCGCGTTGATTCCGTTGATTTGTGAGTTGAAGATGAACACTGTCGAGATTGAAGGATATGTGAGCCACAGGGGCGACCTCGGATTTCGTGGGACTATTGCCGAATATCTCCAGTCCAGCCAACGTTAGGTACACAGAGTAAGCTGCATCTCTAGATGTATTTTGCTCCGTTCTTGTCGACGTTTCATCACTTCCAAACACGTCAACAAGACGATCTTTGATGATCTGGCTTTGCTGTTGGAAGTCAGTCATGGCATTTGTGATCTCGGGCCGGTTGAGTGCCGTTAGCAGGCTGTATACTGCCGAAGCATCCAGTTGTATCACCTCGACTGACGCGGAGACCACAACTGACAGCTCTCCCGATTCCGTACGAGTCGTAATCCTGCCATTCGTCGGCGGAATTTGTAGGAGTGAAATGGTACGGGGCGTTTTCTTGGCATTAATCTGCATCTCATGGAAGTTTTCCTTGATGTCAAAGTCGAAAATGATCTCCTTTCCGAAGTTTGCTGCCATTGCGGCTCTGGTTACTGTCCCCGATATGTTATAGATCAAGGATGGTAAGAGTGGCACGCTGATAGTGTACTGGTCGGTAAATATGGCGATGTTAACGCGGAATGCCGACAAACGATCAGCAATGGTCTTGCTTGGTGTCGAAGGTGTTGGCGAAGATGGCACCCCTTGGATTATTCGGTAGACCTGACCAATCTCGTCTCGAATCACAGCATCCACCACTTCGGAGAGCACGACGGGATCTTGCCTTACAGCCACTGACAAATCACGACTACTAGCCGTGGCTTTCAGGGTATGGCAGTCTGTCGTTTCGGTAGGCCGCAGTTCGTGCGCGATGAAGATGCTCGGACTCTGCAGAATGAGCTTCCCAAGTGCCTGTGACCTGTTCCGTAGCCTGGACACTATCGAAGTGCAGTTCAGAATCATGTTCGTGTGCGTGACCCCCGTACTTGCTGTCCTGAGCAGGGATATAGTAGCACCCTCACTGAGGGACGAGGCGTGCAAGTTCACCGTCTCGAGGGATACAGAGCCGCGGTTGAGCGCAATGACGCAGTGAATAGCAGGTAGTTGGCGGTAAGGTGTCGACCCCGGGGCGGCTGGCTTATGCGACGGAGGGCTGTCCTTGCTCTGCATTCTATTGTAGAGCTTCAGAATATCATCGGCAAGTTCGCACAATTCCCAGTTGAGATTAACAGATGCATCGCCGCAATAGACGTTCACGACAACCATGGCTTCACCAGGCGCGGTTTCGGCAGTAGCACTCTTCCCTTCGGTTGTCAGCTGCGTCTCACCCCTCGTTGTAAGATCAAGTATCTTGATCTCATTTTGCTTCGGTCCAGGATCCAGAACAAGCTGCGTTTCTTTGAGTCTGACAACCGCTAGGAGAGGAATATCCTCCGACACGTTGGTTCCGAGGCCGACTGCACGACCGAATATTTTGTTCATGAGGACGCTTCCGGAGATATTTTCGAGATCCCAGCTTCTCCACCGCTGGAAGGCTGCAACGGCTCGTTCGCGTACATTGTCTGGAACGTCTTTCGAGCGCGCGAGGCAGTCAAGCTTCAGTTGATCTTTCTCATTTCTGCTCATGGTTGACCACATTTGCCGGAGGCGCATCATAAGCTTCCAGGAGTCATAGGTTCGCAGATGTCGACTAGCAGACCGTAAAACAGCAGAGGGACGAACGAGAAACCCAGGATCTGGCGTTTCCTTCCCATCTGTTATCAAATGATAAGCAACATATCGTACGTAGCATTTCTCCCGCGTCGTTAACTCTCCAAATAAAGCTGCAAAATCAGTTGCGAGTGTACTCGTTCTGTGGATGAGCGAGGCGAGGTACTCAATTTTCCTCGAGGATGTGTGCCCAGTGATGCTGCCAATATCGACGTCCAGATACGTTAGGTCTTTCGTTCCCATTGAGGCCATGACATCTTCAATCTTTGCCCAGAAGGCGGCTTGAGGATCGTCCATGCTACTAAATCTCTCGGCCGCCGATGCATCAGCAGACTGAAGCCTAAAGTGGAACGAGCTGCGTGTCGTTTTCGACTGCGGCTTGAAAGCATCCTGCCATTTTGTCTCGGACCTTGATGCCAATGCTAGCTTAGTAATAGAGAAGTCGTACTGGTCTTGCTCCTCCTGTGTCGGATCCGGTGAGTCTAGGTTCGAGCTGTTGACGAATCGAATATGTGCCTGTGGTATTCGCACAAGCATATCGCTGACAAGGCCCTTCATCTTCTGTTGTTTTTGCATAGTGAAGATCTCGTCCATAGAACTGGTCTGCAGGCCATCCAGGATGTCTTCGGGATCAGTCGGTTGCAGGGCGCCCATCAGCACGGCCACATATCGCAGTGATGTCGGATTGAAGAATGCAGTTAACCCGGCAGGTAATTCTAGCATGACGCTGGAGTAGGCGAATTCGTCGCTCAAAATCTCTGGGTCGATGTCCTCCAAATTAAAGCTCACTGATTCTTCATCGTTGACTTCATCTTGCTCAATGCTTGGCACTGTCGCCTCATGGATGTCTGGCTGGATATTCTCAAGTGGGAAGTATGGCGCGAAGTATTGACTGGAAAAAGCCACAGTGTTATGGACAATGTCTTGTCGGTCGTGATTGTCACCACCCATGCTGTAGAAGGCCGAGTGTCGCGCTGTTGACGCAGAAACATCCCGCGTGCGCGATGTAGCATCTATCCTGCTTGTATGTCGCTGCCCAGAAGCCACAGGCTGGAGGTGATCAGTGCCCCTCGTTCTCAGACTAGATCTGCTCGAAGTTCTAGGCCTCACGATACTGTCCTGCCCTGCGCTCGAAAACGACAAGAAAGAGCTTTGTCGACGAAGCCCTCTGGAGCGATTTGAGGTACCCATCGAGATAAGTGAAGAACTGTCGTCTTCAATGTCTTTCATTGTGATTGGCTGGGGCACCACCGGAAAGCATTGAGCAGGCGGATCAACATGGTCCGGCACCAGGTCTTCAAGAAGTCCAGGTAGATAGAGGAATCTTGTCCGGTGTGTCCGCTGGTCTTCGCGTCGAACCAGCTCCTGTTGCAGTCTTCGTTCGTTCGTAAAGTCGTACTTGCGTCCTATTATCGCCAGATGGACGCTGGTCTGCACGAGGGCATCTGTATCAACGGCCTGGTGAGCCCAGGATCTGTTCCTGGTAGCAGATTCGAAATTCACACACGACAGCCGAACATCGGGTATGGTGATGTTTGCTCGTTTTGAGTAATGTGAACGGGCCCAGTCATTGTACTTGACATTGATCGAGCCCGCAGAGATCTGGAAGGCTGCTTCCTCGACGTGTAACCAGATAGAAACTGATTTGACAAAGACACGCAGAAAGGTGACATCGTACATAATTATTGACGAGTACGATATGAGAGCATTTTCCTCATCATCGAAAGAGAACCCGAACGCCTTGCCACAGCCCATGAGAGCCGTGAGGAAGTCCGGTGTACATTCTCCAGTAACCGCGCCAATGGACAAATCCCAGTTGCAAAGGTAGGTTGGTTCTGAGGGCGGAAGTCCAAAGACACGATGCCCGTAGATATTGAGTCCGTCAATGAAGAGCTGTGTCGAAGAAGTGGCGCTAATTGGTGTGTTCATGCCGCCTTCCGAGTTGCCCAGAGACAGATTGAGGGGCGCCAGCGCAAGGTCAAGGTCCATGTAGTAATTCGTGAAACGCAGGTCAGCAGATAAGGAGGCTGTATCGATCTGCACATAGCGATGAGAAGCATATAGGTTGGCAGGGAGGAGAACCTTGGGGTCGTCCGCTCTAATATTCAGGATAACATCGAGGTCGTTGGACTTCTTGTGAGGGGCCCGATTTGCCAGCGCCGCCTCTAGTTTGCTTTCTCTGAGACGTAGTGATTCTTGGTATTCCTCCAAGGTCTTGAAGTGAATATCATCGCCGAAGTAGTTGTCCTTCAGTTTCAAGAAATACCTCACGGTGAAACCGTGGAGACGCGCGGTTGGCGACTGTCCAGTCACGTTGAGAACTAGGGTGTCGGTGTTCGCTGGGGAAGTGGTCGCGTTATAATTATACGCCCCGGTGACGACCAAATTTTCCAACTGTCCAACATCGCTAGACTGCACAAACGATGCCTGTGTATTCCAAGGGGGGATATGGAGATCAATCGTGGCAGTCTCCGCCGTTACATCAAATGGTATCGCGTTCTTGCTGGGTCTGTACTGGTCAACAGGGATGCAAGTAGTCGAGCGAAGTTCCGGGCTCGCAATGACAATGTAAGTGTTATCTTCCATATCTGTTGGGTTGTTGATGATATTGGCGTCGTTGACGTTCAGATAAAGCTTGACATCCTGAAGCTGAAGGTTCAAATGGTATTTGAATGGTGTAAAGACCAGGTATTCAGGAGGGGGTCCGGATGTCCAGTCATCCACCAAGTCTATGAGCAAGAAGACGTGATCGCGCAGAAGGAACAGCTCCAAACGTTCGCTGGCAACTCCAAAATGCCATTGACGAAGAGCGTTCCAGCGCAAAGGCGTGGAGAGGTCGCAGGATATCCGTTGGGCGCCAGATTTCCACAAGGGCTCGTGATTTATGCTGCTGGATATTTCCGTGCTCGGAATGTCCACTTGCAGAGTGTTGGAATAGCCATTGGTATTCGCTACCATATCCATGGTGTACGATACGGTAGTATTGGCGGCAACCTTCACATCCAACCAACCGTACGGCCGCTGGTGAGTTTGAGGGATCGGATCTGCTTTCTTAAAGAGGTTGCGAACTCCTCGCTTCACTTGTCCCCGGCCTTGATTCTGGCCAAGTTCTTTGCCGCTCCATCTCCAGTTTTTGGAAGCTTCCCTAATAGGGATACGAAGGGTTGCCTCCTCTTCCAACTCTACGTAAAGCTTGAACTTTGTCGGAACACGATCTGCACCCGGAGGGAGGCGCTTTGCTGGCATGGAGTCCTTACACAGTGTAGGAAAGAAGGTGCGCTGAAGGTCGGCGCGCAATCTATCCGCCCAGGGACCATAATTTATCGCGCCGCCTTTGATGGACAGACTGATAGCCCACGCAGGAGGCTCGTCGCCATTGATGTCCGTCACAAGATGGTGACCTTGAGACCTGCTCGGTCGACGCGGAGGAACTTTGCCAACAACATCCCAGTATATGGTCAAGGAAGCCTCCGGACTGTCAAGGATCGTAGGAACCGCCGCATATTCCACTGAAGTCCAGTGCCCTCCTGGGCCCTCAGTATCTTCGTCTAGATACCTGGACAGACCCTGCCAATGGTTGAAACCGGGCACGTGAGAGGCTGCGGTTCCGGGCCCGCTCCTGGAGCCGGGAGAGAACGATTCGACGGAATGCCTCCAATAAGGCACCATCGAACGCAAATGGCCAAGAAATTTGCGCCTCTGGTGGCGGAAGAAGGATTTCTTCGGTATTGGTCCCGACGCTTGAGCAAACGCCTTCTCTCGCGCAGCTTTGTCCGCCTGTTGTTCCTTGTAATCTTGATTCTCCTTCATCTCAATGACCGGGTGTGCGAACTTCAGTCTGAAGATTTGACGGTATGGATCTGGAGCGGCATCCGCGCTCGAAGCGTCAATCTCTCCCGACAACGTATCGGTTTTGACGATCAGGACAGCCTTGGTGTTTTCGTTCCCCATGACAAGGGCAGCCTTGTTACAATTGATGTGGACAGGAAAAAGATGTAGCATGGTGGGAAGGTTGGCAGGGTCAGCACGTCCTAGTCCACTGTCCGACCCTGAAGACCGGAGACTTGAGCTGCGGCGATATTTGGGGCCCGTTCGAGATGACTTCCGTTCGCCTGTCCTGATGCCGCTCCTATCCGACGTTCCAGACAGACGACCTCGGCCTGGCTTCTCCGAGCCAACAGACCGTTTGGACCGACTCCTTGCCATCTCTGCCTCTGTACCGTCACCGTCATCGTCCTCGCTATCCTCCTCGTTGTTGTCCTCTCCCATATGCGGCAAGTTGGTGTCTTCCTCCTCCTTCGTTAACTCTTCCAGAATCGAGTCATATGCCGGGCTGCGGTTGTACACGAACCATTCCAGGCCTGATATCTGGACGTCGACGCGGCATGGCAGCTGTTTTTTGTTCCCTTTACCATCGGGTTCGGCCGGGTCCTTGCTGCAAGTCTTGTTTTTGCCCACATCCACGGCACGCACACGACGAAGCCAGTATGACCAAGTAATATGACCGTTCTGAATAAGGATCGTCTCGTTGTTGCCGTGGTACCGCAGACCAGTGAAGAAGATTCGGCCGCCGAGTAGGGAGAGCTGTAGGGCTTGTATATCGATGTAGATCCGGTATTGATGCCATGTCCAAGTCCGTATTAGCCATGAGATAGCTGATGCAAATACTCTGTTAAAGTAGAGGAGGAAGAATATGGTCAATGCGGAGGCGACGATACAGTATGCCAGGAAGACACTAGAAGCGATGAAAAAACACACCAAGTCAGTCAACTGCAACTAATTGAAGCCACGAGGCCCTCCGGAACGTACCCATTGAAGACAAAGCCTGGGCTTTTGCCGTTGGAAGGCGGGCTGTTGTTGGCGGACATTGCGGAATGTTAAAGGTGATCCTCGTCGGAGGTTATCGACGACCGAGAGGTACTAGATGTTCCGATCTCTCCTCCATAGTGCGACATCAAGCAGCGCTCGCCGTCGCTAAAGGCATCTCATGGGAGAAAGTATCCGAGGAAAGAGCAATTCACGCTGAATGCTGACTTTGAGAACTTGGTGGGAGCTCTCTCCCATTGTTCTTTCCGGTTTCTGAGCATTGCTAGAGCTTTGGCCCCATCACGACGCGTGATTGGTGACAGGGGTCCAACGTTAGCGGTCGAGAACCCTGGTAGGCCTGTGGAGCTTCCCTGCGTTAGCGGGCTAGACCCCGGATACCCTGCAGCCCGCTGACGCATCAATCTTGTTCCAGACCGCTGGATCTTGTGGAACACTGGCGCGTCCTAACGTCGCTGTGGTGTCGTCACCGGCTACGGCTCCCTTATCCAGGCTGCCCTTTTCCCTTGCAGCAGCTCCGAACTATGTCTTGACCCTTTCGAACAACAATCCGCACAAGCCCTCCATCATTATACAGCTTCAATAACAAGCTGTTGTAACCCAGCTTCTGCCTTGCTACCTGGCAGGCCATGATGGCCGGAGGAGGCACTGGACAGAAGCTCGCGACCGCGACAATATCCGTCGCTGGTGTCGCGTCGCTGCTGGCCACCATCATCTCCATAATCTCAATATGGCTTCAATTGTAATGCAATCGATACTAAGCCAACCAGTCTATCACGTTTTGTCACTGGTTATACTGACTGTCCGCGTAGAAAGAACTATCGCAAGCCGTTGCTCCAGCGTTACGTCGTCCGCATCCTGCTCATGGTCCCAATTTACTCCATCTCGTCATGGTCGAGCATGATTTCCCTCAAGGCCGCCTTCTGGCTGGACCCGATCAGAGACATCTACGAGGCATTCACCATCTACACCTTCTTCCAGCTCCTGATCAACTACCTCGGCGGCGAGCGAGCCCTCATTATCATGACCCACGGCCGTGAGCCCGTCCATCACCTCTGGCCCCTGAACCACTTCCTCCCCCGCGTCGACATATCCGATCCGCATACTTTCCTCGCCATCAAGCGTGGCATCCTACAATACGCGTGGCTGAAACCTATCCTCGGCCTGGCAGCCATTATCATGAAGGCGACTGGTGTATACCAGGAGGGATACATAGGCCTTACCTCAGGCTACTTCTGGAGCGGAATCGTGTACAACATCAGCGTGACAGTCAGCCTGTACGCCCTCGGCCTGTTCTGGGTCTGCATGAACCAGGATTTGAAACCATTCCGACCGATGCCCAAGTTCCTGTGCATCAAGCTCGTCATTTTCGCCTCGTACTGGCAGGGCTTCTTCCTCTCCATCTTGGTCTGGCTCGGCGCCCTGCCCGACGACGTACAGGGATACACACCTGACAATCTGGCCGCGGCCATCCAGGATTTCCTCATCTGTCTCGAGATGGTGGGTTTCGCCATCGCGCACTGGTACGCATTTGACTGGCATGACTTTGCGGACAAAAGAATTGCCTCTGCAAGAATGCCGGTGTGGTTCGCCTGCAGGGATGCGTTCGGCATCCGAGATCTCATCCAAGACTCCAAGGAGACGTTCAAAGGCGACAAGTACGGATATCGCATATTTGACTCAGGTGACAAGATCATGGCGCACGAGGCCTCGAAGTCGAGACTAGCGCGCCTCAAGGATGGCATGCGGTATGAAAGAGGAGGCAAGGCCAAGTACTGGATCCCGCGGCCGGACGAGATCAATCAAACCACCCCTTTGCTAGGCGCAAATGGTGGCGGACCGAGCAGGGAGAACGGTTCGAGATCCCCGCATCATGATCTTGACGAACTCATCCTCGACCCAGATGAGGAAACTCTCTACGACAAGGCCCGAAAGCTAGAATTCGGGGACTGGAACGTAAGCATATTTCTCCGGGCCCTTGCACTCACCTTAATACTGACTATCCGCACAGTATCCCGTCATAACAGCCAATGAGCCAGCGTCCGCTCGTCAACTCTCCCCTCACCCGAGCAACTACCATAACACGCCAACCGGCAGCTTCTACAACGCCTCACGGTCCGGCTCAGTGCCGTCGCTCGACCCATCGTCAGCTCTCGGCCGCCGTCGCAAGGAAGCACCCGAGGGTCCGGAGCGACGAACCAGCTCCACCAAGAGCAAAAAAGGGAAACAGAAATCCTCTCTCGCGCAGGAGTCGCACGGCGTCGATCCGCTAGAGATAGCTTACGGTCCGATAGTGGGCACGAACCCGGACATTACGGAGGACGATTTCGAGGTCGATCTAGAGCACGGGACTCACAGGCCGCAGGCGGACGCGGTGCATGAACCGCGGATTGTCTCACCGGAACCAATGCTGGGGCCGCCGCCGAGGGACGATGACGAGGAGGAGGAGGACAGACCTAGCCCGACGTTCAGTATTGGAGGTGACGAGGAGGAGTTTAGGAATGTCTGGGATAAGTGATTGAATGGTAAGGGGAGGTACGGCTGTGCGTTGCATTGGTACGGAAGGATCAGAGTACAAAGATACCCGCGCGATGGAATTGGTGATATGTATAAGTAAACATAGCATGGCGTCGGAGCAGGATTAGCATATTTTTGTTAGCATGCCGGATATTTACTCATTGATCCGCTACTACCGTTCAAGATATTTTGGAGCCAGAGTGACAGATTGACTGACTCACGTCGACCAGAAGTCGCTTTCATCAACTGAATCTATGGAGCAGTGCTCTAGAGAGATGTCTTACCCTGTTCAACATTCATGGGCCACTTCTCGGCAGCTTTGATCAGTCTATGGGCTTGCCTTCTGCTTCAGAACCTCAACATCTCACCGAACAACATGGCAATCGAGTACTCTCATTGCACTCGATCGCGTCTAAGTTTGACCATTTCCATTGCGACCCTGGCTTGCCAGTAATCATGACATTCTTGCTTTTGGTGCGAAGACTCCTCCGTCATGGGTTCTCCATAGCGAATGAGACCTGATATGCTCAAGAGGCCTGTCACCAGGTCCTGCTAAGAGCGAGGCGGACTCGTTTCCTCGAGCAAACCGTACGAGGAGGTGATCAGCTGCGCATGGTCCTAGAGACCGGTTACATATGATCCAAGTGATAGGCTGTGTTCTCGGATTCCAGGGAACTCATCGCTTGTTTTGTTGAGCGTTTGGAATTTCAAGTGAGCATTCGCTGGTATTGGCATAGTATGCCTAGGTAGTCTCAGTCTCGCGACGGCATCAACAAGCGAGTCCAGGAGAGGAACGAGTCGATGGCCTTTCGCGGGGCAGAAGTCCATTGAGCCGCGCTTGTGCGGACTGTGTCTGAGAGAAAAAGTATTCCATGGGAGCCAACGTGTCACGTCAGCCAAGTCACGAAAGTTGCAGAGTAGCACATGCCTTGACAGCAGGCAGACAGTTCGCCGTATTGGTTCTCACCATGACGACGGGGTGCCTCCCTCGCTGCAGAAGCGAGAGCCATACAGCAGCCGGCCAAACAGTAAATGACAACAGACTCTGAGTCCTGCTGTTATCAGGATACCGAAGTTCAATCAAAGCTGGAAGTAGCGTCCATCATGTCACGTAAAAAGAAGTCTGGCGGAAGTTCGTGCCGACCTGACCGAATGTTCCCTTAGGTCCTGTTCCGGTGTCCGTGTCCGTGTCCGTCGATATATCTGCTCTGGTTGTTTGAGCAATATCCATGCCGGCCAACGTCTCTGGTCCCGTTGCTTGAGCTTGACGATAACCCTTGCTAGGCTGCTCGAGCTGGTGAATGTGTCGGGATGTTTCGAGCCAAGGACCTTCTGCCTATGATCGAGTATATGTTGATATATCTGCTGTGCTGTCTCCTGGATCCCTGGGTGGCCCTAAGATTCCCCCTCTCAGCGGTAACCGCAATTCGACTTTAATCGTCTTCAAAACTTAGAAGTTCATACGTTCTGTTTCTATCTACAATACTACTCGGTTCTGCTAATTTTGAATTGAGCCTTGAATTTTGGTGTTGCCGAAAGCTCAATTCAAGTTTGGTGTCCAAAAGCAAAATTACCGGATTTGGACGGAAACGACGATTTGACCACTCAGAGCCTAGTCTGAAAGCTTTTTTCCCGGCCAACCAGGAGGCCGGAGCACTAACAAACTGGTCCAAGCTTCGCTAATTTACCCCTAATGGTGAACAAGACGTCCCCAGCCAAGCAAGGAGCTACATATGTTGTCTCACCGCTTACACTAAGCCGCCACTTACCCTTCGGTCCTGTTCCGGACTACTTTTGGATGAACGGGTCTGAATTTCAGAAGAGGGAAGGCAACGCACGCTTCCATCACGAACGGCTCGTGGGGGTACACCGTCCTGCGGACTGTCTACACGCCCGAGTCGGAGACGCTCTTCCTCGAGGCTATCGACAGGATAAAGCGCTGCGTTTACTACTCCACTCACAGTAAACGTTTCCCAACAATGTTCGGACCGCGTTGCCAAGAGATACGAATCACGTACGTCAAACCAGACGATGAGATCTCCAGTTGCTTCTACATAGATGTCATCGAAGATAAGACCAACCTCGAGAAGCTCGACGGGCCGGGACACTTTATAGCCCTCTACAAACATTTCCGGCAGTGGCTTGATAACGTAGGAGAGGCAGTCCTGTCTGAGATATCCTTCTCACCTACAGCTGCGGGCCTTCCGAGGGCGGTAACGGACTTGCGAGAGGCAAAGTGCTGCTTCAGCAACTCAGGCCTGGTTTTCCTCAACCTTCATGAGCCGTTCGACACAAATACAGAGAGCACAGCGGCATACGCAGCGGTAGCCGCCATGATTTCATAGCTGGAGACTCTCAACATAGCAGTCACAACGGCTGCAAACAGCGCGACAAACACACAGACCACTGTCAGTTGAGTACCGTTGATCGATCGAGCCGACAGGATGGCAAGTGGTGCGACGAGGAAAGCACCGGTGACGACGGCGGCTATGAACCGCCCGACGATACCGGCGATCCGTACGGTGTTCTGGTGTGGCCAGTGACGCTTGGGCGATGACACGAATGATTCTGGACCGTCCAACTGGTTCGATATTCTCCAGTAGCGGAAAGCACGTAGCTTCCTATGTAGCCTGCGCTGGAAAGGGTCGGTCCGAGAGCGCGTACCCAAGTCGGCTCGTACGAGCCGTGTCTTGTATTTCTCCAACAGAGTGAGCTCTGTTTGCAAGCTGGACTGCTTCCCGTCGTCTAGGAGCGAAACCGTCTCCATGGCCATAATATTGCCAAAACTTGAGAGTGCCTCGTCTAAGGACATTTGGATTAGCGACATGGAGACAACCGGGACGAGCCGTGTTGCAGACCATATTGTTGAAGGAGATTACGAAGCTTTAGCACCAGCTCCTGTGTGATTGTGTCCTTCAACGCAGGTGGGTTAGGGTCGATGGTGCTGTGCTTCAGGCCCAACCGATCGCGGGTTGAAGGTTCGTGGCCAAGTCTGAGTCCAGCTTGATAAATAGCACGGTCGAGCTCCGCGATCTCCTGCTCGAGGAATCGTAGATTGAGAAGATGGGCCGTCTTGAAACGGCGGAAACCGTGTAGAGCGAGATTATTGTCATCTGTAACCCGGGGCCATAGCTTGCAGAAGAGTTGTGCAGTTTCGTTGGTCATCTCGGCTGCTGCTGGATCCATGGCACGCAGTGTTTAGCAAGCGTAGTTACGCTCAGAACGCCGAAGGAACCGGGTCGGAACGGGCTGTAGCCAAGGTAATCCGAGATCAACGGTACCGGTATCCCTTATGTCTCGTCCACGCAGCGTCGAATATATCTCCCACTGTGTCGGAAAAGAATGACAAACAGAATGACTGTGTAGTTCCGATGTCAATGTCGCAGTCGACGCCCAATACCTGTCTTTCGATATCGATGCTTTCTATGAGTGCGCGAAACTGATTGGTATCCGTGAGTGGGAGCCTGCCTGCCGCCTGCCCAGGAAAAGCCACCCCGGTTAGGGAAGAAGAGATGGGATTGGATAACCACTGAACCGCAGCCTGACTGAATCTCATCCGCAGTGTAGCCAGGAGCTTGCCAGTGTTAGTGTGGATGGTCGCCTCGGGACGAGGTTGGCTGGTTTGTGGGTGTACAGCAAGTTGAAGGTGCACAAAAGGCAACTTGCCGCCTGAGGCCTAAAGGCAACCGGTTGTTTTGCTCACCCGAACCATCTGCCTTGCAAGGGCTCAACGGCATTCGACCGATAGATAAATCGTGATCTCCCATCAGTGAGGCAGACAGGGAAACAGCCTGACCTGCAAACACACACTTTTCTGTGATGCGCTGTGTTACGCGCAGCGGCGGAATTACCTGTGCACCGTGCCCTCTCGAACATTGTGGTCATAGGGCCGTGCAATGGATCCCTTGCCCCGCCGCAGAACCGACCGCTCGGATTCAAGCTGGACGAGTAGCTCTTCCAAGTCGAGCAGTTCTAGCATCCCTAGCGTCTTCAGGACAAGATCTGTACCAACTTGGGAAAAGAAAGCCCAGGAGGAGGAACGAGCCGCTTGTCCAAGATCCCACCAATGGAAGTGTCCGAGATATAACCTGACCTGGAACGATCTGGAGCAATTCCTTCGCAGGCGGTTTCCAGGAGAGACTTTTGAAGAATCTCAGGTGAGTCGCGCTGGCAAACTTCGGATGAATAAGGGTAGCGATTAACATGCCTCTCAGTCGGGTGATTACTGGGTCTTCAATGCACCAGAAGAGCAGACGCAGAAGGACCGTGACGACTTTGCCAGGCTAAGACCGCGGCCTCAACCTCAACCTCATCAGACGCAGCGGAGAGCAAGGTCGCCCGAGTAGCTGGCCGGAATGGGTTGGACAGGGGCGTTGGTAGCATCGGTTTGGCCTATGGCAATCGGCCACGAACTGGAACTTGGATCATGAGTGACGGCCCAATACCCAACTTGTTTGTAGAATTAGCGTACTTCAGTTCTGTAGAGAATCTTTCCAGTTTTGTCTGCCCTGCTCGTTGTTCGTTTTGAAAACATCCCGTTGCGTCCTATTACCGCCCTGTGGGAGGGTAACCGATTGTGCCAGATTGCGCCCAACCTTCTGTAATTTCGTGGCTGTTATTCCCCTGTTGGGCGCCGCGTTAGTGCACCGCTTCCCGTAACAGCGTGTTTCGTGTGGCAGCGCCACAAAGAGTGTGTCATGCCTGCACCGGCTTGCCACAAGCCATTTCTCTCGGCTCCCCAAGGTCCCATACGCAAGGCTCTCCGAGGGGTCATTGTATCGACCGCCCTCCCAAAGTTAACAGGACCCATATCCCCGGTGATGCCACGGATTGACCAGCACTAGGAGCCTGGCACCAAGTTCGGTATTTCGCAACTGACTCCAGTTGGAGGAACAAGTGATATCCGACTCACTCGTGATGGCCAGGCAGCCTCTTCCTTATGATTTCCAGAAATCATACCTGGATTCGGCCACGTATCCGAAGAACCTTGTCCACCGGACAGTGCAGACATACCCGGGAGCACTCCAGAAGATTTCAGACCGATTGAATGAAGCAGCGGACCGCCTGTTTGAACGGGATGATGGGATGCTCGACGTGCCTTTCCGGGACCTTCAACTGGCAACAGGCGCGGGTAAGAAACTGAGCAACTCTTTGCCTTCCACGAAGCTGATTTTCTGCCTCTACAGAGTTGGACAAAGAGAACATTGGATCTCCGCTCGAGTTGGAGCAGTGGTTCAAGATTGACATCTCTACTGATCCAAACAAGCCACCATCACCGGTCGTCGTTTCCACTTTGGCACGGGATCCCAAGTGTCGAATGATGTAACTGCTCCCCCCAATTCTTCTTCCTTTCTAGTGGACATAGTTTAGGGAAGGCGCCGTATCGCAGTCCTGGAAACTCCGAGGACGGAATATTACTGAAGATTCGTGCTCTACAGATACATCTGGGCTGATCACTCCAGAGCGAGACTGAAGATCTCTCGCAAGATGCTGATGTTAATTCTGACCTTCCACCAAGTCATGCCAGCTTACTTGGACTTCATATCTGTGTTTGGCGAGCAATTTGAGCAGCCAGACCTGAGATTCAGTGGATTTCGAGAACAGACACACTTCAGCCGTTCGTTCCAGCGTCTCGCGATCCCTTCATTGGGCAGATCTGGCCGTCAGTTCCAGATCTGTTACAATCTCAAGAATGTCGAGCTCAAGAAGAGAGACCCGGACAACTTCACGCACGATGAATGGTCTGTTCGGCAGGCGGCAATTCACCATCAATTTGACATTGTGGAGGGCACCACGCTCTGGATCCTCACCAAAGGCAGCCTGGATCTCCAGCAGCGCTTCAAGGAACTTACCGGAAAGGAAGCGAGACCTGAGGACAAGAACTTTAGTACTGCCGAAGAAAGCTTCCGCGCAAGTCTCTCGGCGCATTTGCTTTGGTGTTACTGGTCCACTGATGACTGGCGTTCGTATCTCAGGTGGTTGGAAAGAGCTGTACAGGAAGAAGTATGCCCTCCCTTGCCAACTGTTTGTCAAGATACTGATACATGTATCTCCTCCTGACAGAGTGACCTTGCTGTGCTCGGCCCTAGAGGTGCTGGACATGCACACAAATATTATCGACCTCAGGATGTTCAGAGCCTGCAGATCTGGGAGGAAAGAGCCAACACTGCAATCATGGTTCTCTACTCGAACATCGACGTCATGCAGTCTATGGCTGATTTCTACAGAAGGCTCCTTGCAAACCGAGACTTCGATCTTGCGACCCCTTGCTCAGACGATATAGACGCATTTGTTGCACAAATCAACGACATTATCCATGATTTTCGGACCCAGATGGGAAGGGCCACCGACCTGGTGAAAGCTACCAATAACCGGAAAGAATTGGTTAGTTTTCCCTGCACACGCACATATGAATTACTGACTAACGAACTGGGCCCCAGGTTATTCAACATCTACAGAGCCAGTCTACCGAGCGCATGGAGATACTCAACCGCAACATGGAGAAGGAGGCCATTGTCGTGAGGATTATTACCATTGTAACGCTCATCTACCTACCGGCGACCTTTGTATCTGTATGTTGGCCGTAACGTCAATATTGTCCGATGCTAACCGTTTTGTAGACATTCTTCAGCACGGATGTGATCAAGTACCAAGGCCAGGAAAGCGGAGGCAACTTCTCGCGAGCAGCAATGGAGAGGTGGATCGAAGTCACGATTCCATTGACAGTTGTGACCCTGATATTTGCCTGGTGGAGCAAAAGCTGGGCTGAAAGAAAAAGAATCGAGGAAGAAGAGCCGGAACAGCTCAGAGCACGACCACGGCGCAACTCTCGACAGGTAGCATCTACCCCGCTGCAGCCCAGCGTTATGCTCCCATCGAATGCTTACCATGCTGCTAAATGGCACTTCCCCTCACGCCAAAACACGAGCCGTACGATGCTCCCGTTGCACACACTCAGCCCCGGAGCCTGAGCAAGGTTCTTGGCGAACCATCCTGGCGAACCATGCATGGCAAATCGTGCATGGCGAACCACCATGTTGGCTCTTCGCACTTCACCTTCGACATGTGTCTTGGTGTGAAAGGACAGAGCCATCTCGCCTTCCGAGTGTGGCGGACTCAAGCGCGGCTCACCGCACATTTTGGCCAAGTATATGCTACATTGGTGCTATCACCACATAAATTTCTTTACTTAGGTAGACTCTTGCTGAACTTCAGCTAGACGAGCATTCATAAAGGCATGACTGATCTCTATTGAGAAATCCCTCTATTGAACCGTTTAAGCGCCCTCGAAATCACGCATTTTGGACCTTGGATGGCAATTGGATAACCCGTTGCGCCCTGATCTGCACGTCTTCAGCTCTCAGACCAGGGCTCTGCAGGTCGTGTAACCAACTGTTGATATGGTGGACAACCCCTCATATCTCGCCAGCCTTACCGATTGATGAAACTATCTAGCATCAACAACCGTCGTCTAACAGTAATACTCACCAAGGAGAACATGGAGCACTATCAGACTCAAACTACCAGCCAATCTGATGTACTCTCCGAGTTCAAGCGCAAGCTAGAGCACGATTGGAGGCGCACGAACTTCGACGGCAAGCACTTTTACGCGCGGAATGATATCTACCAATGGATGGAAGCAGGAGACACTCCTAATGTCGTTCGTCTCCTTGCTAAGATAAACCAGCGGTTCAAGGGAGGCAAATTTCCTGAAATCCAGTCAAGGGACCTTCGCAACCCCAAGTCCCTTATTGTCTTTGCGATCCTGCTCTCCTTGGACTATGGGTACCTCATTCAAATTTTCCACAAGCACAATATTACGGATGACAGACTCGACCTCACCATCGAAGAGTGGAAAGACACGCACCAAGCCCTCATTGAAGACCTTGCCTATGAGCATCTCAGTCCCACCAAAGTCATCTCATCATTCGAGGCGCAAAAATGGGCCTTTATCCCCGTTTCCTTCAAGCTTTTCATGCACGACCACTTGAAAGGGGTCCACTGGGTCCTTCCCTTTGCCAAACGCAGGAAGGTTGCACAAGGGGGCACCGCGGCGATCTACCAGGTTCTTGTCCATGAGGACTTACTTGAGCAGGACTTTCGAAACGCCGTCAGGGCTGGGAAGAAAAACCAGTCACTCAAAGGGGTAAGATAACCATGATAGAAGTTCTCGAAAGTCACATTAAACACTGACTGTGGCCGTGATAGAATTACGAGTTCGCCATCAAGGAGTACACGAGAGTGAACGCAGACGATTACAAGCGAGAGTGCCATGCTTTCAGGGCGATCCATGGCCAACAGGGAATGGTTCAGTTTCTTGGACAGTTCGTTTACGACAAAATTGCCGCAGACGGCCAACGAGAAACAATCTATAACATTCTCCTAGAATACGGGGAATTCGACTTGGAGGAGTTCTTCGGAGATCAACTCCACTACCCCCCTGTCCTCCAGCTAGAAATAGTGCTCTTCTGGGAGTCGTTCTTCAAAGTGGCTGATGCGATCTCTCGAGTCCATAACTTAGAAGTCGAGATGGAAGACGGCCAGAAAAAGGTCTATAGAGGGTGAGTCAAATGGTCATCTCTTGTTAACCCTGCTAACCATGCGTTCTAGCTGGCACGCCGATGTCAAACCCGAGAACATCCTTTGCGTTTACGGCGAGTTCAAACTCTGTGATTTTGGCTTCGCAAAGTTCTCCGACTTCAACTGGGCCGACCAAGTTCCTACTAGTTTTATCCTCGGAGGTACCGCTGCCTATGGTGAGGGCATGGCATATTTATTGTAACCTCTTGGCAAAGCTCTGTTCTGACATCTGGCAGGTGCTCCCGAAACAGATATTCGGAGACGGTCACGTGGAACACTCACGCCTGTATCGCAAACCATCGACACTTGGTCCTTCGGTTGCGTACTCTCGATCACTGCGACGTGGGTTGTCCTTGGTGTCCAAGGGGTGTACCAGTATCTGGAAGTCCGAAAGGTCGCTATCTCGAAGCTTGGCGAAGATCAAAAACCCTCATCACAAGATGCATTCCATGATGGGAATAACGTGCTCCCCGAAATTCAGCAGTGGCATCAATTCCTTCGTGCAAGCATGAGAAAATGTGATCCCATAACCGACAAAATCCTCGACCTTATCGAAAAGAGAATGCTCGTGTCATCCCCAAACGATAGGATACAGTGCAAAGATCTTTGTGATAAACTCGCCAGCTTCCTTGATGATGCTCGCCGAGCATGCGACCGACCAGAGATGTCGATTACACAAGAAATCATGGCTACCCTCCTCGATTTCGACCGCAACGCATCTTCATCTGCAGCAGAACCCCGTGATATTAAGGCTGAGCAAGGATTGGGTGGTATTGCTGATGACGATTTTGGCCACGAGGAGTTACGCAGGACACTAGCTCTTCCAGATGAGACATTAAGGGTCAAGTCCAAGCGATTTTCCAATCCTGATAGGCAGGTAATCTTTCAGGGGAAATTTGCGCATCGAACACCGGCTCTGGAGTCCGCACTTCGGCAGTCGGGTAATCGCAACTCACCGAGAAACAACGATCAAGGGAAGGCGCGCGAGTCTATCAGTATGGTCCATACTTCGCGCCCTGACGTAGATCCTCCTGTCACGCCATCACCCACTCCAAGCTCACTCTACGATCCACAGCAATCTGATTCCGCAGACGACACTTTCATCAGACCTTCGGTGGAGCTGGATCGACTTCCCAGCTCAACATTGGCTTCAAGCCAAGCCCGGCAAAGTCATCATGCGGCTCAATGGCGTGGACGTGAGCCGAAAGCGGACGTACCATTACGCCATACAACACCGCCACCGGTTCTTCTTACAGAAGAGCCTGGTGACATGACTCCTCGGATCCTCAGAGAGACCGGATACCACATGAGTCCAGCTCCAATCTCCTTTAACAATGGGCCCTTAAACATTCAACAAGCCTCCGGGGGGACCGACCCATCAGCAACTCCTCGAGTAACGACAACAAATCTTGCTTCCGCCGTTGGTGGATTGTCCCCCCCCAAACCTCCTGATCAGGTGACGTTTCCCAGGGCTTACCCTCAGTTGTCACCTTACCGCCAATTACAATACTGCGATGAGGCTATTTGCAAGGAGAGAATGACGTTGGATATGGCAAAGAAGGATGCCAGTATTTTTCGCCGGCCTAAGAAAGATGCGTCTCTGAAGGACTTGGTCTCGGGCCGTGATTTTGTATGCATAACTATGAACTTGAGAACCTGGCCCTACATACTAACTGTCTTGCTTCACAGATATTTGTCGTCGACAGAGCGCCGACGATGATCCCCTGCTGGGAATGGGCTACATTTCTCGTGGAAACACTTGCAATGAAGCTTGCAGGACTCGATGATGACGGCCTCGATCTAGCTTTCACAAGCGGCAACCAGTACGGTCTCAGAAAGGTGAAAGATGCAACCAAGTTTAAGGCGGCCATGGTAAACGCGGAACCAAATCCACAGTCTCCCAAAACGGACATGTCGCGCTGTCTGGGTGAGCTGTCCAGGCCGTACTTGTCGAGTTATCGCAGCAAGAAGTTGACACTGATCATTGTCACTGATGGCATGTGGGGTCTGGCCGGTGGCGTGCCGCGGAACAACCCAGTGGACAAGAAGATTGTCACCTTCGTCAGGGAGCTTACGGATAGAGCAGGTTCAAGCAGGGTTGAGGATCGATGGTTCAGCATCCAGTTCATCTCATTTGCAACCAGTCCAGAGGCTCAAGCGTATCTCGACTACCTAGATTCCGACCTTTCTAGAATTCACGGGATACCGTCAGTCACTGTCACATATTATTTTGTGAAAAAATGTTTTTGCTAACATGACATTAGGGACGTCATCGATACCAAACCGTGGCATCATCCTCAAGTTCAAAATCTCATTTTGGGAAGTCTGGATCCGTATGCAGACGAGGAATTCGATGGCGAGTCCCAGACTCCAGGGGCGCAGGCAAGCAGGGGGTTTAGTCAAGCTGGACCGAGCTCACCATCCTCACAGTCGCTGTTGCCTACGTCGCAAAATCTGACGAGATCGCCGTCTGCTCAGAGTAAAAGGAAGTCCGGCATCCTAGGACGGATCAAAAAGACATGAGATGGCCCTGTCCGAATGTGCAGCAGGCATGACACCGTACCGAACTTGCGGATAGCGACGGCTTCGACAAAATACTAATCCCGCCTATTTGGGATCGATGTAGTTGGTATCATTGTAGGTCGATTCGGCCCCACGTGCTCCGACCAGAAATAACACTGACCGACAGGTGGGCTGCAGTTTGACGGTCGCTGGTCGCCTTCTCGCATCCGGATTAAAAACAGGGTTGCAATGAACGGCCGCGACGGTGGAGCAGGGAAAATTGCGGCTTCGGTTCGGGAAAATGCGAAGGATGTGAGGTTGGGCTGAACTGAGTAATGCTCATGGAGCTCCAATCTTCCCTCGTGGACCGGCCCCGCGTGTTCCCGGGCCAAATGACCTTTCAGGTGTCTTGAGAAGAAGAGTTTGCTACGAAGCAAGACCACTGTTGTAAGGAGAAGATACCATATGAACTACCCTTCTGGGCCAAGTAGGCTTCTGGGCAACTATAATACAAAATGCCTTTAGTGGAACACCGCAACACCGCAACACCGCAATACTGCCATACTGCCATACTGCCATGTCGCAATGCCGCAATGCTGCCTTGGTGTCTACTAGAGGCTTATGTACCTCTAACCTTGAAATTCGACCAGGTACTTGAGGGAGAGGATGGGCTTTCGACGACCTGTAAAATGACTTGGCCCAAAAACCTAGTTAGCCCAGAAGGGTAGTTCATACGGTACAGCAACGGTGACATTCAGGCCTTCAGGGGCTTGTGTAGCCCTAGCTCTGGGATGGTCGATACGTACGTCAATCTCCTGTTGACGACAACTGTTCAACAATTTCAATCATGACTTCTCGCAGCTCTGACCAATGTAAGCTCGGGTCTCAAACAGACTTTCTTCTTTCTTACATTACCTTACGCGATCTATTGTCGGATATCGGATGAGCGGAGTCCCCTACTCTGTCCCGAGGGGGAGAACCCCGTACCTCGTAGAAAGGTGACGTTATAGGCTGCAAATTGACCGGAACCTAAAGCTTGGTTGACACCATAGCAGCTGCTGAGATTTGGGAATTTTTTAAAGCCTCGGTAAGCTACGGCAGAAGAGATTTATATGCTCAGAAGCGAAAGCGTATTTCTCGACCGGGGGCAAACTGCCAATTCCAAGATGCCTATATAAGGGCATCTCTCCCCTAGCAGTGAACCACAACACCGCATTTTAGCTGAGGAGCTTAAAGAACGACCTTCTATCCGGAAAATTATTCGCCATGTTTAAGACTTTGGCTCGACACGCTTCGGTGGCACAACGTCAGCAGGCATCCCGCATATCCACCATTTGGCCTAGGAGCCCTGTTAAGAAGCCATCAACGGTCCAGTTACCACGGCAGCCAGCCGCCATTCCCTTGTGTCTTTCTACTGGCACTATGACAATCCGCCGAAGATGACCATCGTCTTTTGAATGGAACAACCCTGTCGCTGAAGCTATCGATGATGAGCTGAGTGACTTGAAAGAGAGCTTGGACAAACGCGGCATAGACATTAGCAGCGAAGCCTACAAGATTGCCATGGACCTTTATCGCCTAAATCAG
This sequence comes from Coniochaeta sp. PK30-01, assembly GCA_023628855.1. Classification (NCBI taxonomy): domain Eukaryota; kingdom Fungi; phylum Ascomycota; class Sordariomycetes; order Coniochaetales; family Coniochaetaceae; genus Coniochaeta; species Coniochaeta sp. PK30-01. Next base: position 51,314 of record JAMAJW010000029.1, on the reverse strand, counting down.
AAGGAAACATCTCAGGACTATGTTACACTCCGCCTTCAATCTGCGCTGAAAGATTTGGACGAGTTCGAACGGAAGCACCCAGGGGGTGAGAAGATGTGGGACGAACTCATAAGGAAACGGACAGAGCAGAAGGCTGGTGCTCGCTCCAAGGGGGCTGGTTGACTACCCAGCTCGTCGCTGAACTACTCAGGTTCGAAGGGTACTTGCATCTTGTGATGGTTGCATATGGTCATCTCTACTTTGCTGAAGTTGAACTAAGTTGTCGTTGGCTTAATTGGAAAGGACGTCGGCAAGACAAGGGCAAACCACGTCGTGGTTGAAGTCGACCTTTTCATTATAGAGGATAAACAGAGTAGATTCAATAATTCCAATGGAGTGAGACTCAATTCAAGAGTTCTGTTGGAAGGCAGTATGCGTGCTTAAAGGTTGGGATGTGGGTTATCCGCACCGGAAGCTGGTATAGGTATATGTTAAGAGCTTTGAGCTAACATAAACAAAGAAGTTGAGTAGGGAAACTGCGATACGATATATCAGCGTTGATATCACTCGCCCTGAGGTCGCGTTTACTCAAGGCCTTTGAAGACGTGCAGGTTCGCGGGCTGCTACTCCCTTCGCGGAAAGGCGCACTGACAATACATAAGTGAGGGGGAAAAGTAACTCAAGGTGTCAACACCAGAGGCCGTATGTTCTAACTTATGTGAGACAACCTGACTTGGTAGTACAGTCCTTTCTTTGGCCTGACGCGAAGCTGATTCTTCAGCTCTCCGTGACTTTTCGGGTATATAAGATTGCTGTCAGCCGGGTCTCCTCATGATTGCTCCTGGCCAAGAGAAGCCCAACACCTGCATGAACCACCCAATGCAAGAGTATAAAGCCGTTAAAACCATTGTTCAGCGCCTTCCAGTGCATCATCGGTCTGGAACAGCCATCTTCATCTTCATCATGGCCAACTCTGCACTCTTCGCCCATGTGCCATCCGGAGTCTGCCGGTAGCACATCAACTTCCCGTCATCGCCCACACTGCCCAGTATCTGCCCGTCGTCATCAAACCCAACCCTCCAGACCGGCGTCCGATGGCTATCCAGCTTCGATAGCTCCTTGACAACGTGCTTGATCTGCCCCGGCTGACCACCAGACCGTCGATCAGCAGTCGACCTCGACCGGTCCAGCCCCGCTCTTATCCCGGACTGCGGATGTGCCGCGTCCGAGGAAGTCCTGGCATCTTCATCCGCACTCGCGTGCTTAGCGTGCTTCTTGAGAATCGAACTCGACCACCCCTTGCCATTCGCCTCCCCCGACTCGTAGCTCGGACTAACAGGCGTCTCTAGCTTGAACACGCGCACAAACCCATCCTGGCAAGCTGTAGCAATGACATCGTACCCTCTGATATTCCCCGGCGCCCACGCGACATCTCTCACCAGCCCCTTGTGCGCGGGCAGTTCCGCCGCGAGGTAGAACTCCTTCACGCTCGTGGCAATGCCCATTTGGCTGGTCACCGTGTCTCTCGTCCTGTACACCATAACCTTGTCCATAGCCGCAACCACCAGTCCTAGCGCGTCGGTCGGCACCCCGGCTCGCAGCGCGGTATAGCACACCTCCGGATTCGGATCGAACCTGACGCGGAAGCTCGTCTCCTCCCCCCTGGCCGGCCGGCCCGTGGAGCTGTACCCGTTCGCCTGCCCGGACACCGCCCCGCCGCCGGTCGGCCCGCCCCCCTGAGACGACGAACCCGCGCCGCCGCCCGCGGCACCGCTGCTGTTTCCAAACACATTCCAGTCATCCAGATTATTATAATCGCTGAGGTTCTCGACCTGCTCATTCTCAAACACGGTCAGGTGCCCGTCCGCCGCCAGCAGCGCGAGGTACGTATGCCTCGTCTCGTCGTTGTACTTCATGCTGAAGCTCCGATACACGCTTCTCGCAGATCTCGTCTCGAATGCCGCCTTGGGCGTGGCGTCCCTCCCCTGTCCCAGCTGTCCTGTGCTCCCGGTCCTGGCCCCGACCCCACCGCCCCCACCGCCCCCAGGGCCGCCGGAGAAGGTATTCGCGAACCTCCTCCCGGCGACGGCGCCGCTGGGGTCCTCGGCCCAGAGCTTGAACCGCCCCTCTATGCCCAGGGTGGCGATCAGGTTGGGGTGGATCGTGGGCGGCAGCCACTGGAGGTCGAGCACCTCAGCCGGGTGGGCGGCCCAGGCGTCGCACAGGCGCCAGACGCCGTCGCGGGCGCGGTTGAAGACACGCACTCGGCCGTCGACGGCGCCCGTGGCGGACCGGTCACCGTAGGCGTTGAAGGCGATGCATTGCACCAGGTCCGGGTGGCCGTTTTTGGGGAGGAGTTCGAAGGTGACGGGGTGCGGGGCCGGAGGCGGGGAGGAGGAGTAGGTAGGCATTGGAGCCTGTGCTTTTCTTAGGGGCTTTTTGTCGTAGTCTCGTGGTTACAGTAGTTGAAGAACAATGGTCGAGACAAAGAGATGAGCGGGTGCACTGCGTGTTGGTACTGGTAAATGGCCGAGATGCTGTTTGTTCGAGGTCGGGATTTGGTTTGCAGGGGTGGCTGCTGTGTGGCATGACGTTGGAGCCATACCCCTGGGCCCAAGCTCCTTGCATGTAGATCACGCCTTCCCTCTTTTGGTTGCGGAGCCGACGCCGGATATCAACTAGGTAAGTACTGTACCTCAGCATACAAGTCATTAGGGTATCACGGCCACCAGACAAAAGTATTGAGATGTGACTGATTGACATCCCTGTACTCCCTTCTGGAGGGGTTCTATTGATATTTTACATCCGTTTCCTGACATGTACAGCAAACTCCAAATAGAATCGCACTCCCACATATCGTCCCTTACAAAGGTGCTTCTCTTCCATCCTCCACGAGACAGCTTCCAATCAGCCTATGCCTCAAGCCGGCAACGCCCAGTTGTCCTCCTTAAAAACTAACAGAGCCAGCTTGTGTCGTACGAAAAGCCCGAACAGGCCCACCACAGTCTGCATGGCCGTGATCTCCATCGCGAGCCTGTTCTCCTTCAACGGGCCACGCCACACCAGCCACAGGTTGAGAATGGTGAAGTTAGTCGTCGAGACAAACCTGCCCTCTTTGTCCAGAGTCACCCTCAGCAGTCTGAGCTTATGCAACAGGTGCATCGCCCAAGCGATCGGTGGCTTGGGCTGTCGCTCCGGCGTCCACGGCGTGACGCTCGGTTCGAGCAGACCTGTCCTGGCGTTGAACTTGGGAAGCCGGTGGCGTGGGCATGGGACCAACCCGAAGAGCTGCGGGGCCGAGTAGATGAAGTTGAAGATCTGGGGAATGAGCAGCAGCACAAGCGTCTTGCTGAAGTGGCCGAGGATGCTGACAACTACAAACACCATGCCGGCGAAGTAGCAGTACGTGTCGCCCACGAACACCCTGGCTGGATACCAGTTGTGGCATAGCAGGGCGAAGGACACGCCCAAAAAAGGTAGGAGGAAGTAGAGGGAGAAGAGATGCGAGTCGGTTGCCGGGTGCGGATACGGCGTCAGAAGGTAGAGGCAATCGTTCAGCGCCAACAGCATCGCGATGACGATGGACTGCGAAACCTCGATACCGTTGATACCGGCCAGGATATTGATACTATTCGGGCTGAAGATGGCGATGGCGCACATGTAGGCGTAGTAAAGGAACCCGAGGTTGAATAGTTCGCCCAGGTATGGGCGGAGGGGAAGCGGTACCACGATCGACGTGACACCAAAGTCGACAAAGTAGACGACAAGAAGAGGGATGGAGGCAAAGGCTGGGATGAAGAGCTTGTGCCGCCACCGGATGTCAAAGAGATCGTCGCCTATGCCTAGTAGGGCGATTGACTGTAGAGATATTATCGCCGACAAGTAAGAGGCCAACTGTGTTCTTGTTAGTCACGCCGTACAGTTGCGATGAGTGAGCGCCAGAGGTCAAACCTTGCTATGCGGAAATCGATGAAGGAACCGGCCCTGCTCAACATGCTCGACATGGAGTACAACATCACGATTACCTCCTCCACTAGTCGCGGCGACAATGTCCTTGTAGAACGGAAATGGTATAAAGACGATGACCACCATGAGGTAGACGATGGCGCATATGCCACCCATGCATTCCGGGATTTCCTTCTTGTGGTGCTTGCTCATGTCCACGCCCTTCAGCCCTGCCTTCATGAATGTTGGACCCAGCCATCGAATCATGGCATAAGTCGCGCTGAAAGCGATGCCGCTGAGCGACAGCGAGGCAATGAGCGGCTCGCCATCGCCTTGGAAGGTGTTGGCGAGGACGGCGACACAGGCCGCCGTCAGCGCAAAGAGACTAAGCGTCTCGGTACGCGAGAGATCAGTCGATGGTGCTGTCATGCTTCTTTGACGCGTCGCTCATCCGACGCCATTATCGGGACGAGATGAGACTAAGGAATAGAGTGTTCTCGGTGGCCGAAATAGTGAGATTGCTGATGGTTGCAGTGAACTACCTTGCCTTACCTTGAAGCCAGGTATCCCGAACAGCCTCGCCAAATTACAGTGGGTCCGCTAACGAGGCGGAACACAGGGCTGTCTCGGACCGCTGTTGACCAAGTCATCACGATTGGTGATAACTTACACCGATACACACTCTATCATCTCTACAATGTCTCCTGGATAGGTTGCAATAGTTCACCGGGGACTTTACAATGACACAAGTAGTAATACAGTTACTAGTGCAAATGATCACGTTATGTGATCATGGACCGGCAAGGCAGTGATGAACTTTTGGTTGAACTGCCGGTAGAGGACGAATATCTGAAACCGGAGAATCTACCCTGCATCGGAAACAAGTAGCCAGACGGGATCTGCCCCAATCATCGCTGAGGCTGCCATTCTGAAAACAAACAAAACCTTCCCTGGTTGCTTGCGCCTGGACGAAGATCGTCCGACCGCAACCTCTAGACCTCTTGTCTTTGCCCGCCTCAAAACGCCAAAGCCAACCGAAAAGCAAAAAGGTATCAACCGCGTGGCTCGTCATCCCATGTAGGTACACAGCAAAGAGATATAACGATGGACGCCTGTGAAACAGAAATACGAGCATCGTCGTTTCACAAAGACGACCTCGAATTCCACGTCCGGGCTAAGTACTGAACACCAGCCAGAAGAGCCTCCTGCCATAACAAGAGCCAACCACAACCAAACAGAATCGACTGGTTCGTAGAGTAAGCTTGTTCACCGGATGTTAGGGTTAGGTTAGAAATTTTCGCAGGCCCGAAACTCATCGGTCGGCCAAGTGCTGACTTGTCGGGACCCAGTGATAGCAATGGATAAGAAAGTGCGTGGGAAGAACACCGCCGCTGCGCAGTCGTGTGCCCCTCACTACTGCTGTAATCGCATAGTAGCCAGTGAAGCACGACTGGATCGGACTTTTCGCATAAGAGATGAGACCGGGCCAAGGTCGTGCAGAATTTTGGTGTGCCGCGCGCGCAATGCATAAGAACAGAAATGAGAAATATAGCAAGCACTTGAGGGAATCATATTTGGCCCTTGATGTCGATTCTGCGGAAGGCGGCCGCCCTGAGTGGCTCGAAGAGCTGGAGCTTGTCCGCTTTTGCTGTCAGGAACATGATGTCACCGTTGCGTTCCTCAAGGGCAACTTCGCCAACGTTGTCGACAATGAATTGGGCCGCATGCCGATCCCCCTCGAAGCCAAGCTCCTCGGTGACGAAGCGGAGTCTCACGTCTGGTTTGTAACTGCATAATAATGTTAGACACGGCGTTTCAAGGTACAATCTTGAGGGGAGGGGGCCTCGACTTACGCTTTACAGATGTTGCAGAAAGCAGCAAGTCGTTCACGGTCGACGAACATGTCCATGAGATAGCCGCCCATGTTGGGCGTGTCCAGGTAGAGCTGGAAGAAGCGGTGATAGTTGCCGAGTGCCAATGCGGATCTGACGTCCAGGGCGTGCTTTATCGGCCGTTCCTTCTTTTCTGCTGTGGTTAGATCTGCCAACACGTCGTTCAACGCCGTGCGGTTCGCGGTATGGATGAAATACAAAATACGATAGGCCTTGAACTCGATCGGGTTTCCCTTCAGGCCAAGCTGATACAAAGCCTTCAGCTGCGTCTGGCACTGATTATACTCACCAAGGTCACCCTTCTCCAAGGCTATCCGCGCATGGATCTCGTAGACTTCGACGGTAAAATCGTTCTTGATCCGTTGAACTGTAAGGTCCTGACGCAGGGACTTGAACTGGTCGCAGATGTAGGAATAGTTCTGCTCTTGCTTCCACTTCTTCTTCAGGAGCTGTAGAGTCTGTTTGAGAATGTATTCTGGCCGGACCACTGACGGCACCGGAGGTGCTGTCAGGCGGAGATAGCGCTTCTCCAGAGTTGTGCAAGTGCCGACAACGGGACCGTCGGACGGCGGCGGACTGGGGGACCGGTATACTGATTTGTATTCCCCGTCAAAGCGCTTCTGCCGCTTCTCCAACTTTGCCTGAAACTTACTGTCTTTCTTGGAGAGTGGCTCGTCCATAGTCTGGCGCTTGTCTGCGGTAGGTTGGGTGATCCGGTCCTGAAGTAGTCCTCGGGGTTCCGCCGAGTTCCTCCATGGAGGCGCGGTGGTATCCGTGTCTTCGGACATATTTCCCGACTTCCTCTTCCTGGACCGGTTGCCAGGGACTGCAGTGGGAGCTGTGCCGTGGGTGGGAGCAGTTGTCAAGGCCTGGACCTGGGATATCAGAGCCTGGGTCCGTTCTTGCTTGATTATCTGCTGAGGCAGCGGCATGGCGTCCCAGTTGATCGTATGCATGACGCCGGTATCATTGGCATGGGAGATGATCTCCTTAAGCTTCGCCTCCATGTCCTGACGTGTCACTGATGGATCAAGGTTTTCGGGAAGGAAAGAACGCTGAACGTAATATCGGACAGACTCGGGCCAATCGATCTTCTTCTTCGCCGGTTCTTCAGACGCCGGAGCGGCGGCCGGCGGGTAAGTAGTTTGAGGGGCTGATGCGGGGGTCTGTGAATGGCCATAGGCGGCCTGTGATACGGGAAATGGAGATGGAGGAGTAGGGTAAGGAGCCGCGAAACTTTGACGGACTTGAACGGGAGTGTAGGCGGGAGCTAGGATTGTAAAAGTCAGCTTTATGATCACGAGGGCAAGAATCCAGATGGCAAAACTCACCTGGATGATAAGTAAAAGCCGGCGCCGAGGGCTGCGTGCCCTGGTTCGGCACGGATGGCCAGGCGGGCATCATCTTGTCGATTACTCGGGATGCCCGTGTTGATTGATTATCGCTGAACAACGAACCAAACGAAGTTCTTTTCGCAGCTTACTTGCTGAAAGGTGTCCAGAGAGCTGGTATTTACAAGAGTTAGTTAGTGAAGATGGCCGCGTCAACTTCTGTTGTCGAACTGGATGGACGCGGTTGTGGTTGGGAAATGGAGTTGTTGAAGGTTAGCGTGTGAGGTGGTGGGCGGAAATGGTCTGAATCACAAAGTCACGTTGCCCTTGCCCACGTAAGAAAAGCCCTCAGGCAGGAATTCACAGGAACAAATGAAATGTAACAGGGATGGGCGCTTGTAGAAAAATGACGCTTGGACCAACCAGAGGAATCTTGAGTGGGTCACTTACGTAAGGTACCGAAGTACAAATTTAGTCGTGTGATACCATGCACCAATCCGATAATTGATTTTATTCGGTTATCCGATATCGACGTCAACAGCCCACCTTACCTCCTGCGCAACAACAAGCAGCTTTCTTTACTGTCCTTTATCGCAGCGTCAAACACATAGAGCTTTTGGGAATCCCTCCCACAAGTATGACGAATGTTCCTAAAGCAGATAGACCTCACTACTGCTCTCCGGCCTTCCTATCTCCCCGACGAAGTGCTACTCTTCGTCCAAGACAATGTTGGCCTATATGAGGGGTCGGTAGTTCCTTGGTTCTCCCTAGGACATTGAGCGATGATGTTTAGGACCTTTAAACTGACAAGTCGCTACTGCTTCAGAAAGTACAAGCTTCCGAACCAACAAAATGGACAGGTCTACTTGACCTCACACCGCATATGCTATGTCGACAAGGCAGAGCCGCGGAAGCAGTCCGTCGCCCTCGACCTGAAGGACGTCGAGAGATACGAGTTCTACGTACGGTCCGCATAAACCCAACACGCTTATCGAACAAACACTGAGACATGATATGCAGGCAGGATTCCTCAAATCATCTGCAAAGGTGACCTTGGTGCCCAAACCGTCCAAGCGGTCATCGCTGCAGTCGCGCTCCCCAGGTCTTGGATTTACACCGCCACGCAACGGAACAGCGTCGCCGCTACAGCGCGCAGACAGCCCGTTGAGGGCACCTCCGGTCGAGCAACCACCCCCAAGCACGGCGACGTGGGTTTGCACCATCTGCACGTTCTCAAACCCGGTGCCCTCGAACTTTGACCCGGCGACAGCAAACATTCACACCCCCCTTCCGCCTTGTCTAGCATGCGGCATAAAGCCAACGTTAACTCATGTGCTGAAAGCCGCCATCTCGAACGCCACTAGCCGCGCGCCGAACTCGCTCACTCCGAGCTTGCAGACACCGCTTCCTCTGCGGCCCCGACCGGTCTCGGAGCTGTCAGGACTTGTATCGGAGCCCTCCACCCCGGTCGCCACGCCGCCGCCTCAGAGCGCCGACCCAGATGCCTCATTTCAGTGCCCGCGATGCACATTTCTCAACCATCCGTCCTTGATGGTGTGCGAGATGTGTGGCGCACAGCTGATATCGCAAGATGTGCCCCCGGAGCTGAGACAGCTCCAGGACAGGACCGACTCTCCCGGCCCGTTCCTGAACCCTGCCGTATCCGGTCTGGCATCGAGTCAGGACGCCCCAGAGAGCGTCAAGATTTCCTTTCGCGGCGGCGGCGAAAAGATCTTCTATGAACGGCTAAAAGGGGCGATGACGCAGCGTAAGTGGCTGCTGCAAGGTGCTCCACCGATTCCGAAGTCCGTCCGTCCGGGAGACTCGACGTCTTCACTAAGCTCGAGCGGAGAACAAGGCGTCGCTCAAGCTGAAAGAGTGAAGACGGCCGGTATCGCCGGACTGGAGCAGCGCGGACTCGACAGGCGGAAGAACAACGAGATTGTCATCGGCACTGCCTTTGAGGATCTGGAAGCGCTCATGGCATCTGCGAAAGAGATTGTCGCGCTTGCCGAGTCCTTCGCCCGGCAGGGCAACGGCGGCAGGAATAGCGCACGCGACAACGCGCTACTGGCGGAGTCAGCTGCGCAGCTTGGCCTCATCACGACAAAGGACATCGTCGGCGGCGCTGACGAGTCGCTGTACCTCTCCGAGCTAGCTCGTAACCTGGCTGAGTTTCTGACCGATGACGCTCGAGGTGTGCTTCGGAAAGCCGGCGGTATCATGTCACTGGTCGATCTGTGGGCCATGTTTAACCGAGCTAGGGGTGGTGTCGAGCTCGTGAGTCCACAGGACTTCGAAAAGGCTGCTCGACTGTGGGAGAAGCTCAAGCTCCCCGTTCGGCTCCGCACTTTCAAGTCCGGCGTCATGGTCGTACAGAGTCGAGACCGCACAGACGAAACGACGATCAAAGCTCTCCTCGGCTGGCTACAAGACCTGCACTCCTTCCCTCCTGACCGTGAGGTGCCATGGGACTGGCAGCAGTTCGGGCGCGGAGTCACCGCTCAAGACGCAGCCGAGAGATTCGGGTGGAGTATCGGCGTTGCGGAAGAGGAACTCGAGATGGCGGAGGAGCGGGGAGTCCTCTGCCGCGAGGAGGGCATCGAGGGCTTGAAGTTCTGGGAGAACTTCATCGACACGGGCGAAGGCAAGGGGTACAAGACGAAAGAGCAAGAGAGTGCAGAGAGCGTGCTTAGAGCCCTTCGAGAGGCCGGCTTTGTGTGAGGCCGGCCGACCCTTAATTACATATCTATCACAAAACGCCTGTCCCTCTGGATCTATGAGGGGGAGCCGTCTAATTCCCATGCCGACGAACAGGCCAAAAAGACGCACCATCGCCTCAGCCCAAAGATCCTAACGCCAGACACCTTCGGGCCTACGGTCCTAGTCTTCCGAGGCGGGGCATTATCAGGCATTAGACCCGTGTACACATATCAAACACATCGCCGGCCAAGCAGTTATACCCTATGAAAACGACAGCCGCAGTCCGCAAAGCGTTCAACACAGCTTCTCCATCAGGTTCCTCCGCACCTTGACGTTGACGACTCCACCCACGCCAAAAGCCGGCACGATGCGACACACCCTGGCCACGACGCTGATGCCCCAGTTTTTCCGCACGATGTCCCACCGCTCCGACCACTTCGGACCTCTGCCCCCCGCCGCCGCCGCCGGGCGGTTGTACATGTCGAGGCCGAGCAGGTGCACGGGTGTGCTGAGGAGCTGCACGGCGGCCGGCGCGGCGAACTGCGCCAGCGTCTGCCCGGTCGCGTACCTCTGCACCTCGTCACCGAGGTGCCGCGTCAGCACGGGCCCGAGCAGCGGCGGGACGTTGAAGGACGCGAAGATGGTCATGCAATCGCGCACGGCGAACAGGGCGAGCGACGTGAAGGGCACGGACCGGGGCAGCGCGCCGGGGGGACCGAAGAGGCGCACGAAGACGTTGTCCTTGTAGATGCACAGGCCTATGTTGGCCGCGCTCGAGGCGAAGAACTTGCCCGTGCCGGAGGTGACGTCGGTCGGCGGGCGGTCGTGGATGGTGGACATTGTGGTGTCGAGGGCGTTGGCGGTCAGGTAGGTGCCGCCGTAGAGCATGAAGATGAGGGCGAAGGGCTTGGAGAAGAGGACGGACTGCGGGCGGAAGAGGAGCTGGCGGAAGGAGGACCTGAGGGAGGCTCCGAGCGACTCGCGGCCGGAGGCGTTTTCCATGATCGACCTGTGCATGTTGGCGTCTGGTACGGGTAGGATAGGTAAGGCGAAAGGATGGGGCAAGGACTTACTTGTCAATGATTGATATTAGTGGTGCAACTAGACCGGCGGCGCATGAGGCGCTCACGGCGTCGGCCCCTAACCGCAAACCGAGGTTCTTGGTGTTCCACTTCGACCGCAGCTTTTCCGTCATGTTCGGTAGAGGGGCGTCTGCCAGGCTCTGCTTCAGCTTCAGATCTGGCACCGGTAATGCTACAGCAGGAACGAGTCGACTTGGGCTGCCTTGGTCTTTCATGGCGAGAAATGAGAGACGTCGTGGCCCTCGAGCTCTCTGCTGCTGCTGCTGCTGCTAGCAGCTCGCCTCTTCGGCTCCGGTGAAGGATGTAAAACCGAGAGCGAGCCAGTTGCCGAGGAATTGCAACCTGACGAGTACATGAATGCAGACAATTCTCAGATTGCGTTTCAAGTGTTATTGTATTACTCTCGTTGGTTTCGTTGTTCAAGGAATTATTTATTTCCACGACGTCACCAAGTATGTGACTGTCGTTTTGCCCGGTGGTGCTGAGAAATTACCACTGCAGTTTCCCAGGCACAGACGACTCACAGGTTGTCAATTGTCGTTGCTGTCGGCACATTGCTGCACCGAAATCGGAGATCAATCGAATGACAGCACACATACATGTGGGTCCTCAACCCCAGACGGAAATCAGGCCGATCCGAGTTCCCGATGTTAAGGAAAAGTGAAAAGGACGGGGAGTCGGGGGGATCCATTGGCGCTAAGGAAGTAACCGAGGGACTTCTCGATTCTTGTTTCAACGTCAGTTCATCTCCAAAGAGACAGCGCAACAAGGTATTTTGTGCGCGTACTAGAATATAAGGTTGCTGGCGACGTGGGGAGGGAGCTGTTGATCCTTCAACTGGGTGAGCCAATCAGCAGCCTGAAGGAGCATTGTCGCCGAATGGGTTTACGTGGACAGGGGTCGCTGTCGCGGCCTCGACGCTGATTGCGTAGGCAGCTGCATCACCAGCCTACGCAGTTCACAGTGGTCGCACCGACAGACCCTCCGTATAAGTGTACGAGTAGTCTTCTAGTAATTAACTTTCAACTTGCTCTTCGCCGTGACTTCTCGAATTGTTGAGCATCTTGCATCACCCGTCACCGGGTTACGCTCTCTCCTTTTCTTTTCAATTCTCTTCCCCCGCCAGGCAGCAGCCCGAGCATGATGGTACTCACGGAGCGTTTAACACCAGAGGCATTCCTGAGCCTACCACGACGTGGTGTCATCATTCCTAACTCGAACGGCACCTTGGGTCTGTATAGCGTCTCCACCCATGAGTTCGGCAAAGGCACAAAGAAGGAGTGGAGGGTGATGGAATTGGACTCCGGAAACTCGTTCCAGCTCACCGATGACGACAAGGTCCACGACGTCAACTGGGTTCCTGGGTCGGACAAGGCAGTCATCTGGCTACGATCTCTGGACGCCGGAAATACCGACGTGACAATCGCCCACTTGGATAATGCAGGAGTCGATGGGGAGCCGCAGCATGTTTGTGCCATCGAGGGTCCGGTTGAAGGCGTTAGACTAAAAGGACTGAACGACCGCTCGATAGCTGTTGCTGTCGTATGTCTTGCAGATAGCAAAGGCGCCATATATAACCCTGAGGACGAACAGAACCGCCAGCTCTCCACGGCCAGGATATACGACGACATCATGGTCCGCGAGGTTTGTTCTGACCCAATCACCGCTTCTTACACGCTTCCTTAGGCTTTTGGCTTACACGTCCAGTGGGATACCTACGTCAAACCCCAGAAGTACGCAATCTTCTACTCCAAGATCACCAAGCTCCACGACCGATACTCCATCGCGGGGAAATTTCAAAACGCCGTCATCAACAGCGATCTCGAAGCACCAAGTGAGATGTACGGCGGCCTCGCCTCAGCCGTCGATAACTACGACCTCGGATCTCGGGGCATCATCTTCGCTGCCCGGGACCCAAACCCGCAGCCGACAAAGCCGCAGTACATGAGGGCCTCCGACATCTATTTCGTCCCCATAGACGACTGGAGTCATCCGCCGCCCAGCCGACCAGTCAAGGTCGTTTTGCAGACCGACAGCGCGCTTGGGCCGGTGTCGAATCCGCGGTTCTCCCCTGACGGGACCATGGTGGCTTACCTCAAGCAGCCCTTCTCCAACGAAGCTGACGTACGCTTATTTATGGGACATGTCGGCTCGCGAGCCTCCTTCGATGTCTGGAAGATGGTCATTGGGTCGCCTTGGGATCTCGTACCGCAGTCATTCGAGTATGCGCCCCACGGCCAGTCCATGTTCATCACGGCGGATAACTGTGGACGGATATCCCTGTTTGAGCTTGAATTGCGGCACGGGGCTCGTCCCCGTCCCGTCACAGAGGAAACCTCCGTTCGCGGTCATTATTACTTCCAAGATGCGAAGGGTGATCTAAAGCTTCTCGTCTCGGCCTCGAGCCACGTCGAACCCAGCATGTTCACCGTTTACGACCCTGTGTTGAACTTGAAGCCGGTCGTTGTTTCGGCCGCAGCGCGGTTTGGCAGGAAAATCGGGCTGTCGGCCGACCAGGTGTCAGAGATATGGTTCGAAGGGTCGGAGGATAAGTGCGTCCAGGCCTGGATGCTCAAGCCCAGCAATTTCGACGAGAACAAGAAATGGCCGCTCGTCCTGATGGTCCACGGGGGTCCGGAATCCGCATTTCGGGACGAATGGCATTGGCGGTGGAATGCCGCGCTCTGGGCCGAACAGGGCTATGTCGTTGTGCAGCCCAACTTCACAGGCAGCACTGGCTTCGGTGTGGAATTCACAAATGGTATCTATAATCAATGGGGAGGGCGTCCGTACCAAGACCTGGTCAACTGTATGGAGCATTTGTCGCAGGTCTTGTATATCGATATGGACCGAGCCGTTGTTGCGGGAGGCAGCTATGGCGGATATATGGTGAATTGGATCCTGGGCCAGCCCTTCGCCAAAAAGGTCCGTCACGCTCGAATCTTCACTGATCCAAGTAAAAATAAGTACGCCACTAACATTCGCGATTCCAGTTCAAAGCAGCAATCTGTCACGACTCGGTCTTTGACCTCCGCAACTCGTACCTCTACAGCGACGAGGTAAGCGGCACAAACGACATGGGCGGGCCGGGCTTCCCGTGGCTGAACGCGGACAACATGGAGAAGTGGAACCCGGCCAGACCGGACCTGCTGAAGAAGTGGAAGCACGGGCCGCCGACTCTCTTCATCCACAGCGACAAGGACTACCGCTGCCCCGTTACGGACGGCTTGGCGGCCTTCAAGACGCTTCGGTGCCAGGGAGTGCGGGCGAGGTTCTTGAATTTCCCGGACGAGAACCACTTTGTGCAGAAACCCGAGAATGCGCTGGTATGGCACAAGACCGTGTTTGAGTGGATGGAGCGGTGGGTTGGGAAGGGGCCGACGGAGGAGCAGCAAACTGAGGAGCTGGGAGACTTGTGGGATGATGCTCCTGTGCCCGAGGTGCAGGACGCTATTGAGTGGTGGAACTGAAAACGTGGCGTTGGGATGTGCTGGGCTTGGTGTCCTCTATTGGTCAGTGTCTTTGTCACTAACTACGGGAGGGCAAGACTACGTACCTAGCCTATTGTGCGTGGTGTCTCCTACTGGTGGTCGCTTCCCAGGCGGGGTAACGGGGCGAAATATCTCAACCGCATTCTCTTAATAACTACCGCTGCTATCGCATTGACTCCAGATCCAAACCAGACAACCTACCTCCATCGTCGTATTAGGCTCTTCAGTGTGCGATATGGAACCTATTACCACCGTCGACGTGGTCGCCAGCAGTGTCGTCATAGCAGCGAGAACAGCAGCGGGACTGCTTGACAGTCTCGGAAATGCCCATCCAAGCTTCAAGAGGCTCGACGGCGTTAGGATCGAAGTCATGGCAATCTCGGAGATCCTGGAGACAATGTCCAAGCATCAATTCGATAACCTCAATGAGAAGAGCTGGAGAGCATTAACGCATCCCCTCCAACTCTGTGGTGATACACTGCAGGAAATACTTGCCGCAGTTGAGAAAATCCTAGGCCCGGGAAACAGCCCTATCCGACATAACGTCTAATAGTACTTTCCTAAAGTGCCGGGACGTCGTCTTGAAGATCTAGTTAAACAGCTAGACCAGCACAAATCTACCTTGACTGTCCTTCTCTCTGGCCTGATGAGGTAAATTTCCTATCCGTATTTGCCTTGAAGTGACTAGGGCCGGCGCTCAACAGAGTGTAGCATCCAATCCGGCACCACCTCGGACGACATCGACTTCCTCAAGAATCGGGTTGCTGATTTGGAAGCACTAAATCTGAACAAGTGTATCGGTATGCAGAAATGGTGGAGAGATCAAGAAATGACGGCTTACGCTCGCAAATCCTCGATTGGATTTCGACCTACGATGTCAACGCCATTCAGTCTCTTACCAATGAAAATCGACTACATGGGACTTGCGAATGATTCCTAAATACTCGCGAATTTCAGCTGTGGGTGATGGGTATTGGCGAAAATGTATTAATCGGTCAGGCAATGGTGAGTTGTGCTTATGATTGACGTGCGGCAAGCTACGTTCAGTTGACTAAGGCTTCTCTATTAGTGGGCACTGGTAAATCCGTTCTTAGGTGAGAACCTGAAAGCTTCGAGGTCCTCTTCTTATAATAGGTAAGTAAGGTAGTCTTGAGGTGGAGAGTAGGACTAACACATGCTCACATTCTAGTTCCTCCATTGTTCAGCATCTTCAAGGTTCAACATCCGAGTTGGATGAATCAGTCAACTATGAGCTGCGCGGGATTGCCTTTTTTCCCCAGTCACAGTCGGAGAATCTGACAGCCAGACATGTCTTACTTGCTCTGCTACGACAACTCGTAGAGGACGTCGTTGACCTCCCACCATATATTACGGAATGCTTTTCCCGGGCACGAAAGAACTCCCTTAGCATTCTTGAGATCACACAGGCGTTCAAGATTACACTTTCCCTCCGAAGAGAAACTTTCTATGTGATTGATGAGATCGACGCGGTCGATGACTGGCTTGAGATTTTCGATTTTAACTAACCAAGCTGGCTCCTAGAGGAGAAAATGAAAAACGTCTCACATGGACGTGTCAACATTGCGGAAGGCAATTCGGCCGACATCAACCACTTTGTGAGGAGCAAGCTTCGAGCAATCAATCGAATTGCTCGCCACCCAGAATTGGAGAACCGTCTGGCGGAGTCGATTTTATCCAGAGCTCAAGAATGGTTCGTGTAGATCAAATCTTCCAGTCTCTGTTCAAGCTAATCGCGATGTTATTAGTTTCCTCTGGGTCGTGAGCGCCGTCGCGGAGATTGGACGTCGGAAATCTCCACAAGCAATGAGAGCCGCGGTTGGGAACTTGCTGCAGACAATGGTAACCGCCTACGCATAACTTTCCCGGGAGTCACAGACGAAACACAACCTCACTGATGTCCCAACGTAGTTAGTCAAAGTCGCTGCTTTCCTCAGGCCCAGCTTAGGCTGCTCACCTACTCGCTCTCCTGAGCATGCAATGCCTCAACTCCGGTTACGCAGTACCTACCAGAATATCAACTTTAGCCGACCTACATCTAACAAAAATCTATATCTAGCCGGTAACTAGAGTCCACTCTAGTTGACAGAGCTATCTGTAGAGTTATATCCACTCGACTTATTTACGTACAAGAGTAGGAGAGAAGCTTCTATATCCGGCTCTTCTATAAATTGATCATAACTATCGCTCTCTTCGACACTGTCTATAACTTTACTTTCTACTAGTCTCTATATCCAGCTTTGTAGTTGTTTCTCTCTTCGATCCTATCTATCTATAACTACATATTTAGCAGTCGTTCTACAACTTTTCCTCTCTTTACTAAGCTCTTTTATCGTATAATATATAATCTACATTATCTTATTTGTTTATTATTACCTTTTTCTATAAGGCGATAGTAAAGAAGAAGATAGCTAATCAATTTTTTAATTAGTCGAGAGTACGAAGCTCGGACAAAGCGATAACTAATATCAATAGTAAAACGGTATATAAAAAACTCTCTAAATAAGAAGAACGAACTCTTAATCGGATATATACGCTATAGAATTAGTAAGTAGCTTATAACTTTATAATAGAAAGTCTCTTTAATACGTTACTAATAGCTAGGATAATAGATAAGTTAAAAGTTATCTTAAAGCGTACGATAAAGACTTAGAGTTACTAAAAAAGTTTATAAAAAATATTATATTTAGTATTAATAGTATAGAAAGCGTTAACGAAGGTAATGAAGAACTTCTAAACTAAGGTACGGTTTTTCGTTATTAGAAAGACTTTATACGGAAAAGATTCCGCTAAGATAACCTGTTACCTAAACTAATTACGATTTCAGTTACAAATATAAATACTCTTCCTTTTAGAAGCTGTAGTTAATTACTAATATACTAACTTTAATAGTATTTTAAGTTTAAGCTCCTAAACGATCTTCTAATACTAATAGTAAAGCGACTAAAGCGCTTTAGTATTAAAATCTATCTGATCTAATTCAGTACGTATTTCTGAAGCTAAGATACGTACTAGTACGCTAAGCTAGCTTAGAGAGTTTATAACTAAACTAGTATTATAATTATTATCTACTCTTCTTCTAGGATCGGAAAGTACTTCGAGTTATTATATCGACCCGATTCTAAAAGAAGATTTCATTATCAAGTAAGTAATATATACGAGTAAGTATAAGTTGTAACTAACTAATACGACTTCTTATAAGATATCTAGTTTATCGTTTTCTAAAATAAAGATAAGAAGGTTAAATTTACTTTCTAGAGCGAACGGGACGCTAAAAATATAACAGATATTCTGTATAGAAAGTACGCAAGTTCTACCTTTAAGCCAAAAGTAAAGAGAATACTAATCTAACATGCTAGACTTAAATACATTATTTACGAAAGCTTAAGGGCGATACTACTATTTTTAAATCTTTTACTTCCTTATCTAGCATTTCTTATCGCGACGAAAGCGTTTAAAGATTATAATACTTTAAAATAGCTTCTAGACGCAAAACCTTAGCTTAAGGATAATATTACCTAATTTATATAGTTTAATAGTTATCTAGAGAAACTATTTTACCCGAATATTTCTAGAATAGGAGTAGGAAAAGCTAATGCGTTTGACGTTCGATTTAGGGTAGTAAGAATCCGCGCTAGTTTCCCTTCCTTACCGAAGGTCTATAACTTTAAAGCAAAAGGCTTAAATCTTGTCGGTATACGATTTCCAATTGTACTTTAGTAATTTAAGAAGTTAACTAGAGCGAAGAAAATATATTATATACAGCTGCGTAATAGATAAAGTACGCTAGATAGACTAATCTTAGTACGTACAATAACTATTATACTCCTAATCTAGCAGCCGATAGCTAAAGCGCTTTCTTTTCTAGCGAAATACGCCTAGTAGTTTTAAACGTTTTCCGGGATCTAAGTATACCGCGTAACGCTCAGCTTAGTCAAAAACTCCCTGTAGAAGAAAAGGAGAAATTCGAGAAGTTACAAGATATTATCAACGTTAAGACTGAACTAGCCAGCCTCCGAAGCTACAAAGACAAAACATCTACACCTCGCCGGAAGAAGCTTTATCGACAACTACGACGTCTTGAAGCCAAAGAGCTATAGAGATAGCAAAAAGCCTAACGTTACAATAACTATTCTTCGCTAGGTCAATAGAGTCTCTTTGATCGGGTACGCTTTCATCTACCCGAACTAAGCTATCTTTCCGTTTTACTATTTGATTTAGTTCCGCTAAGAAGTCTTATCGGTATCTAATTACTTTACGATATAATATCGCTATACAAAATAGAGTCTATAGTACAATTCCGACTAAGTTTAGAACCGGACAAATACGACTGTTAGCTAATACAAACGCTTTACGACTAGAAATACGTTTATACGTATTATCGCTAACAGTATTTAGAAGATACTTAGTTCTACTTCCTTTATTATAAGTAGTTTTACGGAGAAGAGTAATAGCGTACTTACTATTAAGATTATTTAAATAAGCTAGAAATACTACCTTTAAAATACGACTCGCTTATATATAGCTAAGTCTTTACTACTTTAAGTTTATACGAATTCTACTTTAAAAACATACAACTACTATTAGAACTACGAATAAAGTAATTCTTATATCAGTATATATAGATATAGTACTAATAAGAATATTCTACTCGATATTTCTAAAAAGGTTAAGCTAAATATCTGTATCTCTGCTATAGCGACCTTTCTACCTTCGAAAATATAGACAAGCTACGATATTACTACCTTAATATATATAAAGGCGAAATTTTAGTAGAAAGAAGCTAAGTGAAGAAACATCGATACGAGAATAATTTAAAGTTCTCGGAACCTAAACGGAAAAGACAAAAGCTTTCACTAGAACTTAATTACGACAAAGCTCTAATACTAACCGAATATACCTTTATTAATATTACAAAACGATATATAAAGAATTATAGTTTAAGCTAAAGTTTAAAGAAATTATCGAAGCTTCTTTACTATATTTATACCTCGGACTTAGCACTATCTATATATTCTAAAGAATAAGATTCGCTTCTCTTATCTATTTACAGTAATAAGTTTTTATATAATCTTCTTCAAAGATATAACTCACCTCTCTCTTCTATATGTAGCGATAAGTTCAACAGCTTTGAAAAGATCTACGGTATCGGCTAAGCCGGGTCGACAGTAGATTGCTACGAGATAGCAGCCGATAGTATAAATCCGGTTCATTTCGATATCTATTCACAGGCACAACTAGCCTATCTAGAGGAGATAATTGACCCGGAACTTGAAAGCAAATACAATATAGTTTCGGCAGCAAGTAAACTAAACAACGCTGATAGTAACGCTAATTTGACACTATCAAGCCTACTTTCCGGATACTACGATACGACTAACGAACTAGTCGCTATTGACAAGACAGACAATATCTAGACTGTCGAGAAACTACTTGCTATTTAGCTAAAGAAAAATAGTACAGCTCGATACTTAATAAAGTAGGAAGGCTTTCCGTATAGTAAAAATACGTAGGAGCTGCAAGATAACGTAAGCGACAACCTTATCAAATCGTTTACTGAGAGCTATACGGTCAATCAGTTCGTTAAAGTGCTCAAAGAAAAGAAAAGACCTCACGCTATAGAGTACTTCGTTAGGTAAACAGTACAATAAGAGGGGCAACGTTCCGCTACGAAATGTTCTTGGCTAGAGGAACCCTATGTTAGCCCGGAGAAAGTTAGAGAGTATTATGTTAAGTGTTACAGTCTAGCAGATCTTCTGCCCAAAAGCCATTGTGCCGCGGGTTAGTAAGGGAATTGAACCTACACTTCCGGAGTTTACCCGAGTAGCCTATACGAGCAGAAGTCCCCGCCTTTATCCTACTTTCTAGTTACGCAAAACTATAGATAGTTTCTTTTCTTTTTCTATAACACAAATATTACTATACGTATTCGATTACTTGTAGTAGTTTAGTTTTTGTAGATCTTGCGCTATTCGTAATACTATATTTGTATTTATCTATTGCTTGTAAAAGTATTACAATATCTCTACCGATCGCTACGCGACGCGTAGAACTACGTTGCCGAGATCCTTATCGACGATAAGAACGCTAAACGACGATCCCGATACCCGATTTGTTTATTAACAGATACTAAAACCTTATCCGAATATTTTTAGAATACGAATACGATATTACTTAGTTATCCTATTCGAACTATAGTTATAGTTCGCTCGGCCGAAGAACTAACCGCTTAAGTTACTACTACTAAAAAGTCTATCCGCTTTGACTTAGAAGATCTTTACAGATAGTAGCCGAATTCTAAGAAAGTAAGTATTACGAAGTTCTATCGATACTCTTTCGATACTTTGTAACTTTAGTCTTAAGATAATACCGATACTTTCTATAGAAATACGGTTGAAGATAGTAAAGCTAAGACTCGTTTGCTTAATAAGTTAGTAACGTAGTTTAACGATAATTGTAGTCTTAAGAAGCTATTTAACTTTACCGAATTAACTTCCGACTATTATAATAAAGTCGATCTATTTGAACGCTTTGTTAATTTTACTAAATATTATAGTAAGAAAAGTATTAGACTTAGCTTTTTATTTGCTCTTATAACTATAGCTAGTAAAGAAGTTTAGCTACGTTCTAATAGAATAATAGATTATTAAACTTTCGTCGCTAAAGTTAAAGAAAACTTTTAAGTTATTTTTAAAGAAATAAAACTTCGCGTATTAATTATAACTACTTACGAATAACAAATAAACGATATCTATCGCTTTTGCTAAATCGTAAAAGGAAAGCGAAATACTTTGTACAAATAGTATAAAAATTTCGCTAAAGCTTTATACTTCGCTACGATTATTGTTTATTCTTTTAACAAATACAAGTAAAATATCGAAGCCGAATTAACTTTAGCTACTAACTATATTATAAAGTTATAAAATCTTATCGAAACTTATAATTTTAAAATTACTTAATTTTAAAAGTATACTATTAAATTATCTATAGCTTTGTCCCGAACTTATAATACTCTAACGAGCTATACTTTATACCGTACCAACTGTACAACTAGAAAAACTTTCCGAACTATTAAATTACCCGACTTACTAATCTTCTATAATAATAAGAAAGAAGATAAAGTTATATTTAAAGTATAGTACTATCTAGTTTATAATAAGTTAAAAGTAAATTAAGATTACTAGAACGATAAAGAAGCTTAAATATCTTATATCGAAAGACGTTTAGGGTTCTTTATAGCCGAAGCTTTAAAGTTTTACGTTAGCGAAAACAATTTTAAACGTTTAGATTCTACCGAAAAGCTTTTTACTTATCTATACAACTAGTATCGTAATAAAAACGAACGCGAAAACGTTGTTAACGCGTATAAAGTATTAGAGATAAAGCTTAGTAATAACTTCAACGACTTTAAAAACGAGTTTATACGACTAGCTAGAGAAACCGGGAAGAACTTAGACGACTAGAAAGAAGACTTTAATTAGATTTTAACCCCGACTTTGTAGACCGTTCTCGCTATCTAGTATTTCGACGATACTATAGACTTCGACCGCTTCGTTAAACATAGCTCTAAGGTCGCTTATATCTACAAATAAGCTTACGTTCGTTACGAGGTTGTTTAGAAAGTTGTTACGGCTAAGAATACTAGTATTCTTTTTCCTTACTATTTTTAACTTACGGGAAGAAATAATATTAGTACTACTTTAGTCGTTCGTTTTGTATACTCTACCCCGACTACTACTACTTTAGTTTACTAGAATAAGCTTTCTTCTAACGTACTAAAGAAGTTTATTATCGAAAATTGTTATTTCAATTGCTAACAAACTAGTTATAATTCGTACGATTGTTTTACGAAGAATATATTAATTATAATAAATATTAAAGAAGTTAATATTTAAACTATTATAAATAGTTACTATTAAAGTAAACTTCTAACTATTAAACTTTTAAAAGAAACTTCTATCTCGACTGTAAATAAAGTAAACAGCTAGCTGAAAGAAGATAACGGAAAAGTTACCGACAGTTTAGAAAACTAAGTATCTTAAAGAATAATGTCTCTTTCTTAAAGTAACTACTATTATTATAAATTATAACTATTAACTAAATTCTTAAAGATATCTTATACGATTTTCTTACTTAATATCTAAAAAGAGAAACTTTTACTATAGCTAGTACTATAACTTACAATAGAATATCGTTAACTACTTATAATACTTTACTTGATACGGGAATAAATAGTTATTTGTTTATTAGTTCTAGTTTTGTATAGAAATTCTCTAAATATCTATACTTCTAAAAGATCGATAAGTTTAAACTATACTTAATTAGAAAATACAATAGCAAATCGACTTAATATATCAATATAGTATTACTAAGATACTTCTATATCTAACAGTAAACTATACGTAATTCTATCTTTTTGATTATTAATATAAAATACGACTTTATTATCAAAAGAAAGTAGTTCGACGTTTATAATATAAAAGTTAATTACTATCGCTATTGCTTATAATTCTTCGATACTTAGCTAAAAAAGCTACCGGATTAAAATATTATAATAGATAACGTAGCGAAATTGTTACTTATACTCTTATCGCTTTAGTAAGAAACAGAAGCAAAGTAACGTACTAAAAAAATAGATATAGAAGAACGTTAGCGCGCTATAAGTAGATATAAAGATACAGAACGATCGCGTATACTTAACGACGTTAAAAAGCGGCTAGAAGAGTTATATTGTTAAAGGAAATTAATAACTAATACCTTATACTCGGAATAGACTCTGTTTCGCCGAACGTATACTAAAAATATTACCGCTTTACAAGCGATTTTGTAAAGAAAACCGGACTTAAATAAGATAGAATAGTACTTATTATCGCTTTACTATTACTAAGTTATTCTTACGAAGCTATAAGAAATATCTTAACTTATTAGAAAAATAATCGATATAGTTATTATTAAAGTTAACCTTTTTCAGGTTATAGTAAAGCGATCTTATATTAGTATTACTAGTTTCTATAAGATCGACTATTATATATAAAATAAGAAAAAAAAGATAGTTCTACAAGTTTTACTAAAAAATAACTTTAAGTTATATTAAAAAGCTTTAGAAAAAGTTCTTAAGTATTATTACGACTTACTCGATAGTTTTAGTAAAACTGAATCTAATAAGCTTCTTTTATACTATATACTAGATTACAAGATCGAATTAGAAAACGATAAGAAACCGGAAAACTTAAGTTATAGTTTTTTCTACAAAATATCTGTAGAAAAGTTTGAAATTTATCGATAATATATTTTAAAAAACTTCGATAAAAGTTTTATTAAAACTAACTCAGTTTTATAAACAGCTTCTATTTTATTTGTACTTAAAGCTAATAGAAGATTGTACTTTTGCGTAAACTATTATAAATTAAATGTTTTAACTAAAAAAGACTAGTATCTTTTCTTACTTATCGAAGAAACTTTTTCGTAGATATCAAAAGCTAAAGTATTTACTAAAATCGATATCTATCAAACGTTTTACTATATCCGAATATACTCCGATAGCGAAGAATTTACTACTTTCTAGACCCGGTATAAAGTTTACAAGTATAAAGTTTTCTTGTTCGGCTTAACGAATAGCTTATCTACGTTCTAAAAGTATATTAACAAAGCTTTAATAGAATACTTAAATAATTTTTGTAGCGTTTATATAAACGATATCTTTATCTTCTCCGATTCTATAAAAGAATACTAGATCTACGTCTAACGAGTACTAGAACGTTTAAAGAAAGCTAGTTTATAGTTAAACTTAAATAAGTACGAATTCTATATAACTTAGACGAAATTCTTAAGTTTTATAATTAGTACCGATAGCGTTACAGTCGACTTAGAGAAGATAGTAATTATTAAAGATTAAGTAGAACTTACTACTATCCGAAGTATCTAATCTTTCTTAAAGTTCTATAATTTCTATTAGAAATTCATTAAAGATTATAAACGTATAGCAAAGCTTTTGAATAACTTAATTTGAAAAAGAAAAAGTTTCTTTTAAACCGAAGATTGTTAAAAAGCTTTCGACGAGTTAAAAGTCTAGCTTTTAAACGTACTAGTCTTCTAGTACTTCGTTCTTAGATAAGATACTTTATTAGAAACTAATATATCAAACAACGTACTAGAAGTAGTATTATTTTAACGAAACCCGAGTAATAGCGAGTAGTATTTAGTAACTTTTATATTTACTATAATAGAAGATATAGAAACGCGATACTTTATCTACGATAAAGAGTTACTAGCTATTATATACGCTTTAGAATACTAGAAAGCTAAGTTAATCGGTATATAAAACTACTAATTCGAAGTACTAACTAACTATCGTATACTAGAGTTCTTTAGTACTAAAAAAAAGCTTAATAAACGTTAAGTTTGTTAGATAGAACTATTAGTTTAGTACTATTACTTTTTTACTTACTATCTAAGAACGAAAAATGTAATAGTAAATACTTTTTTACGTAAGTTAGAAACTTCTAAAATAGTAAAGGCGAAAGAAGAAGCCGAGTATACTATAACTATCTTTAAAGCGATACTGTTAACCGATAAGCTTACGGCCGGAAAGCCGATCTATATCTTTAATTTCGAAGATATCTTAGAGCTTAGTAGCGTAAAGCTTACTGATATACTATTAACAGCTAACCGTTCGTACCCTAGCTTCGAACTATACCGGGAATACGTTCGTTTAGAAGAAATAAGTTCTTTTATACTTCGGAGAAGCTAGTATCTCTTTCGAAAAAGCAAGTTAGTTATCTTAAACACCGACAACTTACATATACGTTTGTTAAGCGATATTTATACTTATTCGTCGTTTACTTATCTAGAATAGAATAAGATAAGAAAGCTAATAATATAATAGTATTAGTAGAAAAGCTAAAGTAGAGATATAGATTAGTACGTCGCTAATTACGTAGTATATCGGGCTTCGAAGATACTACGTAACAAAACCCTTAGCTTACTTTATTTACTTCTCGTTTTACAATAGATTTAGTAATACTTCGTTGTCGATTTTAAAGAAATACTTCCGAGCAAGAGTAGCTTAAATAACGTAATAGTTATTATAGATAGTTTATTTAAATATTGCTAGACTATCTTTTATACAAAGAACGTAACTACTCGGGATACAACGATACTATTCTATCAAAGTCTTTACTATACGTTTAGACTCCCGAATACTATTACTAGCGATCGAAAGCTATAGTTTGTCGTAGACTTTATAAACGAAGTATCTTAGATTTTAGAAATCTGTTAGAAACTATCGTTTTCAAAACACTTACAAACGGTAAGACAAGTAGAAATTATAAATTAATATATTAACTAACGAATCCGACTTTACTTTAACTACTTCTAAAATAACTAGTTAGAAAAACTTTTAACAATCAACTATACTTAGAACTCGTTGTTTTAAGACTCGATAAATATATTGCTTTATAAGATCTTCTTTAGTTTCCCGATACTTTAAATATAAGATTAAGAAAAAAAGTCGAACTTATACGACTTTGATTTGACTCCGAGAAAGTAGCTCTCGCGATAAGACGCTTAGCAAATAATACTTACTTTGAAAAAGTACGCAAACGAAGTACGGAAAGCTATAGAGAAGTCTTAAGTAGCTATAACTCGTAAAGCGAACCTCTATCGGCGTAGACTAGATTTCGGCGTAGGAGATACTATATATATTTAGAAGAAAGTCTAGTCTTCTAGCTAACCGAACGACAAGTTAGACTTTTCTATAACTCGCTAAGGCTACTAGATTAAAGCTTTGAAAGGATATTCGTACTAGCTAGACGTTCTAGAAAGTTAGAAAGGTACCGATACTTTTCTAGTAGATCGGCTTTAGCGCTTTTCGGAAAACTTTTTGCTAGAACAAAGATTCGAAAGACCGGAAGTAGAAGTAGTTTACGAAGAACTAGAGTAAAAAGTAAATAAAGTAGAATTATTACGCTTATACTACTATAAGTTATAGTACTAAGTCTAATAGCGAAAATAAAACCCCGACCTTATATACTACGACGTAGCTAATTTTAAAAACGCTATAGTATATCTTAAGGTATTCTATAACGTTTATCCGGAAGCCTTTAGCTTACTGCTAAAGCTATAAGAGTAAGAAAAGGTAACAGCTACGGATGAAGAAGATGCTTTATACCCGGATGACAATATACTAGCGACCGCGAATGTTCAACTCCGACGGACAAGCCGCTGCTGCTGTATAGTATAAAATAGTATAATTCGAAAGCGAATCTTTTTGCAAAGGGGGGGGTAGTATTACAGTCTAGCAGATCTTCTGCCTAAAAACTATTATACTACGAGTTAGTAGAAGAATTGAACTTACATTTCTAGAGTTTATTCGAGTAGCCCGTACGAGTAGAAGTCCCCGCCTTTATCTTACTTTCTAGTCGCGCAAAACTATAGATAGTTTCTTTTCTTTTTCTATAACGCAAATATTATTATACGTATTCGATCACTTGTAGTAGCTTAGTCTCTATAGATCTTGCGCTACTTGTAACAGCGACTACTTTATCTTATAGAACGTAATAATTATCGAAATCTATTACTAGTTTAATTTTTCTAAATAAAAAGACTCGTAAAGCTATTTACTAGCTTAAGATACAACTGCTAATAAATATAATACTAATTAGCTTAGTTACGAATAGAAAAACTTATATAGATTTATACAAAACGATTTTAGTACTTTTAACTACGTAGTTAGCTAAGACTTCGATTACTTACTTTATTCGTTTTACGTAGGTTATATCGGATATAAGTAGTCTTTATACTACAGAAGAGCTGTTTTTAAGTTTCGTAAAGCTACAATAGTTCGCAAATAAGGTTAAGTTTCACTAAAACTTTTAGATAACCTTTTCTTAATACGTAAACGGATTATTTAACTTAGAAAGAGAACTAATTAATTACGAAATAATCGACTTTTACTCTATTAAAGCTTTTTGTATTATAATTCTAAAAGATATAAGTACTAAAGATATATAGATTAACCTTACGATACTAGATACTTCTAAGAAGTACGAGACAATTAGCAATAAGAGTATTAATTAGCGATAGTATTTTAAGATACGTTTTCAAGTATAGCTTTAGTATTAGAGAGATATATAGTACTAAATAGCTATTATTTTCGATACTTATAGAGAAAAGCTAGCTATATAGTTTTTCGACTCTTTCTACTATTATTAAAGGGTAAAAATATATAGTTTTCGCGATAAAGTCTTTAAGATTTAATTTAAATACTTCGTTTAGACTAATTAGATATTAGCTAAGATTATTTAGAACGAAATCGATATAAGAGTACAATTTAAAAGATAAGAATATAGTCTTTTAGCCTTTAAGTCAGTTAAAGTATTACTTAAAGAAAAGTCGATTTGTAATTTTCGAGCTATAAGATAATAAGAGTCTTTACTAATCAAAAAGAAAAGATTATTTAAAAACGTTTGCTATAAGATTACGAGAGTATAAGTTACTATAATCAAAATATACTTTAATACTTAAGAGTTTTTTTGAGTAAAATAGTTAGAAAAGTCTACTATACGAAGAGTACTTACGTATAAGTTTAACTTCGATTTTTTTAATACGCAATAGAGTCGAATACTTAACTAAAGATATTTAAAAATAGTAATAAGTTAAGTTGATTAAGAAAAGTTTATTAAACTTAAAAGAGATCGAACTTTATAACGATTTAAAGATAAGAGTAGAGTTACGAAAAAAACGCTAAACTATTAGTCTACTCCGATAGATATTTCTAATTAAAAAAAGAAACGTTACTTCGAAACTAACTTAAGTCGTTTTAACGAGTTACTTAACGTTATAGAACTTTTTATCAAACGTACTTAAACTTACGTAGCTATAACTTTTAAACTTAAGAAGATAGATATCGATTTCGTTATTTTTAGTAGTAATACTTAATTAACGTTAAAACTAATTGTTAAGTAGTCTAATTAGTTTTCGGAAAGAATAAAATTACTTTTATCGCTTCGTATACTAAGACGTAAAAAAGCGAAAAAAGTAGAAAACGAATTTCGCTTTAAAGAACGAGTTGTAGCTATATCTTTAGAAAACTTTAAAAACGTTTATAGTAAACGAAGCCGTAAGAATATACTAAAGATAAAACAACTTCAAAAACTATAGAGTAGTTCTACAAAAGTTTCTCTTTTTCGTTAAACTAAAAGAGTAACGCTAACTTTAGTCTTATAGCTAAAGATTCTTGAGCTTAAAGACACTAAGTATTATAAAACGTACTCGAGCTAAGACTAAGTTAGATATATAGTAAGTAAAAGATCTATCGCTACAAAATAGATAAGATAAAAGAAGTTTAAGTTATTATAGAATAACTTTAACTAGTCGAAGATTTATAAGTCGCGTCTCTTATTTACAAATAAGTAATCGAGAAAAAATAAGTACGTAATATATTCTCTTAAGTAATATATTACGAGTAAAAGTATAATATAAAGATTGCGTTTAAGAAAGTAAGTTATATAATAAAAGGCTACTTGTAATATTTTAACAGAGTAGTTTTTTTAAGAAAGATAAAAAAAAAAAAAGATTCTTAAGTATAATTTTAGAATAGACTTTTAATTAATTACTACTTTCTTTTTGTATATATTGTTCGATTCGTATTCTTCTAATTAGTTTAGCGTTTTTATTTATATTTCTATACGATAAGCTATTTATTCGCAATTATAGTTCAAACTTAAGTACGCTAAAAAGACTTAGACGTAAGAATAAACTAAACTTTCTTCTTATTCTACTACTTTTTAACCTTTGCAATATTCTATAAGGCAACCGGTTCGTTTGATTAGTCGTTAGATCTTTTGTTTATTTGTTTGCGTTTAATATTCGAGTAATAGTCGGTTAGGATCTCTAACTAAGCCTTTAGAACTAGCAAACTCTAAAGTAACGACTTTAAATACTATTATAACTTTTTAGCCGGCTCTCTTCGCTCTGCAAGGCTCGCTTTGTTTTAGGTTGTTAGTTGTTCCGTTTTTAATAGTAGTATCTAAGTTTAAAAGCGGTTAAGCGATAGCTTTTAGTTGTTAATAATATAGACAATACTGAACTTATATATAAGAGTTTTAGTACGCTACAAAGCTTAAATAACTATTTTCTATAGAGTAAGAACAGGAAGATCGTATTTACAACGCGTTCTTAAAGTATAACTATAACGATTATTAAAGAGATAGTTAAACTAAATAAGTTTAATTTGTTAAAAACAAAGAAGCTATTAGAAAGGTTAATAATATAGAAAAACTTAATCGATAACGTTACTTTAGTAACTAAACTACTATACAAGCTTATATACTTCTTTCTAACGATTATATAAGTAGCGGTTTATTTAAAGCGGAACGAAGTATTGATCGCGGAGTACTTAAAGCTACTATATAGTATAGAGAAAGATATAGTCGATCTACTTAGCGAAGAGCTTCTAAACTAAACTCGCTATAAAGAAGCGAAGAACGTAGTAACGACGACGTAAGTAGTAAGTTTTAAGAAGATCTATAAACTAGACTATAACGTAGCTAATCTCTTATCGTTTATATCGTAGATTGAACCGAAGTCGATCTTGTAGTCGCTTCTGCTTAAGCTCAATTCGAAAGTATAAATAGTAAACGCTGTTACAGTCTAGCAGATCTTCTACTTAAAAGCTATTGTACTACGGGTTAGTAAGGGGAATTGAACTTATACTTCTAGAGTTTACCCGAGTAGCTTATACGAGCAGAAATCCTTACCTTTATCCGGCTTTCTAGTCGCGCAAAACTATAGATAGCTTCTTTTCTTTTTCTATAATATAAATATTACTATACGTATTCGATTACTTGTAGTAGCTTAGTTTCTGTAGATCTTACGCTATCTGTAATACTATATTTGCGTTTATTTATTACTTATAAAGGTATTACAATATCTTTACTAATCGCTATACGATATATAGAACTATATTACTAAGATCTTTATTAACGACAGGAACGCTAAACAACGATCCCGATACCCGATTTGTCTATTAATAGACGCTAAAACTTTATCTGAATATCTTTAGAATACGAATACGATATTATTTAGTTATCTTATTTGAACTACAGCTATAGTTCGCTCGGCCGAAGAACTAGCTGCTTAAATTGTTACTACTAAGAAGTCTATTTGCTTTAACTTAGAAGATTTCCGTAAATAGTAGCCGAACTTCGAGAAAGTAAGTATTACAAAACTCTATCAATACTCCTTCAATACTTCGTAACTCTAATTTTAAAATAATACTAATACTTTCTATAGAAATATAGCTAAAGATAGTAAAACTAAGACTCGCTTGTTCGATAAGTTAGTAATATAGTTTAACGATAATTGTAGTTTTGAAAAACTATTTAACTTTACTAAATTAACTTCCGATTATTATAACAAAATCGATTTGCTTAAGCGTCTTACTAATCTTATTGAATATTATAATAAAAAAAGTACTAGATTTAGCTTCTTATTTACTTTTATAACTATAGCTAATAAAAAAGCTTAACTACGCTCTGATAAAACAATAGATTATTAAACCTTTATCGTTAAAGTAGAAGAGAACTTTTAAGCTATTTTTGAAGAGATAAAACTTTACGTATTAATTATAACTGTCTACGAGTAATAGATAAACAATATCTATCGTTTTTACTAAATTATAAAAAAAAAGCGAAATACTTTATATAAATAGTATAGAGACTTCGCTAAAGTTTTATACTTCGCTACGACTATCGCTTACTCTTTTAACGAATACGAATAAGATATCGAAGCCGGATTAGCTTCAGCTACCGACTATATTATAGAGTTATAAGATTTTATTAAAGTTTATAACTTTAAGATTACTCAATTTTAAAAGTATACTACTAAATTATTTATAACTTTATCCTAAGCTTACAATACTTTAACGAACTATACTTTATACCGTACCGACTATACAATTAAAAAGACTTCCCGAACTACTAAATTACTCGACTTACTAATCTTTTATAATAATAAGAAAGAAGACAAAATTATATTTAAAGTATAGTACTATTTAGTTTGTAATAAGTTAAAAGTAAATTAAGATTACTAGAACGATAAAGAAGCCCGAATATCTTATATCGAAAAGCGTTTAAAGTTCTCTATAGCCGAAGCTTTAGAGCTTTACGTTAGCGAAAATAATCTTAAACGCTTAGATTTTGCCGAAAAACTCTTTACTTATCTATATAACTAGTATCGTAATAAGAACAAACGCGAAGATACTATTAACGCGTACAAAGTACTAGAGATAAAGCTTAGCGATAACTTTAACGATTTCAAAAACGAGTTTATACGACTAGCTAGAAAAGCTAAGAAAAACTTAAACGACTAGAAGGAAAACTTTAATCGGGTCTTAACTTCGACTTTATAGACCGCTTTCGCTATCTAGTATCTCGACGATACTATAGACTTCGATTGCTTTGTCGAATATAGCTTTAAAGTTATTTATATTTACAAATAAACTTATATTTGTCGCGAAGTTATTTAGAAAGTCGTTATAGCTAAGAATACTAATACTCTTCTTCTTTACTATTCTTAGTTTATAAAAAGAAACAATATTAGTACTACTTTAGTCGTTTGTTTTATATACTCTACTCTAACTACTACTACCTTAGCTCGTTAGAATAAACTTTCCCCCGACGTACTAAAGAAACTTATTATTAAGAATCGCTATTTTAATTACTAACAGATTAGTTATAATTCGCGCGATTGCTTTACGAAGAATACGCTAACTGTAGTAAATATTAAAGAAGTTAATATTTAAACTATTATAAATAGTTACTATTAAAGTAAACTTCTAACTACTAGACTTTTAAAAAAGACTTCTATCCCGACTACTAATAAAGTAAATAGTTAGCTAAAAGAAAACGATAGAGAAGCTATCGATAGTTTAGAAAACTAAGTACTTTAAAGAATAACGTTTCTTTTTTAGAGTAACTATTATTACTATAGATTATAACTATTAACTAAATTCTTAAAGATATTCTATACGACTTTTTTACTTAATATTTAAAAAGAGAAGCTTTTACTATAACTAGTACTATAGTTTATAATAAAATATCGTTAATTATTTATAATATTTTACTTAATATAGAAGCAAATAGTTATTTGTTTATTAGTTCTAGTTTTATATAAAAACTCTTTAAATATTTATACTTCTAAAAGATCGATAAGTTTAAACTATACTTAATCGGAAGATACGATAGCAAATCGATTTAATATATCGATATAGTATTGCTAAAATACTTCTATATCTAGCGGTAAACTATACGTAATTCTATCCTTTTGATTATTAATATAAAATATAACTTTATTATCGGAAGAAAGTAGTTCGACGTTTATAACGTAAAAGTTAACTACTATCGTTATTACTTATAATTCTCCGATACTTAGTTAAAAGAGTTACCGGATTAAAATATTACGATAGATAATATAGCGAAATTACTACTTATACTCTTATCGTTTTAGTAAGAAGTAGAAGCAAAGCGACGTACCGAAAAGATAGATATAGAAGAATGTCGGTACGTTATAAATAAATATAAAGATATAGAATAATCGCGTATATTTAATAACGTTAGGAAATAGTTAGAAAAGCTATATCGTTAAAAGAAATTGATAACCGATACCCCGTACTCAGAATAGACTTTATTTCGCTAAACGTATATTAGAAATATTACTACTTTACGAGCGATCTTGTAGAAAAAACTAGACTTGAATAAAATAGAATAGTACTTATTATCGCTTTACTATTACTAAGTTACTCTTATAAAGCTATAAGAAATATTTTAATATATTAGAAAAGTAATCGACGTAGCTATTATTAAAGTCGACTTTTTTCAAGTTATAGTAGAACAATTCTATATTAGCGTTACTAGCTTTAACAAGATCGACTACTATATATAAGATAAAAAAGAAGAGATAACTCTACAAGTCTTACTGAAAGATAGCTCCGAGTTACGTTAAAAGGCTTTAGAGAAAGTTTTTAAATATTATTACGACTTACTTAATAGTTTTAGTAAAGCCGAGTCTAACGAGTTTCCCTTATACTATATATTAGACTACAAGATCGAACTAGAAAACGATAAAAAACTAGAAAACTTAAGTTATAGCTTTTTCTACAAGATATTTGTAGAAAAGTTTGAAACTTATTAATAATATATTTTAGAGAACTTCGATAAAAGCTTTATCGAAGCTAGTTTAGCTTTATAAGTAACTTTTATCTTATTTATATTTAAAGTTAATAAAAGATTATACTTTTACGTAAACTATTACAAATTAAATACTTTGATTAGAAAAGACTAGTATCTTTTTTTACTTATCGAAGAGACTTTCTCGCAGATATCGAAAGCTAAAGTGTTTACTAAAATCGATATCTATTAAACGTTCTACTATATCTAAATATACTCCGATAACGAAGAACTTACTACTTTCTAAACTTAGTATAAAGTTTACAAGTATAAAGTCTTCTTATTCAACTTAACGAATAGCTTATCTACGTTCTAGAAGTATATTAACGAAGTTCTAATAGAATATTTAAATAATTTTTACAACGTTTATATAGACGATATCTTTATTTTCTCTAATTCTATAAAAGAATACTAAATCTACGTTTAACAAGTACTAGAACGCTTAGAGAAAACTAGTTTACAGTTAAACTTAAACAAGTACGAATTCTATATAACTTAAACAAAATTCTTAAGTTTTATAATCAGTACCGATAGCGTTATAGTTGACTTAGAAAAAATAGTAGTTATTAAAGATTAAGTAAAACTTACTACTATCTGAAGTATCTAATTTTTCTTAAAGTTTTATAATTTCTACTAAAAATTTATTAAAGATTACAAACGTATAGTAAAGCTTTTAAATAACTTAACCCGAAAGAGAGAAAGCTTCTTTTAGACTAAAGACTATTAAGAAGCTTTCGACGAGTTAAAAGTCTAGCTTTTGAATATACTAGTCTTCTAGCACTTTGTTTTCGGATAAGATACTTTATTAGAAACTAATACGTTAAATAATATGCTAAAGGTAGTATTGTTTTAACGAAACTTAAGTAATAGCGAATAGTATCCGGTAGCTTTTATATCTACTGTAATAGAAGATACAGAAACGTAATACTTTATTTACAACAAAAAGTTACTAGCTATTATATACGCTCTAGAATACTAGAGAACCGAATTAATCGGTATATAGAACTACTAATTCGAAGTACTAACTAACTATCGTACGCTAAAGTTCTTTAGTACTAAAAAGAAACTTAACAAACGTTAGGTTTGCTAGATAGAATTGTTAGCTTAGTACTACTACTTCTTTACTTACTATTTAAAAACGAAGAATATAATAGCAAATACCTTTTTACGTAAATTAGAAACTTTTAAAATAATAAAAGTAAAAGAAGAAGCCGAGCGTACTATAACTGTCTTTAAAGCGATACTGTTAACCGATAAGCTTACGGCTAAAGAGCCGATCTATATCTTCAACCTCAAAGATATCCTAAGGCTTAGTAGCGTAAAGCTTACCGATATACTATTAATAGCTAACCGTTTGTACTTTAGCTTCGAGCTATACTAAGAATACGTTCGTTCGGAAGAAATAAGTTCTTTTACACTTTAAAGAAGTTAGTATCTCCTTTAAGAAAGCAAGCTAGTTGTCTTAGACGCTAACAACTTACATATATACTTGTTAGATAATATTTATACTTATTTGTCGTCCGCTTACTTAAGATAGAATAAAATAAGAAAACTAGTAATAATACAGAGATTATGTTTAAGAAGGTAAGTTATATAATAAAGGGTTACTTGTAATATTTTAGCAGAGTAGTCTTTTCAAAAAAGACAAGAAGAAAGAAGAAGATTTTCAAATATAGTTTTTAGAATAGACTTTTAATTAATTACTACTCTTTTTTTGTACATATTATTCGATTTGTATTCTTTTAATTAGTCTAGCGCTTTTATCTGTATTTCTATACGATAAGCTGTTTACTCGTAATTATAGTTTAAACCCGAGTTCGCTAGAGAAACTTAGACGTAAGAATAAACTAAACTTTCTTTTTATTCTACTACTTTTTAACTTTTGTAATACTTTGTAAAGCAATTAGTTTACTTAATTAGTCGCTAGATCTTTTACTTATTCGTTTACGTTTAATATTCGAATAATAGTCAGTTAAGATTTCTAACTAAGCTTTTAGAACTAGCAAACTCTAAAGTAGCGACTTCAAATACTATAATAACTCTTTAGCCGGTTCTTTTCGCTCTGTAAAGTTCGCTTTGTTTTAAGTTATTAGTTATTTTATTCTTAATAGTAACCCTAGCAAAACTTTTTTATTCTCGTCGTAGATTTACAAGTATTATTCTTTAAGAAGACTCAGTTTGATTATAACTTTTACTAAAGTATCAAAAGTATATTAGTTATTCTTTTTTATTATTATTAATCTGTTATTTCTTTCTATTACTTCTTAATTAGTCGCTACGGAAAAAGTCCGAGAAGCGTAAGTATAAAAGAGACTTTGAAAAATTAACAGTATAGATTTTCAAACTCTATTAGTAACTGAAATATTAATACGATACTTAAGTAAGTAAAGTCGTAAAGACTTTAGTCAAAAAGAGATTTAGTTTAAACTATAAGAGTAAGCTAGACTTTTGTAATCTTAATAACGTCTTAGAAATATTATTTTGATTTCGCTTAAGACTTTTTAAAAACAAAAGGGAAAGAAGCGTTAAAAAAGCAAAAGAGCAAAAGAAAATCTTAACAAATATTCGAAATAAGTTTTAATATAAATAATTAGTCTAGTTTTGCTAGCTAATATTGTATAAATACTTTTAGAAAAAGATTACTTGTAGTATATAAGCTTATAGCGATAAATCTAAGTAATAGAGTTTTTTAAAAGTCTAAGGTAATAAAGAAATAGCTCGTAAAGCTTAGCTTATAAGTTATTAAAAAATAGCTAGTAGCAAAAGAAATTGTTAAGATAAGAAAGAAAGCTTTTTTATATAGCTAACTTTAGAACTAGTAGATAGCTTTAGTAGAAAGATCTTTAGAGTTAGTTTTCGGAAATAGATTAACAACTAGAACTTTTTCTATTTCCTTTTCAGTTTTTTTCTCAATAGTATTATCGTCGTCGAGTAAAGATAAGAACTTATCGAAGTATTAAGCTCGTACAAGTATTAGTTTACAAAAACAAAATAGTATAACAAATAATTAATTTAGTCTTATATTTAAGATAGTACGCTTAGTTTTTATAAGTAACAATCGACTTTTAGAAGACGTTACTCCTTTCAAAGTTATATTTTCAGAAGTAAGTAGTTTTTTTAAAGTAGTAATACCCGAGATAAATATAGAGTTTTTCTTACTAATAGTAGCAATAAAGCTAGTATAGATTAACTTAAGTACTTTATTTAAACTTTCGTTCTTAAGATACTACGATATAGAACTACTTTTATCTTTTGTTAACTTTAATTAATTTTAAATTTTATTTCTTTTTTTTAATTAGTCTAGTTTAATCTACGTAAGCGAAGTATAAGCTAAAAGTCTAATTAATATAGATTAACTTTATTTCGTAGATCTTTTTGCGGTAGCGTTGAAATTAGTTACAATTAAAGCGTAAAGTAATATAGTAGTTTCTTAGAAATTCGATAAGAAAAGTATTACCGACTTCTTAGAAAACTTCGAGCTTAAGGTTAAACTAGCTAGAATAATAGAAAACGAAAACTTTTGCAACTAGATACTAGCTTATAATCAAAATACTAACTTTTATACAAAAGTTAAAAACTACGTTAAAAGTAATACTTAAAAGATTACGAAGAAAAACTTTAAAGAAATATTTAAAATCTAAGATATAAAGCAAACTTTAACTTTAGCTAAACAACTTAACAATATCTTTACGAAAAGTATTAAATTTAAACTAAAAGAAATATTTTACGTTTTAGAAAAAGTTAATACTATTGTCAAAAAAGCTTATAAAGAAAAAAAAGATAAAAATTCGATAAGAACTTCTAAAAGATTTTATAAGATATTAGATAGCGAATAGAAAAAAATACTTTAGACTTACTTTCGAAAAACTAAATACGCTTAAGATTAAATACTATAAGAAGTATTCTATAATTACGTTAATATACTAGTTGAAGAAGAACTTATCAACAAGTTAAACAATCGGTTGTAAAGAGTTAAAAACAAGTTAAAAGTTACTAAGAAAATTATCGAGAAAAAAGTAGTAAGCTACTCTTCAAACGATTCGGACTCGGATAGCGAAGAAGAAATACTACGCCCGAAGCGGGAAAAAGTCTATCCTAAAGCTTTTCGACGTTTAAAGACTACTAATTAGAAAACTTCTTTTACTTTAAATACTAACTTATATAAAGATAACAATATAAAATCTTTAATTAAGTCTTTTAAGAAACTTTAAATTAATACTACAAAGATTAATAATTTTAAATCGATAATTAATAATATATAAAAGACTTTTAAAACTTTAGCTAAAAGTAGTAAGTTATTTAATAAAAACGTATTTATAAAACAATAAGTTTATACTAATATAATACAAACTACGTTATAAAATTATTATACTTTGTTTGATTAGTTAAACGTTTATACTACTTTGTCTTTAAAGTATTACTAATAGTAATTTAAAACGTTCTAAGCTAATTAAAACTGGTATAAAAGTTCGATAAATTAACAGTACTACTTCTATAAGCTTCAAAGTTATATTACAACGACTTACAATATCTTTAAAGACTTTAAGAATAAAAGGTTATACTATTATAGAATAAACTACAGTTATATCAAACTTTTCAAAAAATAAAGCTATAAGATTTCTAACAATATTTTCGATAACAAGTTAATATACAATTAAACAAAGTTTATTTTCGTAGTAGCTATTACTAATTATTTACTATAGTAAAATAAATATAAGTTAGACTTTTTAACGTACTAGTTTAAATACGCTTTATTTAAAAGATAGTATAAAAGTTAAAACTAAGATTCTATTATCTTTATCGAATACTTTAAAGATAACAACTAGCTACTTTTACTATCTATCGTAACTATTTAATCGTCTAACGTATATATTATAATAAAAAAGATAAAACTAATTAATTACTTTAACTTTTAAGATATTAAATACGAACTTATTTTTATTTTTAGTAAAAACGTTATCGAAGTTATTCTTAAATATAGTAGATTACGATCTATCTTCGTATAAATAAGTAAGAAGAACTATAGCGACGTTGTATAGAAACGAAAGGTAATAGAAGAAGTCTTCAAGTACGTTAGAGTTAAAGAACTCGTAGAAGATTCTCTAGTAGAAAAACGAGACGTAGACTTTCTTATAAGTAGAACTAATTAGCTTAGCTTTTTTTTTAAGAACTTAAAAAAACGAATATAGCTTGTTATAATCGAAAATATATTTAAGAAGTTAATATAAGATTTAGTTTTCGTACTTAAACAACTTGTTTCGATTATTAAGAATATTAAACGAAGATAAGTTATTCGGGAAATCGCTTTTGAGAAAAGTAAAGAGACTACTATACTTAAGAAGCGTATCGAACTAATAGATCTTAAAGTAAAAGTAGTTAAGCGTACGATTGAAGAAACTTTATCTTTTAAGATTAAAGTCTTTGTAGCAGATATTGTTTTAATATATTTTTCTTTCTTCGAATAATACGTATATAGTCTTTAGTTACGAATAAATACAAAAGAAACTTTATTCTTAGATAATACTTAACTTAGTTATTTTCGTATATAAACTATACTTAAAAAAACTAATATAACGTTAATTACTTATATTAGGGAAAAAGACTTAATTACTACAAACGTTCTTAACTTTCTTATCAATTTCTTAACAATAGATATTGTAAAAGTAGTTTTAGCTTTTAGTACGAATATAATATTCGGATAATAAGAATAGTCTTATATTACTAGCTACGTAAATTATCTAACTGTTATAAAGAACTTTCTAATTATATACGTTTGTATCAGTATTAACGAGAACGTTAAGTTTATCAAAGCTATTATCGATACTAAGTTAAAAGTAAATATTATACTAAAAGAATATATAGAAGTAAATAACTTAGCGATTATACTACTAGACGAACCGATTAACTTTAAAAGTATCTACTCGACAATAATACTTTTCGTTAATTATATCTTTGAAAGAGTTTATATTACCGGTCGATAAACAATTACGGAGTTCTTTATTATACTTAAAAGGTAAATAAGAGCTATTGTCTTTTTAAATATAGTATTTATTTCTAATATATACTTTAGTTTCTAATAAATTATTAATTAGTCCGATATATATACAATAAAAACGAGTTTCGTAATAAGTAAGACAAGAATACTTGTTACTTATTAGTCTAATATAACTACGATATAAGTCTATAGGATACGTATCGTAAGATCGAAAAATATATAACTAGTAACTTTGCAAGGCTCGTTACTAGTAAACGTATTAAAATTTCTGATTAAGTAGAAATAAAAGAAAAAGAAGAGACGTTTAAGTTTGTTTTAGAAAAAAAGGCTAATATATTAGAACGAGTTCTACTTCTATATACTAGTCCTATAGTTTTATCGGGATTAGTATAGCTAATAGATACTACTAATTAGCTATATAAGTACAAATATAAGAAGTATATATTAAAGAAGAAGAAAGTACTAAAATATAAGAAGAAAGAAGTTTTGTTTTATACGATATATAAGACGAAAGCTTAGAAAGTATAGCTAGTAAATAATAAGCTATCTGATAAATCTATACTTAAAAAGAATTATAACTAAAAGAAAGAAAAGTAAGAAAGAATAAAAGATAAGCTACAATAAAGTAGTAAATAAGACGACTATATTATACTAAAGTTCTCTGAACTAATTAGAAAGTTTAGAATAACGCTAGAAAGATTCAAAAGTATTTTAGATACGGTTTAAAATACTCTTCAACTTAAAGAAATAGAGCTTTTAATATATATTTTGTACGCTAGAGAATAAGTTTTAGTATAAGACTTTAAAGATATAAAGAAGATCGATAAAACTGTTATACTTATATAGATAATTAAGACTATATTATACAAAGTTTAGTAGACTACTAATATATAAATACTAAAAGCTTTAATCTTTAAAGCTATCGAGATTATACGAGAACGATTGTAGAAAAAAGTAATTAAAGAAAGCTATAGAGTATATCGTAATCTTTAGTTCTTAATATAAAAGAAAGACAATAGCTTATAACTAATTAACAACGCTACGAAGTATAACGTAGTAATAGTAAAAGATACTTTTATTCCGATAAGATTCGAAGAGATTGCTAAAGAATTTAGTATAAATAAGATCTTAACGTTTATAGACTTTTTCTCCGGATACGATCAAGTTACTTTATACTTATTGAACAAAGATCTTACGACTTTCCTAACGCTTTTAAAATTCTTCCGGATATATATTCTACTGTAAAGAGTAACGAATTTTATAGTTTAATTCTTAAAAGCTATAATAAGACTTTTATACGATTTTATTCTGTAAGTTTATCGGCTTTTTATAGATAATATTAGTATTAAAGGATTAGAGATAACCTTTGATAGCGAAAAGATTATCTTTAGAATACGTAAGTATATCTTGCTTTATTTAATTAATATAGATAAGATATTAGTAAATTTAGAATTCGGTAGTACAACTACTTTAGCTATAAAAATACAATAGTATAAAAGTAAAAGTTCTTTTTTAAACTTTATCTACAAAACAGATAAAAGATAACTAAACTTAAAGAAAGTTGTTAAGCTAGTAGAATAGATAAACTATTACAACGTAACTTAGCTTCGAAGATTCTTTAGACTTGCTAAGTACTACCAAATCTTTATCGTTTACTTTGCTTAAAAGATAGAACTACTTAACAGTTTGCTATAGAAAAATACTCTTTAGTACTAAAGCGACGAGTAGAAACGAACTATAGCTTTAATCGTAAAAGAATTGACTAAGAAACTAATTTTAGTCAACTTAAACTATACTTATAGTAAAGAGATTATTTTTATAGTAAATACTAGTCTCGAAGGCTAAAGCGGTACTTTTATATAAGTAAAAGAAAATAGCTACCGGTATCCTGTTAGATTCTTCAATAGTGTATAGTCTATAGTAGAGAAGCGATACGATATAACTAAGCGAAAATACTATAGCTTACTAAATATATTAAAAACGGCTAAGCGTTTCTTCTATAGAGCTACTTTTACAATCGAAACAGATATTATAGTAGTAATCAATTAAGTTAATAAATCTATAGACGAAATCTTAAGAGTAATACTACTAAGATAAATATTTTAGATTAAGAACTTTGTATTCGATATCCGATATGTATTCGGAACTAAGAACGCTATAGCTAACGCTTTATCTTAGAAACTAATAAGGCCGACTGATTAGAAAGAACTAGAAGAAAACGAAGATATTAACGACTACGTCGATTTCTAGATCTACTTAACAAAGATAAAAGCTCCCGGACAAAGTAATAACTAACTACTAAAAAGAATATAGTCCGAAAAACACTAGCAAATAGTTTTGTTTCTAGTTAATAGTGTAA
Source organism: Coniochaeta sp. PK30-01 (assembly GCA_023628855.1). Taxonomy (NCBI): domain Eukaryota; kingdom Fungi; phylum Ascomycota; class Sordariomycetes; order Coniochaetales; family Coniochaetaceae; genus Coniochaeta; species Coniochaeta sp. PK30-01. The sequence goes on along the minus strand of JAMAJW010000029.1, from coordinate 9,293 downwards.
GACTACTAAAGATAACAAATAGTAAATTTCGAACGTTTTCGAAGAAAGTTTGTAGCTTCGTAGTCTAATATAGAATCTTATAGAAAAAAAGTCAGGTCGGTAATAATACTCTAGTACGAGTCTTAAATAGCTAGGATAACCGTACTAAAGTAATCAAAGTAGCGTACTACAACTTTAACTATAAAAGATAAAATAGCTACTTCTATCAATTAAAAAAGTACTACTAGTAGAAAAGTATATATATCGACGTTAAGAAAGTTATTCGCGCGTATAAACTATATTAAAAATAAACAAACTGATAGTAAGAAGATAATTATAGTACGACTAAGCTAATTTAACTGTTTTTCAAAGTATATATTGACGTTTAGTATATACCGACTAATTAAAGACGCTTATATATAGTCGAAGCTAAGTATAACTTAACTAAGTTTGTAAAAGCAAAGGCTTTACGTAGTACAAACGCTAAAGCGATATACAACTTCTTAATCTATAATATCTTTACAAAATACAGACTTCTTAAAATTATAGTCGTCGACAAAAGCTCGGAGAACAAAGGTATCGTAATTGACTTATACAAAAGCTTCGGAGTATATAAGACTATAATATTTACTTATAACGCTTAAGTGAACGGTATTATAGAGAATAGATATCTATCGCTAATAGTAGTACTTTCGAAATCGAACAATAGAGAAGATACGTAATAAAGTCGAATATTCAACTAAAGATACCCGGGGATAGTAATAAGTTAAGTTAACTAAGAGAAGTTTATTAAGCTTAAAAGAGATCGAACTTTATAACAATTCAAAGATAAAAGTAAAGTTGTAAAGAAGACGCTAAGCTACTAATCTACTCCGACAAATATTTCTAATTAAAAGAAGAAACGTTACTTCGAAACTAGCTTAAGTCGCTTTAACGAGTTACTTAGCGTTGTAGAACTTTTTATCGAACGTATTTAAACTTACGTAGCTATAACTCTTAAACTTAAAGAGATAGATATCGATTTCGTTACTTTTAATAGTAATACTTAATTAACGTTAAAGCTAGTTGTTAAGTAGTCTAATTAGTTTTCGGAAAGAGTAAAATTACTTTTGTTATCTCGTATACTAAGACGTAAGAAAGCGAAAAAAGTAGAAGACAAGTTTCGCTTTAAAGAACGAATTACAATTGTATCTTTAAAAGACTTTAAGAACGCTTATAGCAAACGAAGCTGTAAGAATATACTAAAGATAGAATAGCTTTAAAAGCTATAGAGTAGCTCTATAAAAGTTTCTCTTTTTTATTAAGTTAAGAGAATAGCGTTAGTTTTAGTCTTATAGCTAAAGATTTTCGAATTCGAAAACGCTAAGTATTACAAAACGTACTCGAGCTAAGACTAAGTTAGATATATATAAGTAAAAGATCTATCGCTATAAGATAAATAAGATAAAAGAAGTTTAAGTTATTATAAAATAACTTTAACTAGCTAAAGATTTATAAGTTATATCTTTTACTTACGAGTAAGTAATCGAGAAAAGATAAGTACGTAATATACTCTCTTAAGTAATATATTATAAGTAGAAGTATAATATAAAGATCGTATTTAAGAAAATAAGTTATATAACGAAGGGCTACTTGTAATATTTTAGCGGAGTAGTCTTTTTAAAAAAGATAAGAAGAAAGAAGAAGATTCTTAAATATAGTTTTTAGAATAGACTTTTAATCAATTACTACTTTCTTTTTATATATATTATTCGATTTGTATTTTTCTAATTAGTTTAACGCTTTTATCTATATTTCTATACGATAAGCTATTTACTCGTAATTATAGTTCAAACTCGAGTTCGCTAGAGAAATTTAGACGTAAGAATAAACTAAACTTTTTTCCTATTCTACTACTTTTTAACTTCTATAATACTCTATAGGGTAACCGGCTTACTTGATTAGTCGCTAGATCTTTTACTTATTCGTTCGCGTTTAATATTCGAATAACAGTCGGTTAGGATTTCTAACTAAGCCTTTAGAACTAACAAACTCTAAAGTAACGACTTTAAATACTATAATAACTCTTTAGCCGGCTCCCTTCGTTTTGCAAAGCTCGCTTTGTCTTAAGTTGTTAGTTGTCTTGTTTTTAGTAATACAATAGTACTAGTAGAAAAGCTAGAGCGGAGATGTAGATCGGTACGTCGTTAACTGCGTAATATGTTAAGCTTCGAAGATACTACGTAACAAGACTTCTAACTTGTTTTACCCGCTTCTTGTCTTATAATAAACTTAGTAATACTTTGTCGTCGATTTCAAAGAAATACTTTCGAGCAAGAGCGGCTTAGATAACGTAATAGTTATCGTAAATAGTTTATCTAAGTATTACTAAACTATCTTTTATACGAAAAGCGTAACTGTTTAAGATATAGCGATACTATTCTATTAAAGTCTTTACTATACGTTTAGACTTTTAAATACTATTACTAGCGATCGAAAGCTGTAGTTTATAGCAAACTTTATAAACGAAGTATTTTAGATCTTAAAGATCTGTTAGAAGTTATCGTCTTTAAGATACTTATAAATAGTAAGATAAGTAGAAATTATAAATTAATATATTAACTAGCAAATCCGACTTTACTTCAACTACTTCTAAGATAACTAGCTAGAAAAACTACTAGTAATTAACTATACTTAGAACTTGTTACTTTAAAACTTAATAAATATATTGTTTTATAAAATCTTCTTTAGCTTCCTAATACTTTAGATATAAGACTAAGAAAAGAAGTTAGATTTATACGACTTTAACTTAACTCCGAAAAAGTAATTCTCGCGATAAGACGCTTAACAAATAATATTTACTTTAAAAAAGTACGCAAACGAAGTATAGAAAACTATAGAGAAGTTTTAAGTAGCTATAACTCGCAAAGCGAACTTCTATCGGCGCGAACTAGATTTCGGCGTAAGAAATACTATATATATTTAGAAGAAAGTCTAGTCTTTTAGCCGACCGAACGATAAGCTAAACTTTTTTATAACTCGTTAAAGCTACTAAATTAAAGCTTTAAAGGGATATTCGTACTAGTTAGACGTTCTAGAAAGTTAGAAAGGTACCGATACTTTTCTAGCAGATTAGCTTCGGCGCTTTCTAGAGAACTTTTTGCTAAGATAAAGATTCGAAAAACCGGAAACAGAAGTAGTTTACGAAGAACTAAAGTAAGAAGTAGATAAAGTAGAATTATTACGCTTATACTGCTACAAGTTATAGTACTAAGTCTAGTAGCGAAGATAAGACTCTGACTTTATATACTACGACGTAGCTAATTTCAAAAACGTTACGGTATATCTTAAAGTATTCTATAACGCTTATCTAGAAGCTTTTAGCTCGCTGTTGAAGCTATAAGAGTAAGAAAAAGTAACGGCTGCGGATGAAGAAGATACCTTACACTCGGATAACAATATACCGGCGACCGCGAATATTTAACTTTGACAGACAAGCTACTATCGCTATACAGTATAAAATAGTATAATTCGAAAGCGAATCTTTTTACAAAAAGGGGGGTAGTATTACAGTCTAGTAAATCTTTTACTTAAAAGCTATTATACCGCAAGTTAGTAAGAGGAATTGAACTTATACTTCTAAAGTTTACCCGAGTAGCTTATACGAGTAGAAGTCTTTGCTTTTATCTAGCTTTCTAGTCGCGCAAAACTATAGATAGCTTCTTTTCTTTTTCTACAACGCAAATATTACTATACGTATTCGATTACTTGTAGTAGCTTAGTCTCTATAGATCTTACGTTATTTGTAACAAGCGTAACCGGTACGCTATACAGATATACTTTTGTATCTAAGTAAGATAAAATACTAAATATATATAGCTTAGTATATCTAGCAACGCGTATATAGCTAAGTAGAAAAGGTTTTAAAATGTAAACGATAGAAGTTATAATGTAGTATATAGTAAGAAACTTTCTTACTAACGAGTACGAAAATCGGTATATTTAGAAAACGTATCTACTGTATATACTATAGATATTATAATAGTCTAGCGTAAGTAATATAGAAGAGAGATATAAATTATTCTTTTAAGTTAGATAGTATTTGTAAGTTAAAAGGTAAATTAAAGAAGCTATACGCTATTTCGAAGAATATTAGTAGTAGAAGAGTAAGTAGTTCGCGAAAGACTACCCCTTACGACTAACGTCGTAGTACGTATTCGTTAGAGCGTATAAGTTTGACAGACAGATTAAGAAGGCGGTAACGCTACTCGAGTAAGTAGTAGTAGTCCGAGAGAAAACGTTCGCGGAGGAATATCTTAATCGATTAGCGTCGTAGTACGCGTTCGGTATTGCGTACTAAGCCGACGAGCAGATTAAGAAAGCGGTAGCGTTGCTCGAGCAAGTAGTAATAGTTTAAGAGAAGACGCTCGCGGAGGAACACCCTTTACGACTAGTATCGTAGTACGAGCTCGCTATAGCGTACCGATCTGACGGACAGATCAAGAAGGCGGTAGCGTTGCTCGAGCAGGTAGTGGCAGTTTAAGAGAAGACGCTCGCAGAAGAACACCCTGATCGACTAGCGTCGCAATACGCGCTCGGCATTGCGTACTAGGCCGACAGGCAGATTAAGAGGGCGGTAGCGCTACTCGAGCAAGTAGTGACAGTTCAAGAGAAGACGCTCGCGGAGGAACACCCTGATCGACTAGCGTCACAGCACACGCTCGCTAGAGCGTACGAATCTGACAGACAGATCAAAAAAGCAGTAGCGCTGCTCGAGCAAGTAGTAGCAGTTCAAGAGAAAATACTCGCGGAAGAACACCCTGATCGACTAGCGTCGCAGCACGCGCTCGGCATTGCGTACTAGGCCGACGAGCAAATACTACAAGTAGTAGAAATGCTTAAGCACGTCGTAGTAGTAGAATCGAAATCGCTACAAGAAGACGACTTAGACCGGCTAGTATCTCTTACGGCTTTGAAGATGTATTAGCAATAGCTAGTTATTAAGCTTTCGTCTAATGTTCAATACTGTTTCAATAACTGTTTCGATAATGTAATTTAGTACCGAAGATAGTGCTTTTTGCGCCGTTTTAAGGGTAGAAGAGCTAGTTTAGTTGAAGTAGATGTACTTTTGGAATTAAACTATATAGCAGTTACTCTATAGTATGCAGTGAACAGGATACATACGTATACTGTAATAAGGGTCTTTGACAGCAGAGCGAGTAAACAAAGAGTACTTGTGGGGCTAGATTGACGCACAGTGCGGGAGCCAAAACCGGCTACAAGTCCGTGCGTTTTACAAACTAGTGATATGTCAAAGGCGGAAGCCGCTTTCGCTAGTGACTGTAGAAGTGTTACAGTATCAAATAGATACATTTTATTTACGGTTTATGGGGCACCGAAGGTACTAAAGTACGTACCCGTTTGTACTGGATAGCGCTAGAAATGGACGATATGGTCTGTGCTTTAGAACCGCATACAGTGCAAACGGGTAAGTACTATGGTACCTACTTGGCAGCCTGTGCTGAGGGACGTCACTCCACATGCTGACTACACTCATAATTCGCTTACACAGTAATCGTTTAAATGCATACTGGCGCAGGCAGCATGCGCCGTTCGAGATGAAACGCTAACTGCGGATCCACGTGGCACCAGGATGGTGTCTTTAGCTCTCCGTGGGCGCAAACTACCCCCTACGGTTTCGTCATGCCTGCAAATCTCGCCATTTCCGTCCATAATCAGATTCGAGACATGATTTACGGCGGGTTCAAAGATCGTACTACTGTACAGTACCGCAGAGACTGTCGGTTGCAAAACCGACGTGTCTTTAGCGGGCGGCCGACCCCACCATGGCGCTTGAAGCACCCCAAAACGCCGCCCTTAACGGCCGATCACCTCGCATCTCCAGCTATGGGTCAGCGGCTTTGCCCGTCATGCGGGGTTGCTTTGGAATCGCGATGCTCGGTTGAAATCTTGTTTCGCACTGACCTCGCTTGGCACTAGATGCTTTAACGTTATTCTTTACTTTCCTTTGCCTAGACCTTCGCGCCATTTCTTTAGATGTGACTTCATTCTGGTTGGGCATCGTCTTGACGATTAAGCCAGTATGAGTGCCGGCATACCACGTGGCTGCAGCTGTGCCGCAGTCTGCCCAACTGTGCCGCAGTCTGCCCAACTGTGCCGCAGTCTGCCCCAACCCTAACAGATTCAGCCCGTGAGGCTGAATAGTGTAACGACATCCGCAGTCAATTCTTCGTGGTCCTCCTGTCCAACTGACTTTCGTGCCAAATCACCTCTTCTGCTCAAGAGCCGTGCTGAGCACTCGGCTCGATTCGTTTCCAACCATCGAGCCTTCATCGAATCCTCTGATTATCAAAGAAAACCGACCGTAATAAGCTGACGCCCAACCGAACCGCCGTCCGGGTCGTCGAGCCTCCATCCGTCAAAGGTTCACGTAGGCGAGGGTATTGTCCGCGCAGTTAATACCCCAGTCGTATAGAAGCTAAATCCGTCGGTTCCTTGGCTTCGAATCCTCGTCGACGAGCCCCTTCTCCAACAGTCGTCTCCGGCATTGCGGTAATCACAACATCGGCGTGAGGTACTTGCGACTGTTGTTCTTCGCGACGGACACTCGAAGGGTGTCGAGCGTTCCGACTATCGATGCCTTCGTTCGCCTCCGCGCCGTCAACACATCTCTCCACAAGCTACAACAGAGGTTCCCAAGCCCCAGCCAGTCGCCCACCATCGAATCTCCCAATAAGATTGAAGCGAGAATAACGGAGCAAAATGAGCTTCGGATTCAGCATCGGCGACTTTATCACCGTTATCGAACTTGCCAACAAGATACGGACAGAATTTATCAGCGCGCCGAGCCAGCTCAAGGACATCTCCAATGAGTACGTTAACTGTATATATAGGTCGCTATTTGCTGACAACTTTACAGAGTTAGAAGCCTTTCCATCGTTCTTCAAGATGCCGGAGTCGTCTCATCCGGGTACGAGCTCAATGAACAACAGAAGACGAACCTTCAGGAGATTGCGGGCAGCTGCCATAAGGTCCTCCTCGATCTAGAAAATATCCTGGACAAATACGACGAGCTGCAGGCCCACGGCGGGAACTTTGGCAAGAGGGTGAAGAGAGTTTGGAAAAGGCTAGAATTCGAACCAGACGACATCCGTCAGCTTCGAGATCGGCTTACCTCGAATATCACGCTCCTCAGTACATCTATTACACAGATCTCGAGGTACTCATACTTCCTACCCTTAAGTAATGTCAACGCTAAATTATAGCAGCCAAGCAACGATCGCGGCAAGGAAAGGGATAGATCTTCTCAATCAGCGGCAACATGACTCTGACCGACGTGCCATTCTCGACTGGCTCAGTCCGCTCGACTACGCCGCACAGCAGAGCGATTTCGTCAATCGGCGGCAGGCCGGAACTGGCCAGTGGCTTCTAGACTCGCCAGAGTTTCAGACGTGGCTGCAAGCCGACAAGCGGACGTTATTCTGCCCGGGCATTCCAGGAGCCGGAAAAACAATCCTAACATCAATCGTGGTCGATAAGCTTACAAGTTGCTTCCGAGGCAATAAGACAATAGGCATTGCGTACGTCTATTGCAACTTTCGGCGGACACACGAGCAGCAAGCCGAAGACCTGATCGCGAGTTTATTAAAACAGCTGTCCCAAGGCCAGCCTACTCTGCCAGTGAGCGTGAAATCGCTCTACGACAAGCATAGGGACCAGCGGACACGGCCGTCGTTAGACGAAATATCGAATGCTCTTCGGTCTGTGACTACGGTATATTCGAAGGCCTTCATCATCATCGACGCACTTGACGAATGCCAAACAGCCGACGGCTGCCGAGAGAGGTTTCTGACCGAGCTTTTTAACCTTATGGCCCAGTCTGGGGCAAACTTATTTGCAACTTCGAGATTGATCCCAGAGATTACGGAGAGGTTTCACGGAATAACACTAGAGATCCGTGCGAGCTCTGAAGACGTACGGAGATATGTGGATGGCCATATCTCACACCTGCCATCATTTGTCGGCCGCAATCCAGGGTTAAAGGAGCAAGTAGCGACAGACATCATTAAAGCTGTTGATGGCATGTATGTAACTCCAAATATTGTTCTGGAATCTCGCTGACTTGGCTAGGTTTCTACTTGCGAAGCTTCATCTTGATTCCTTGATCGGGAAGAGATCCCCCAAGGCTGTCCGGACAGCATTAGCAAAGCTGCCGTCGGGATCAGACGCGTACGATCACGCCTACCAGAATGCGATGGAGAGGATTAAAGGGCAAGTTGCAGACCAGGAAGAACTGGCGAAGCAGGTCCTATCCTGGATTACGTGTGCAGAGAGACCACTCACCACTGAGGAGATTTGCCACGCGCTCGCAGTAGAGGTTGGCGAGCCCAAGTTGGACGAAGAAAACCTTCCACAGCTTGAAGATATAGTCTCAGTATGTGCAGGGTTAGTCACGGTCGACGAACAAAGTGGCATCATCCGGTTAGTCCATTATACGACGCAAGATTACTTCAAGCGAACGCGAGAACAGTGGTTTCCAGACGCACAGGCTAAGCTCACGGAAATTTGCGTCGCTTACATCTCATTTGCCGTCTTTAGGAGTGGCTATTGCGAATCGGACGACGAATTTGAGCAGCGGCTACAGCTACATTCGCTTTACCACTACGCATCATGCAGCTGGGGCTATCACGCTCGTCAGGCTTCGACTTTAGGCCGGGAAGTCATAGGCTTCTTACAGTGCAGGGCCAAGGTAGGGGCATCAAGCCAAGCACTGATGGCGGTAAAGCTGTGGGCAAGACATTCAGATTACAGCCAAGCATTCCCAAGGCAAATGACAGGGCTTCACTTGGCAGCATTCTTCGGGGTTGGGCAAGGAATTAAGGGTCTCCTTCAGGCGGGAGTCGAAGTTGACACGAAGAATAACTATGGCCGGACGCCGCTGTGGTATGCCGCCGGTGGAGGGCATGAGGCCGTCGTCAAGCTCCTGCTCGACACAGGCAAGGTCGATGCCGATACGAAGAATCACTCTGGCCAGACGCCGCTGTCGTATGCCGCCGCCCGAGGGCATGAGGCCGTCGTCAAGCTCCTGCTCGACACAGGCAAGGTCGATGCCGACACGAAGGATGACTCTGGCCGGACGCCGCTGTGGTATGCCGCCGCCCGAGGGCATGAGGCCGTCGTCAAGCTCCTGCTCGACACAGACAAGGTCGATGCCGACACGAAGGATGACTCTGGCTGGACGCCGCTGTCGTATGCCGCCGCCCGAGGGCATGAGGCCGTCGTCAAGCTCCTGCTCGACACAGGCAAGGTCGATG